>JANUYF010000016.1:12175948-12628448 GCA_026167975.1 Phrynosoma blainvillii
GTCCACCAGGTGGCGCATGTCTCCATCTCTTAGGAGAAGCCTGCCATCTGGTGGAAATTTTGCAGTACTGCAAGCCAATTCTTTGCATATATATATATATATATATATATTTAAATATATATAAATTCCACTTTATTTTTTGACACACACACAGACACACACACAGTTATACACACACACACACACACACATATAAATTAAATTTAAATTTTAATAATAATGTATAAAAATTAAAATATAATATACTTTATATAAATTAAAAATATACAAAAACTGAAAGATAAAATATTTCCTATTTATTTAAATTTATAATTTAAAATATAAAATATATATTTTGATGTAAGCCAATACTTTGCATTTTCATATATATATATATATATATATATATAAATTTCCACTTTATTTTTTGACACACACACACACACACACACACACACATAATTAAAATATAAATTAAAATGTATAAAAATTAAAATATAATAGACCTTATATAAATTAAAAATATACAAAAATTGAAATATAAAATATTTTCTACTTATTTAAATTCAAAATATAAAATTTAAAATGTAAAATATAAAAAATAGAAATCAAAATGTACAAAAATTAATATATAAAATATATTAAAAAATTGGCTTGCAGCAGTTCAATGTGTCCACCAGGTGGCGCATGTCTCCATCTCTTATTAGAAGCCTGCCATCTGGTGGAAATTTTGCAGTACTACAACCCAATTCTTTGCATATATATATATATATATATATATGTATATATATTTATATATATAAATTCCACTTTATTTTTTGACACACACACACACACACACACAGTTATACACACACAGAAACATATATATAAATTAAATTTAAATTTTAATAATAATGTATAAAAATTAAAATATAATATACTTTATATAAATTAAAAATATTCAAAAACTGAAGTTTAAAATATTTCCTATTTATTTAAATTTAAAATTTAAAATATAAAATATATATTTTGCTGTAAGCCAATTCTTTGCATTTTCAGCATTTTCATATATATATATATATATATATATATATATAAAGTTCAACTTTATTTTTTGACACACACACACACACACACACACAATTAAAATATAAATTAGAATATATAAAAACTAAGATATAATAGACCTTATAAAATTTAAAAATATACAAAAATTGAATATAAAATATTTTCTACTTATTTAAATTTAAAATATAAAATTTAAAATGTAAAATATAAAAAAATAGAAATCAAAATATACAAAAATTAAAATATAAAATATATTAAAAAATTGGCTTGCAGTAGTACAATGTGTCCACCAGGTGGCGCAGGTCTCTGTCTCTTAGGAGAAGCCTGCCATCTGGTGGAAATTTTGCAGTACTGCAAGCCAATTCTTTGCATATGTATATATATATATATATATATATATTTTTATATATTTAAATTCCACTTTATTTTTGGACACACACACACACACACACACACACACAGAGTTATACACACAAACACACATACACACATATATAAATTAAATTTAAATTTTAATTATAATGTATAAAAATTAGAATATAATATACTTTATATAAATTAAAAATATTCAAACACTGAAATATAAAATATTTCCTATATATTTAAATTTAAAATTTAAAATATAAAATATATATTTTGTTGTAAGCCAATTCTTTGAATTTTCATATATATATATACATATATATATATATATATATATATATATATAAAGTTCCACTTTAGTTTTTGACACACACACACACACACACACACAATTAAAATATAAATTAGAATATATAAAAATTAAGATATAATAGACCTTATAAAATTTAAAAATATACAAAAATTGAATATAAAATATTTTCTACTTATTTAAATTTAAAATATAAAATTTAAAATGTAAAATATAAAAAATAGAAACCAAAATATATAAAAATTAAAATATAAAAATATATTTAAAAATTGGCTTGCAGTAGTTCAATGTGTCCACCAGGTGGCGCATGTCTCCATCTCTTAGGAGAAGCCTGCCATCTGGTGGAAATTTTGCAGTACTGAAGCCAATTCTTTGCATATATATATATATATATATATTTATATATATATATATATATAAATTCCACTTTTTTTTTTACACACACGGACACACACACACACATATAAATTAAATTTAAATTTTAATGATAATGTATTAAATTTAAAATATAATATACTTTATATAAATTAAAAATATTCAAAAACTGAAATATAAAATATTTCCTATATATTTAAATTTAAAATTTAAAATATAAAATACATATTTTGCTGTAAGCCAATTCTTTGCATTTTCATATATATATATATATACATATGTATATATATATATACACACACATATATATATATATATATAAAGTTCCACTTTATTTTTTGACATACATACACACACACACATAATTAAAATATAAATTAGAATATATAAAAATTAAAATATAATAGACCTTATAAAAGTTAAAAGTATACAAAAACTGAATATAAAATATTTTCTACTTATTTAAATTTAAAATATAAAATTTAAAATGTAAAATATAAAAAATAGAAACCAAAATATATAAAAATTAAAATATAAAAATATATTTAAAAATTGGCTTGCAGTAGTTCAATGTGTCCAGCAGTTGGCGCATGTATCCATCTCTTAGGAGAAGCCTGCCATCTGGTGGAAATTTTGCAGTACTGCAAGCCAATTCTTTGCATATATATATATATATATATGTATATATATTTATATATATATAAATTCCACTTTATTTTTTTACACACACAGACACACACACAGTTATACACACACACACACACATACACATATAAATTAAATTTTCATTTTAATGATAATGTATTAAATTTAAAATATAATATACTTTATATGAATTAAAAATATTCAAAAACTGAAATATAAAATACTTCCTATATATTTAAATTTAAAAATTAAAATATAAAATACATATTTTGCTGTAAGCCAATTCTTTACATTTTCATATATATATATATATATATATATATATATATAGTTCCACTTTATTTTTTGACATACACACACACACATAATTAAAATTTAAATTAGGATATATAAAAATTAAAATATAATAGACCTTATATAAATTATTTCCTATATATTTAAATTTAAAATTTAAAATATAAAATACATATTTTGCTGTAAGCCAATTCTTTGCATTTTCATATATATATATGTATATATATATATATATATATATATATATATATATAAAGTTCCACTTTATTTTTTGACATACACACACACACACACATAATTAAAATATAAATTAGAATGTATAAAAATTAAAATATAATAGACCTTATTAAAATTAAAAAGCCTGCCATCTGGTGGAAATATTGCAGTACTGCAAGCCAATTCTTTGCATATGTATATATATATATATATATTTATATATATAAATTGCACTTTATTTTTGACACACACATACACACAAACAGAGTTATACACACAAACACACACACACACACACACACACTCATATATATATATATATATATATATATATACATATAAATTAAAATTAAAATATAAATTATAATGTATAAAAATTAAAATATAATATACTTTATATAAATTAAAAATATTCAAACACTGAAATATAAAATATTTCCTATATATTTAAATTTAAAATTTAAAATATAAAATATATATTTTGTTGTAAGCCAATTCTTTGCATTTTCATATATATATATATATATATATATATATACATATATATATAAAGTTCCACTTTATTTTTTGACATACACACACACACACACATAATTAAAATATAAATTAGAATATATAAAAATTAAAATATAATAGACCTTATATAAATTAAAAATATACAAAAATTGAATATAAAATATTTTCTACTTATTTAAATTCAAAATATAAAATTTAAAATGTAAAATATAAAAAATAGAAATCAAAATGTACAAAAATTAAAATATAAAAATATATTAAAAATTGGCTTGCAGTAGTTCAATGTGTCCACCAGGTGGCGGATGTCTCCATCTCTTATGGGAAGCCTGCCATCTGGTGGAAATTTTGCAGTACTGCAAGCCAATTCTTTGCATATATATATATATATATATATATATATATAAATTCCACTTTATTTTTTTACACACACGGACACACACACACACATATAAATTAAATTTAAATTTTAATGATAATGTATTAAATTTAAAATATAATATACTTTATATAAATTAAAAATATTCAAAAACTGAAATATAAAATATTTCCTATATATTTAAATTTAAAATTTAAAATATAAAATACATATTTTGCTGTAAGCCAATTCTTTGCATTTTCATATATATATATATATATATATATATATATATAAAGTTCCACTTCATTTTTTGACATACACACACACACACACACACACATAATTAAAATATAAATTAGAATATATAAAAATTAAAATATAATAGACCTTATAAAAATTAAAAAGCCTGCCATCTGGTGGAAATATTGCAGTACTGCAAGCCAATTCTTTGCATATGTATATATATATATATTTATATATATAAATTCCACTTTATTTTTTGACACACACACAGACACACACACAGTTATACACACACACACACACACACACACACACATATATAAATTACATTTAAATTTTAATAATAATGTATAAAAATTAAAATATAATATACTTTATATAAATTAAAAATATTCAAAAACTGAAGTTTAAAATATTTCCTATTTATTTAAATTTAAAATATAAAATTTAAAATGTAAAATATAAAAAATGGAAACCAAAATATATAAAAATTAAAATATAAAAATATATTTAAAAATTGGCTTGCAGTAGTTCAATGTGTCCACCAGGTGGCGGATGTCTCCATCTCTTAGGAGAAGCCTGCCATCTGGTGGAAATTTTGCAGTACTGCAAGCCAATTCTTTGCATATATATATATATATATATATATTCCACTTTATTTTTTGACACACACACAGACACACACACAGTTATACACACACACACACATACACATATAAATTAAATTTTCATTTTAATGATAATGTATTAAATTTAAAATATAATATACTTTATATAAATTAAAAATATTCAAAAACTGAAATATAAAATACTTCCTATATATTTAAATTTAAAAATTAAAATATAAAATATTTATTTTTCTGTAAGCCAATTCTTTACATTTTCATATATATATATATATATATATATAGTTCCACTTTATTTTTTGACATACACACACACACACACACACACACACATAATTAAAATTTAAATTAGAATATATAAAAATTAAAATATAATAGACCTTATATAAATTAAAAATATACAAAAATTGAATATAAAATATTTTCTACTTATTTAAATTTAAAATATAAAATTTAAAATGTAAAATAGAAAAAGTAGAAACCAAAATATATAAAAATTAAAATATAAAAATATATTAAAAAATTGGCTTGCAGTAGTTCAATGTGTCCACCAGGTGGCGCATGTCTCCATCTCTTATGGGAAGCCTGCCATCTGGTGGAAATTTTGCAGTAGTGCAAGCCAATTCTTTGCATATATATATATATATATATATATATATAAATTGCACTTTATTTATTCACACACACACACACACACTTTTATACATATATATATATATATATATATATATATATAAACTAAAATTAAAATATAAATTATAATGTATAAAAATTAAAATATAATATACTTCATATAAATTTAAAATTTAAAATATAAAATATATATTTTGCTGTAAACCAATTCTTTGCATTTTCATATATATATATATATATAAATTTCCACTTTATTTTTTGACACACACACACACACACACACACACACACAATTAAAATATAAATTAGAATATATAAAAATTAAAATATAATAGACCTTATATAAATTAAAAATATACAAAAATTGAAATATAAAATATTTTCTACTTATTTAAATTCAAAATATAAAATTTAAAATGTAAAATATAAAAAATAGAAATCAAAATGTACAAAAATTAATATATTAAATATATTAAAAAATTGGCTTGCAGTAGTACAATGTGTCCACCAGGTGGCGCATGTCTCCATCTCTTAGGAGAAGCCTGCCATATGGTGGAAATTTTGCAGTACTGCAAGTCAATTCTTTGCATATATATATATGTATATATATATATTTATATATTTAAATTCCACTTTATTTTTGGACACACACACACACACACAGAGTTATACACACACACACACACATACACATATAAATTAAATTTAAATTTTAATTATAATGTATAAAAATTAGAATATAATATACTTTATATAAATTAAAAATATTCAAACACTGAAATATAAAATATTTCCTATTTATTTAAATTTAAAATTTAAAATATAAAATATATATTTTGTTGTAAGCCAATTCTTTGCATTTTCATATATATATATATATATATATATATAAAGTTCCACTTTATTTTTTTGACATACATACACACACACACACATAATTAAAATATAAATTAGAATATATAAAAATTAAGATATAATAGACCTTATAAAATTTAAAAATATACAAAAATTGAATATAAAATATTTTCTACTTATTTAAATTTAAAATATAAAATTTAGAATGTAAAATATAAAAAATAGAAACCAAAATATATAAAAATTAAAATATAAAAATATATTTAAAAATTGGCTTGCAGTGGTTCAATGGGTCCACCAGGTGGCGCATGTCTCCATCTCTTATGGGAAGCCTGCCATCTGGTGGAAATTTTGCAGTACTGCAAGCCAATTCTTTCCATATATATATATATATATATGTATATATATAAATTGCACTTTATTTATTCACACACACACACACACACACACTTTTATACATATATATATATATATATATATATATATATACTAAAATTAAAATATAAATTATAATGTATAAAAATTAAAATATAATATACTTCATATAAATTTAAAATTTAAAATATAAAATATATATTTTGCTGTAAACCAATTCTTTGCATTTTCATATATATATATATATATATAAATTTCCACTTTATTTTTTGACACACACACACACACACACACACACAATTAAAATATAAATTAGAATATATAAAAATTAAAATATAATAGACCTTATATAAATTAAAAATATACAAAAATTGAAATATAAAATATTTTCTACTTATTTAAATTCAAAATATAAAATTTAAAATGTAAAATATAAAAAATAGAAATCAAAATGTACAAAAATTAATATATTAAATATATTAAAAAATTGGCTTGCAGTAGTACAATGTGTCCACCAGGTGGCGCATGTCTCCATCTCTTAGGAGAAGCCTGCCATCTGGTGGAAATTTTGCAGTACTGCAAGTCAATTCTTTGCATATATATATATATATATTTATATATTTAAATTCCACTTTATTTTTGGACACACACACACACACACACACAGAGTTATACACACACACACACACATACACATATAAATTAAATTTAAATTTTAATTATAATGTATAAAAATTAGAATATAATATACTTTATATAAATTAAAAATATTCAAACACTGAAATATAAAATATTTCCTATTTATTTAAATTTAAAATTTAAAATATAAAATATATATTTTGTTGTAAGCCAATTCTTTGCATTTTCATATATATATATATATATATATATATATATAAAGTTCCACTTTATTTTTTTGACATACATACACACACACACACATAATTAAAATATAAATTAGAATATATAAAAATTAAGATATAATAGACCTTATAAAATTTAAAAATATACAAAAATTGAATATAAAATATTTTCTACTTATTTAAATTTAAAATATAAAATTTAGAATGTAAAATATAAAAAATTAGAAACCAAAATATATAAAAATTAAAATATAAAAATATATTTAAAAATTGGCTTGCAGTGGTTCAATGGGTCCACCAGGTGGCGCATGTCGCCATCTCTTATGGGAAGCCTGCCATCTGGTGGAAATTTTGCAGTACTGCAAGCCAATTCTTTGCATATATATATATATATATATATATATAAATTCCACTTTATTTTTTTACACACACGGACACACACACACACATATAAATTAAATTTAAATTTTAATGATAATGTATTAAATTTAAAATATAATATACTTTATATAAATTAAAAATATTCAAAAACTGAAATATAAAATATTTCCTATATATTTAAATTTAAAATTTAAAATATAAAATACATATTTTGCTGTAAGCCAATTCTTTGCATTTTCATATATATATATATAAATATACATATACATATATATAAAGTTCCACTTTATTTTTTGACATACACACACACACACACACACACATAATTAAAATATAAATTAGAATATATAAAAATTAAAATATAATATACCTTATAAAAATTAAAAAGCCTGCCATCTGGTGGAAATATTGCAGTACTGCAAGCCAATTCTTTGCATATGTATATATTCTTTGCATATATATGTGTATAACTGTGTGTGTGTGTGTATAACTGTGTGTGTGTCTGTGTGTGTCAAAAAATAAAGTGGAATTTATATATATATATATATTTATATATATAAATTCCACTTTATTTTTTGACACACACAGACACACACACAGTTATACACACACACACACACACACACATACACATATAAATTAAATTTTCATTTTAATGATAATGTATTAAATTTAAAATATAATATACTTTATATAAATTAAAAATATTGAAAAACTGAAATATAAAATACTTCCTATATATTTAAAATTAAAAATTAAAATATAAAATACATATTTTGCTGTAAGCCAATTCTTTACATTTTCATATATATATATATATATATATATATATATATAGTTCCACTTTATTTTTTGACATACACACACACACACACACACACACACATAATTAAAATTTAAATTTTGCAGTACTGCAAGCCAATTCTTTGCATATATAAACTCCACTTTATTTTTTTACACACACGGACACACACACACACATATAAATTAAATTTAAATTTTAATGATAATGTATTAAATTTAAAATATAATATACTTTATATAAATTAAAAATATTCAAAAACTGAAATATAAAATATTTCCTATATATTTAAATTTAAAATTTAAAATATAAAATATTTATTTTGCTGTAAGCCAATTCTTTGCATTTTCATATATATATATATATATATATATATATATATATATATAAAGTTCCACTTTATTTTTTGACATACACACACAACCAACACACACATAATTAAAATATAAATTAGAATATATAAAAATTAAAATATAATAGACCTTATAAAAATTAAAAAGCCTGCCATCTGGTGGAAATATTGCAGTACTGCAAGCCAATTCTTTGCATATGTATATATATATATTTATATATATAAATTCCACTTTATTTTTTGACACACAGACAGACACACACACAGTTATACACACACACACACATATATAAATTAAATTTAAATTTTAATAATAATGTATAAAAATTAAAATATAATATACTTTATATAAATTAAAAATATTCAAAAACTGAAGTTTAAAATATTTCCTATTTATTAAAATTTATAATTTAAAATATAAAATATATTTTTTGATGTAAGCCAATAGTTTGCATACTTTGCAGTAGTTCAATGTGTCCACCAGGTGGCGCATATCTCCATCTCTTAGGAGAAGCCTGCCATCTGGTGGAAATTTTGTAGTACTGCAAGCCAATTCTTTGCATATATATATAAATTGCACTTTATTTATTGACACACACACACACACACACACACACACACTTTTATACATATATATATATATATATATATATATATATATAAACTAAAATTAAAATATAAATTATAATGTATAAAAATTAAAATATAATATACTTCATATAAATTTAAAATTTAAAATATAAAATATATATTTTGCTGTAAACCAATTCTTTGCATTTTCATATATATATATATATATATATATATATATATAAAGTTCCACTTTATTTTTTGACACACACATACACACAAACAGAGTTATACACACACACACACACACACACATATATATATATACACACATATAAATTAAAATTAAAATATAAATTATAATGTATAAAAATTAAAATATAATATACTTTATATAAATTAAAAATATTCAAACACTGAAATATAAAATATTTCCTATTTATTTAAATTTAAAATTTAAAATATAAAATATATATTTTGTTGTAAGCCAATTCTTTGCATTTTCATATATATATATATATATATATATATATAGTTCAACTTTATTTTTTGACATACACACACTGACACACACATAATTAAAATATAAATTAGAATATATAAAAATTAAAATATAATAGACCTTATAAAAATTAAAAATATAAAAAATTGAATATAAAATATTTTCTACTTATTTAAATTTAAAATATAAAATTTAAAATGTAAAATATAAAAAATAGAAACCAAAATATACAAAAATTAAAATATAAAAATATATTAAAAAATTGGCTTGCAGTAGTTCAATGTGTCCACCAGGTGGCGCATGTCTCCATCTCTTATGGGAAGCCTGCCATCTGGTGGAAATTTTGCAGTACTGCAAGCCAATTCTTTGCATATATATATATATATATATATATATATATATATATATATGTATATATATTTATATATATATATAAATTCCACTTTATTTTTTGACACACAAACACACACACACACAGAGTTAGACACAGACAAATATATACCTATAAATTAAAATTAAAATATAAATTATAATGTATAAAAATTAAAATATAATATACTTTATATAAATTAAAATATTCAAAAACTGAAATATAAAATATTTCCTATTTATTTAAATTAAAAATTAAAAATATAAAATATATATTTTGCTGTAAGCCAATTCTTTACATTTTCATATGTATATATATATATAAAACGTTCCACTTTATTTTTTGACATACACACACAAACACACACACACAATTAAAATATAAATTAGAATATATAAAAATTAAGATATAATAGACCTTATAAAATTTAAAAATATACAAAAATTGAATATAAAATATTTTCTACTTATTTAAATTTAAAATATAAAATATAAAATGTAAAACATAAAAAATAGAAATCAAAATTTACAAAAATTAAAATAAGAAAATATATTAAAAAATTGGCTTGCAGTAGTTCAATATGTCCACCAGGTGGCGCATATCTCCATCTCTTAGGAGAAGCCTGCCATCTGGTGGAAATTTTGTAGTACTGCAAGCCAATTCTTTGCATATATATATATATATATATAAATTGCACTTTATTTATTCACACACACACACACACACACACACTTTTATACATATATATATATATATATATATATATATAAACTAAAATTAAAATATAAATTATAATGTATAAAAATTAAAATATAATATACTTCATATAAATTTAAAATTTAAAATATAAAATATATATTTTGCTGTAAACCAATTCTTTGCATTTTCATATATATATATATATATATATATATATATATAAATTTCCACTTTATTTTTTGACACACACACACACACACACACACACATAATTAAAATATCTATTAAAATGTATAAAAATTAAAATATAATAGACCTTATATAAATTAAAAATATACAAAAATTGAATATAAAATATTTTCTACTTATTTAAATTCAAAATATAAAATTTAAAATGTAAAATATAAAAAATAGAAATCAAAATGTACAAAAATTAAAATATAAAAATATATTAAAAATTGGCTTGCAGTAGTTCAATGTGTCCACCAGGTGGCGGATGTCTCCATCTCTTATGGGAAGCCTGCCATCTGGTGGAAATTTTGCAGTACTGCAAGCCAATTCTTTGCATATATATATATATATATATATATATATAAATTCCACTTTATTTTTTTACACACACGGACACACACACACACATATAAATTAAATTTAAATTTTAATGATAATGTATTAAATTTAAAATATAATATACTTTATATAAATTAAAAATATTCAAAAACTGAAATATAAAATATTTCCTATATATTTAAATTTAAAATTTAAAATATAAAATACATATTTTGCTGTAAGCCAATTCTTTGCATTTTCATATATATATATATATATATATATATATATATATATAAAGTTCCACTTCATTTTTTGACATACACACACACACACACACACACATAATTAAAATATAAATTAGAATATATAAAAATTAAAATATAATAGACCTTATAAAAATTAAAAAGCCTGCCATCTGGTGGAAATATTGCAGTACTGCAAGCCAATTCTTTGCATATGTATATATATATATATTTATATATATAAATTCCACTTTATTTTTTGACACACACACAGACACACACACAGTTATACACACACACACACACACACACACACACATATATAAATTACATTTAAATTTTAATAATAATGTATAAAAATTAAAATATAATATACTTTATATAAATTAAAAATATTCAAAAACTGAAGTTTAAAATATTTCCTATTTATTTAAATTTAAAATATAAAATTTAAAATGTAAAATATAAAAAATGGAAACCAAAATATATAAAAATTAAAATATAAAAATATATTTAAAAATTGGCTTGCAGTAGTTCAATGTGTCCACCAGGTGGCGGATGTCTCCATCTCTTAGGAGAAGCCTGCCATCTGGTGGAAATTTTGCAGTACTGCAAGCCAATTCTTTGCATATATATATATATATATATATATTCCACTTTATTTTTTGACACACACACAGACACACACACAGTTATACACACACACACACATACACATATAAATTAAATTTTCATTTTAATGATAATGTATTAAATTTAAAATATAATATACTTTATATAAATTAAAAATATTCAAAAACTGAAATATAAAATACTTCCTATATATTTAAATTTAAAAATTAAAATATAAAATATTTATTTTTCTGTAAGCCAATTCTTTACATTTTCATATATATATATATATATATATATAGTTCCACTTTATTTTTTGACATACACACACACACACACACACACACACATAATTAAAATTTAAATTAGAATATATAAAAATTAAAATATAATAGACCTTATATAAATTAAAAATATACAAAAATTGAATATAAAATATTTTCTACTTATTTAAATTTAAAATATAAAATTTAAAATGTAAAATAGAAAAAGTAGAAACCAAAATATATAAAAATTAAAATATAAAAATATATTAAAAAATTGGCTTGCAGTAGTTCAATGTGTCCACCAGGTGGCGCATGTCTCCATCTCTTATGGGAAGCCTGCCATCTGGTGGAAATTTTGCAGTAGTGCAAGCCAATTCTTTGCATATATATATATATATATATATATATATATATATATAAATTGCACTTTATTTATTCACACACACACACACACACTTTTATACATATATATATATATATATATATATATATATAAACTAAAATTAAAATATAAATTATAATGTATAAAAATTAAAATATAATATACTTCATATAAATTTAAAATTTAAAATATAAAATATATATTTTGCTGTAAACCAATTCTTTGCATTTTCATATATATATATATATATATATATATATATATATATAAATTTCCACTTTATTTTTTGACACACACACACACACACACACATAATTAAAATATCAATTAAAATGTATAAAAATTAAAATATAATAGACCTTATATAAATTAAAAATATACAAAAATTGAATATAAAATATTTTCTACTTATTTAAATTCAAAATATAAAATTTAAAATGTAAAATATAAAACATAGAAATCAAAATGTACAAAAATTAAAATATAAAAATATATTAAAAAATTGGCTTGCAGTAGTTCAATGTGTCCACCAGGTGGCGCATGTCTCCATCTCTTATGGGAAGCCTGCCATCTGGTGGAAATTTTGCAGTACTGCAAGCCAATTCTTTGCATATATATATATTTTTATATATATATATATATATATATATATATATATATATATATATAAATTCCACTTTATTTTTTTACACACACGGACACACACACACACATATAAATTAAATTTAAATTTTAATGATAATGTATTAAATTTAAAATATAATATACTTTATATAAATTAAAAATATTCAAAAACTGAAATATAAAATATTTCCTATATATTTAAATTTAAAATTTAAAATATAAAATACATATTTTGCTGTAAGCCAATTCTTTGCATTTTCATATATATATATATATATATATATATATAAAGTTCCACTTCATTTTTTGACATACACACACACACACACACACATAATTAAAATATAAATTAGAATATATATAAATTAAAATATAATAGACCTTATAAAAATTAAAAAGCCTGCCATCTGGTGGAAATATTGCAGTACTGCAAGCCAATTCTTTGCATATGTATATATATATATATTTATATATATAAATTCCACTTTATTTTTTGACACACACACAGACACACACACAGTTATACACACACACACACACACACACACATATATAAATTACATTTAAATTTTAATAATAATGTATAAAAATTAAAATATAATATACTTATATAAATTAAAAATATTCAAAAACTGAAGTTTAAAATATTTCCTATTTATTTAAATTTAAAATATAAAATTTAAAATGTAAAATATAAAAAATGGAAACCAAAATATATAAAAATTAAAATATAAAAATATATTTAAAAATTGGCTTGCAGTAGTTCAATGTGTCCACCAGGTGGCGCATGTCTCCATCTCTTATGGGAAGCCTGCCATCTGGTGGAAATTTTGCAGTACTGCAAGCCAATTCTTTGCATATATATATATATATATATATATTTATATATATATAAATTCCACTTTATTTTTTGACACACAAACACACACACACACAGAGTTATACACACACAAATATATACATATAAATTAAAATTAAAATATAAATTATAATGTATAAAAATTAAAATATAATATACTTTATATAAATTAAAATATTCAAAAACTGAAATATAAAATATTTCCTATTTATTTAAATTAAAAATTAAAAATATAAAATATATATTTTGCTGTAAGCCAATTCTTTACATTTTCATATGTATATATATATATAAAACGTTCCACTTTATTTTTTGACATACACACACAAACACACACACACAATTAAAATATAAATTAGAATATATAAAAATTAAGATATAATAGACCTTATAAAATTTAAAAATATACAAAAATTGAATATAAAATATTTTCTACTTATTTAAATTTAAAATATAAAATGTAAAATGTAAAATATAAAAAATAGAAATCAAAATTTACAAAAATTAAAATAAGAAAATATATTAAAAAATTGGCTTGCAGTAGTTCAATATGTCCACCAGGTGGCGCATATCTCCATCTCTTAGGAGAAGCCTGCCATCTGGTGGAAATTTTGCAGTACTGCAAGCCAATTCTTTGCATATATATATATATATATATATTCCACTTTATTTTTTTACACACACAGACACACACACAGTTATACACACACACACACATACACATATAAATTAAATTTTCATTTTAATGATAATGTATTAAATTTAAAATATAATATACTTTATATAAATTAAAAATATTCAAAAACTGAAATATAAAATACTTCCTATATATTTAAATTTAAAAATTAAAATATAAAATACATATTTTGCTGTAAGCCAATTCTTTACATTTTCATATATATATATATATATATATATATATAGTTCCACTTTATTTTTTGACATACACACACACACACACACACACACACACATAATTAAAATTTAAATTAGAATATATAAAAATTAAAATATAATAGACCTTATATAAATTAAAAATATACAAAAATTGAATATAAAATATTTTCTACTTATTTAAATTTAAAATATAAAATTTAAAATGTAAAATATAAAAAGTAGAAACCAAAATATATAAAAATTAAAATATAAAAATATATTAAAAAATTGGCTTGCAGTAGTTCAATGTGTCCACCAGGTGGCGCATGTCTCCATCTCTTATGGGAAGCCTGCCATCTGGTGGAAATTTTGCAGTACTGCAATATATATATATATATATATATATATATATATTTAAATATATATAAATTGCACTTTATTTTTTGACACACACACAGACACACACACAGTTATACACACACACACACACACATATAAATTAAATTTTAATTTTAATGATAATGTATTAAATTTAAAATATAATATACTTTATATAAATTAAAAATATTCAAATACTGAAATATAAAATATTTCCTATTTATTTAAATTTAAAATTTAAAATATAAAAAACATATTTTGCTGTAAGCCAATTCTTTACATTTTCATATATATATATATATATATATATATATAGTTCAACTTTATTTTTTGACATACACACACTGACACACACAAACATAATTAAAATATAAATTAGAATATATAAAAATTAAAATATAATAGACCTTATAAAAATTAAAAATATACAAAAATTGAATATAAAATATTTTCTACTTACTTAAATTTAAAATATAAAATTTAAAATGTAAAATATAAAAAATAGAAATCAAAATATACAAAAATTAAAATTAAAAAATATATTAAAAAAATTGGCTTGCAGTAGTTCAATGTGTCCACCAGGTGGCGCATGTCTCCATCTCTTAGAAGAAGCCTGCCATCTGGTGGAAATTTTGCAGTACTGCAAGCCAATTCTTTGCATATGTATATATATATTTATATATATAAATTCCACTTTATTTTTAGACATACACACACACACACACACACACAGAGTTATACACCCACAAATATATATATATATATATATATATATATATATATATATATATATATAAATTAAAATTAAAATATAAATTATAATGTATAAAAATGAATATATAATATACATTATATAAATTAAAAATATTTAAAAACTGAAATATAAAATATTTCCTATTTATTTTAATTTAACTTTTAAAATATAAAATATATATTTTGCTGTAAGCCAATTCTTTACATTTTCATATATATATATATATATATATATATATGTTTCACTTTATTTTTTGACATACACACACACACACACACACACACACACAATTAAAATATAAATTAGAATATATAAAAATTAAAATATAATAGAACTTATAAAAATTAAAAATATACAAAAATTGAATATAAAATATTTTCTACTTACTTAAATTTAAAATATAAAATTTAAAATGTAAAATATAAAAAATAGAAATAAAAATATACAAAGATTAAAATATAAAAATATATTTAAAAATTGGCTTGCAGTAGTTCAATGTGTCCACGAGGTGGCGCATGTCTCCATCTCTTAGGAGAAGCCTGCCATCTGGTGGAAATTTTGCAGTACTGCAAGCCAATTCTTTGCATATATATATATATATATATATATATACACATACATACATAAATTCCACTTTATTTTTTGACACACACACACACACACACACAGGTACATATATATAAATTAATATTAAAATCTAAATTATAATGTATAAAAATTAAAATATAATATACTTAGTTTATATAAATTAAAAATATTCAAAAACTGAAATATAAAATATTTCCTATTTATTTAAATTTAAAATTTAAAATTTAAAATATAAAATATATATTTTGTTATAAGCCAATTCTTTGCATTTTCATATATATATATATATATATATATATATATAAAGTTCCACTTTATTTTTTGACTTACACGGACACACAGACACACACACAAACTCATACACATATAATTATACATATATATATATATATATATATATATATAAAGATTAAAATAAAAATATAAATTATATCATATAAAAATTAAAATATAATATACTTTATATAAATTAAAAATATTCAAAAATTGAAATATAAAATATTTCCTATTTATTTAAATTCATAATTAATTTATTTAAATATATTTAAGAAATGGCTTGCAGTAGTTCAGTGTTTCCACCAGGTGGCGCACATCTCCATCTCCTACGAGAAGCCTGCCATCTGGTGGAAATTGTGCAGTACTGCAAGCCAATTCTTTTTTATATTTTATATTTTAAATTCAAATAAGTTGAAAATATTTTATATTTCAATTTTTATATATTTTAATTTATGTAAGAACTATTCTATCTTCATTATTATATAATATAATTTACATTTTAATTTTAATTTATATATGTATATATATCAAGTTCCACTTTATTTTTTGACACACACACACAGGAACACACACAGATAGTTATAGATATATTGATATATAAATTAAAATTAAAATATAAATTATAATATGTAAAAATTAAAATTTAATAGACTTTATATAAATTAAAAATGTGTAAATATTGAAATATAAAATATTTTCTATTTATTTAAATAGAAAAAATATATTTTGCTGTAAGCCAATTCTTTGCATATATATATATATATATATATATATATATATAATGTTCCACTTTATTTTTTAACACACACACACACACACACACACACACGAGTTAGACATATATATATATAAATATATATGTAATTCTTTGCGTTTTATATATATAAGTTGCACTTTATTTTTTCACACATAGACACACACACAAACACACATAGATATAGATATATAGATATATAAACTAAAATTAAAATATAAATTATGATACATAAAAATTAAAATATAATAGACTTTATATAAAATATATGTAAAAATTGAAATATAAAATATTTTCTATTTATTTAAAATATTATATATATATATATATATATATATATATATACAGACCCCCAATATTAACCCCCTAAATGGACATCATATAGACCCTCTATAATGACCCCTATAATGACCCCCATAGACTTGCTATAATGACCCCCAATATTGACCCCTTATGATATCAGGTCTATAAGGGGTCAATATTGAGGGTCAGTGTTGGGGGTCATTATAGCAGGTCTATAGGTGATCAATATAGTGGTCATTATAGGTGGTCCATATGAGGTCCATTTAGGGTTTAATACTGGGAGTCAGTATAGGGGGTCATGATAGCAGGTGTATGGGGGTCAATATTGGGGGGTCATTATAGCAGGTCTATAGGGGATCAATATAGGGGTCATTATAGGGGGTCAATATCAGGTCCATTTAGGGTTTAATATTGGGAGTCAGTATAGGGGGTCATGATAGCAGGTCTATAAGGAGTCAATATCGGGGGTCAGTATTGGGGGTCATTATAGCAGGTCTATAGGGGATCAATCTAGGGGTCATTATACGGGGTCATTATAGGTGGTCCGTATGAGGTCCATTTAGGGTTTAATATTGGGAGTCAGTATAGGGGGTCATGATAGCAGGTGTATAGGGGGTCAATATAGGGGGTCAGTATTGTGGGGTCATTATCGCAGGTCTATAGGGGATCAATATAGGGGTCATTATAGGGGGTCAATATAGGGGGTCATAGATCTGATGGCAGAGGAAGAGGAAGAGGAGAGGGACTTTTGCTGCTGGATTATTTTGGTACTCCCATTACCTTCGCCATGAAGAAATCGCTTCCGCCAATCCCGCATCCGACATCCAGCACCTTCTGCGATGGTTTCAAACTCAGGAGGTCTAGCAGCTCCTAAAAGATTGAGATTGAGGGTCGGAAGTGAGCCTCAGGAACAGCTCCTTGCCACCTCCCCTTCCTCCCCTATTGTCCTTATTAAGGGGCTTGTCCACACTGACCAATAAATTAAATTAAATTAAATTAAATTAAATTAAATTAAATTAAATTCCAAGCTTGCAGTGGCCATGAACTGGGCACATAATTTTCAGAGAAATCAGTGTGGCGTAGCACTTGAGCATTGGACTACAACTCTAGAGACTTGAGTTCGATTCTCGCCTCGTCCATGAAACCCACTGGGTGACCTTGGGCAAGTCACACTCTCTCAGCCTCAGGGGACCAATCTTGCAAAGAAAACCCTATGGGGACCTGATACCTTTGTGGTCCTGAGGCCGCCGGTGCTGACAAATCCAGGCCCAAAGATCCATTCGTAGCGCCGGATGCTGCGGGTGGCGTATTGCTCATTGTCCAGAAACGTCTGGAAGGTATCATAGCCTTTCGTATCCTCACGGTTTCGGAGGACTTTCTGGAGGAGCCAGCAAACCTGATTCCGGTTTTGCTTCTTCTAAAGAAATATGGAGACAGGACTGAATGAGTGACAAGAAATTTGTCTTTTGTACAGCGCCGAGTACACTGACAGCGCTCTAGAAATAAACTTTAATAATAATAATAATAATAATAATAATAATAATAATAATTTCATTTTGTTAAAAATCAAGTTTCTAGCTCTCAAGATCTTAGCAAACAGGTTTGCTCCTGGCATTGATAAGATCAGAGCAATATCTATTACGGTCACAGGCCAGTATAAGAACAACAAAATGCAGCATTCAAAGGGCTATATACAATAAGAAAACTCATAAAAGAAGTAAGAATACATATTTTAATTTTAGACTGATTTTAGTAAATTGACTTTCTATTATGATGTTTTCCGTTTTAATCGTGGGTTAGGGAATTATGTTTAATATCATTGTGATATTATGATCAGGGAGAGGCAGGCTATTATTATTATTATTATTATTATTATTATTATTATTATTATCATTTTCCTATAAATATTCCTGGCAATGGCTTGGGCACCAAGCAATGAGGAGTTTCAGATACAGTTGGCCCTCCATATTCATGGATTCTTTATCCACGGATTCAACCATCCCTGGTCTGAAAATATATATATATATATATATATATAATAAAAATAAATCTATATATAAAAAATAAATTCCATATATATATATATATATATATATATATATATGGAATTTATTTTTTATATATAGATTTATTTTTAAAATAAAAATATAAATACATTATTATTAAATTAAATTAAAATATTATTATATTTTATTTTATATTTTATTTTTTATTTTATGGATTTATATATTTGGAATTTATTTTTATATATATATTTATTTTTATTTTATATTTTTATTTTATATATATAAAAAATAATTATATATATATATATATATATATATATATATATATAAATTCCAAATATATAATCCATAAAATAAAAAATAAAATATAAAATAAAATATAATAATATTTTAATTAAATTTAATAATAATTTATTTATATTTATATTTTAAATTTAAATTATATTTTAAATAATAATTTAATTAAATTTAATAATAAAAATATAAAATATAAAATAAAAATAAATATATATATAAATAAATTCCATATATATATATATATATATATATATATATATATATATATAAAATAAAAATAAATATATTTATAAAAAATAAATTCCCAAAAGCAAAAGTTGATTTTGCCATTTTATATAAGGGACACCATTTTACTACCCCATTGTATTTACTAGGACTTGAGCATCCATGGATTTGGGCATCCTGGAATCAAATCCCAGAGGATACGAAAGGCTCATTGTATTTGGGATGCCGAAATCACCAACAGTTTGCAATGTTTGTGAGCACAAGGCTGGGTTGAAAGCACTCTGCATGTACTCAGAGGCACAATTATTATTTTTTGTTTTAATCCCACAGCTTGCAAAGAAAGACTCTTACCTTAATGTATGTTTGCACAGACCGAGACATGACTATCTCAAAACCGTAGAGCTCTTCTCCGGAAAACATCTGGACTGATGTGAGGAGTCGATTATATTCTGAAGGCATCCGATACAATGTGGGATTGAAGGCTCTTGGGATGTCACCTAAGAGAGAAGAAAACCAAGATGATGGGTGGGAAACACCTGGACAAATGCATCTGAGGAAGTAGGTTTTAGTCTACAAAAGCTCATGCTGCCAACTTCTTTCTTTAAGTTAGTCTCAAAGGGGCTACAAGATCTCTCTGGACAAATTTGGGATGGAATATAACAAAGCACATAATGATAATAATAATAATAATAATAATAATAATAATAATAATTTATAGCCCGCCCCTCTGCCCAACAATCGAGGTGGGTTACAGCATTAAAAAAGACAAAGTTAAAACATCCCCCAATATATAATCCTATACAATTTAAGATCAGACCATAGTGATCACTGGCAAGTTGGAGGGTAGACAACTATAAAATCATATATATATATATATATATATATATATATATGATGTATTTGAAAAAAATATTTTTTTATTATTAAATGCATTTTATTATATATAAAAACAAAAACGTTAAAACATTCACACAAATCAGTTCAACATACAATACAATGCATATTCACGCCTACAAATAACAAGCATGTCTATCACATTAACTAACATATACCTACATTATCTATAAAACATCTATCTATTGGTGCGACTTAATAAATTCCTTATTCATAAAAATACACAAGTAATATCCAAGTTATCTAAATATAAAATTTTGTGGGGTTTTACGGTCTATCTTTCACTGTTTTATCCTTTGTGTAGTTTTTAATAATAATAATAAATAATAGAAAAATATGTGTAAAGTGGTATTGTATGTTTGTGGCTAAAGTTGCATATTGGTCACTGGAAACATGCAGCGCTTAATTTTGAATTTTATTGTATTCTATTTTTAATTGTATCGTATTGTATTGTATGCTATGTATTTTTATTGCTGTAACCTGCCCGGATTCCTTGTGATTGGGCGGACTATTAATAATAATAATAATAATAATAATAATAGAAGGTCCTAGGTTCAGTCATTGGCTGAGATGAAGTCCAGAGCATCACTGCCAGTTGGTTTAAATGATATTGAGATGCGCAGGTGGGTTTGACAGTATAAGGGAGATCATATATCCCGCAGAGGGGCGGGATATAAATTATTATTATTATTATTATTATTATTATTATTATTATGTTCAGGGATTTGGTGAGAAATGAGCTCCCCTCCCGCCATCCTCCATCTTGGACTACTGACCCGACTGGAAGAAGCAGGACTCTCGGAAGAAAAGATGCCCACCTGGGCGCAGCCAGAGAAGTAACTTCTGGACCACATCACTCACTTCGGTGTCCGAGAGATACATGAAAAGCCAATTGGAGAAGACAAGGTCCAGGCTGAAGCAGGAGAAGAGAAGGGCACCATCAAGGGATGCTCAATCAAAAGTGCGCCTTGAAAATGTCTATGGTCAACATCTGGCAGAGTTGCACATAGACAACTCTATGGTCAACATCTGGCAGAGTTGAGCATAGACAACTCTACGGTCAATATCTGGCAGAGTTGTGCATAGACAACCCTATGGTCAACATCTGGCAGAGTTGCGCATAGACAACTCTACGGTCAACATCTGGCAGAGTTGCGCATAGACAACTCTACGGTCAACATCTGGCAGAGTTGCGCATAGACAACTCTGCAGTCAACATCTGGCAAAGTTGTGCATAGACAACTCTACGGTCAACATCTGGCAGAGTTGCGCATAGACAACTCTACGGTCAACATCTGGCAGAGTTGTGCATAGACAACCCTATGGTCAACATCTGGCAGAGTTGCGCATAGACAACTCTACGGTCAACATCTGGCAGAGTTGAGCTGGAGGACCTAGAAATTCCTAGAGAGAACATATGGATCAAAACGGCACATAATCCTATCCGCCAAAGTCAAGGCCGCCAACTGTGATGTCTTCACCCACCTTTGGCTTGGCATCTGTAAGGTGGTAATGTCGGCCTGTTGGAACGTAATATTTGGTCGATGCCCGTTCTCCTGCCGGTTGCGCATCAGGAAGCTGTCCATGAAATCCACGGCCGTGACGTGGCGGCCACGTTCCGCAAGGCATCCGGTGAACCGGCTGAAACGAAAGCAATGGAAGAATTGGGAGGAATCGCCCACTGCCAAAGCTGTCAATGCTTTCCCAAAGGAATTAGTTACCACTGTGGTTCAAGGCCCACTACTGTAGTAGTTTCAGGTTTCCAAAATTACTCTTTTAAGTCAATCGGCTGGAATCCCGCTGGGGACTTAGGCTTCTGGAGATTTAGACAGCGCTATACATACAGTCAATAAAATAGATAAAAATAGATTTAAAAAAGCCTGCCGATGGTGTACATTCGACAAAACAATAAAATACATGTTAATGCAAAGAAGGCAACAAATTAAAAATATCAAATAATTTGTTATTTCTTCCGCTTTTAATTAGTATCTCATATTGTTATTCATGTTATGTTGTTATTGTTTTTAGTTTGCTTCTTTTTTATGATTGGGAGAAGGGTGGGTAGGGGATTGTTTAGAAATATGGATTCTAATTGTATATTTGTATTTCATTGTTATTCTTATTTGTCGTAATCCGCCTCGATCTGCAGAGTTAATACATTATTATTATTATTATTATTATTATTATACATTACTATAATATTAATACATAATAATGTATTATTATTATTATTATTATTATTATTATTATAGCATAGAATTGTATTAGTAGTTGTAATTGAAATTTTAATTTTATTGTTTTTTATGGTATATGTAATTTTAATGTTTTTAAATTTGATTGTAACTTTGTTATGCTTTACCGCTATGTTTTAACTTTGCTGTTTTATCCTTTTTTGCTGTACTCCCGCCTTGATCCATTGGGAGAGGCGGGATATATAAATAAATTAATAATAATAATAATAATAATAATAATAATAATTTTTATTTATAGCCCGCTTCTCTGCATAGCAATCAAAGCGGCGTACATCAATTAAAAAGAACAAGTTAAAATCACAATCCTGACCCCAGCCCTCCCCCCATAAAACAGAATTAAACTAAACTAAATATATTATTATTATTATTATTATCATCTTCAATTCCATTTTGATCAACTGCGACAGAGGCGCCGTCAGTAGGGTATTTTGGCAAACCTGCCCTCTACTACTGTTGAAGGCATCCGCTGAAATCTGGCTAGTGTGCATCCCCTCCTTAAACAACCTTGGTCGATTTTAAACAAATAGTCCTCTGGGCCATGGCTTTTCTCAATGGTGCAAGGGTGATGGTACCCAGAGCTGCCTAAGCATCTTGCAAGCGGATGCCCTGGGCACCCCTTCTCCCTCCCAGCCTCTTCTTCTTCCACTTACCCAATCCCGGCTCCCAGTTCCAAGATGTCCTTTCCTCCCAGGCATGGCAAGAGGGCAAGGATCTCGGGGGTATCCTCCTGCGTCAGCTCTTCGGCCCCGGAGTCGAGCATCATTTCTTGCAGAGAGCAGTCCCGCGAGTGTTCCTGCCAGAATTGCTGCATCAGGAGGCGAGGCGAGGATTCTGGTGCTGAGAGTGGAGTGGAGAAGAGATCAGAAAAGACACACCTTTCATTGCCATTGCCACCGCCACCGCCACCGCCACTGCCACTGTCATTGCCACTACCACTGCCACTGCCACTGCCATTGCCATTGCCACTGCCATTGCCATTGCCACTGCCATTGCCATTGCCACTGCCACCGCCACTGCCATTGCCACTGCCATTGCCATTGCCACTGCCACCGCCACTGCCATTGCCACTGCCATTGCCATTGCCACTGCCATTGCCATTGCCATTGCCACTGCCATTACCATTGCATGCCTTCTAGTCATTTTCAACTTACAGCCACCCTAAGGTCACCATAACCATAATCTCTGTGTGAGACCGAAGTCCGGAGTTGGGACTGGCATTGGCATCGAAGGATCCTAAGTGCCCTTTCACCTTGCAACCTTCTCAGTGGCTAGTTGGGGGAGAGGATTTTGGGTGTTGGAGTCCAAAGAAAGAAAACCTTTTAAAACATTAAACCGTATTTATATGATTTATTTATGTATTTATGTATTTATTTATTTCATTTATATGCCGCCTTTCTCCCCAGAGGACCCAAGGCATCTCACCGATAAAACATTTAAAATCTCAATAAAGTTCAAAAGAATTAAAAACATCTACATCCAGTATAAAATCGCATCAAATATACAAAAGTTAAAAGCAAACTAAAAACCCACCCATGAGAATGAATACTGGAGATTATTAATATTGTATACAATAACTCTTGCTAGAATATTGTTGGCAAAAACCCTGGGGGGAAAATGACAAAAATTCCGCCGATAGTGGAATGGTTATTTAAATGAATAGATGTATGTGAAATGGATAAAATTCACCGCCAGGTAGAGTAACAAAAATATGCATGTTGTAGACTATTTGGGCTCCAGTTTTGGAACTGGAATTTCCAGTTTGGGAATTTTGGAATTTGGAGAGATTGGGCTCCCGTTTTGGAATTCTGTAAAAAAAGAGATGGGAAGATTGAAGTATAAAGCACATTTTTCAGTAGGGTTCTCTAAAGTAATACGGTTATTTTTTTTTACACTGCTGAGAGAGTGTGACTTGTCCAAGGTCACCCAGTGGGTTTCCACGGCCGAACGGCGATTCGAACCCTGATCTCCAATGCTCCAGCTACTATACTTTGCTGGATCTCATTACATTTTACATTTTGCAAGCAAGCCTCCTTTACACTTTTATTCGGCTGCGTGGTCAACATGGCTGCTCGAAATAAATTTATCCTAGGGATGCAACTCTTCACTAAAGTTTCTCCTTGAAGTGCGGAAATTTCAGCGAGAAAGTCTCCCAAAACCGTGCACTTGCCGAAGGCTATTTGCAATCTGAAACTTATTCTGTGCAAATTTTCGTATACGCTCGTTTTGTGCAGAAAACAGACTCCATCCTACAGAATCCCGGGGTTTGTAGTTTAGGGAGGCACCAGCATTCTTTGGCAGAGAAGGCTAAGGACCTTGCAAAGCTACAGATCCCAGGGTTCGATGGGCTAGAAGAGCTACATCTCCTTAAAGTGGTGTCATTCGGCATCATTTCAATGATGCACCCTTGGTCATGACTGGGACACTATTGCCATGATTTTCATTCATCATTCCCTCCATGTCTACTTTACCAGGCAATAATAATAATAATAATAATTATTATTATTATTAATTTGCAGACTGCAGACCCCAGCTAGAGATCTTTGGTTAGTGGGTGGATTAAAAGCAAACTAAAAATAGGAACAGAAAGTGGAAAAAAGGATGCAATCTTTTGAGGCAGGAGCTGACCCTTGACCGTAGAGTTGGCGGAGCAAAAGTCACAGGCACAAGAAAAGGGAGACATAGTATGGGGAGGGAAAGGTCACGGTGGGCTCCGGTGGAGCCTGAAAAAGTTACATTTTTGGACTTGGATCTCCAGGGATCTCCCAGCCAGCAACGGCCAAGGTCCATCTTGGCTGGAGGAGGAATGCTAGCAGTCCAAAAAATTCTTGAAAGGCTAAACACACATTAAACACTTTCCAACACATAACACCTTACAAACAAGCAAACCCTAAGCCTCTTAAAATACATACATATATACACATATATACTTCCTGAATGCATCTGGTTGGCCAAAAAAGGTATCTGCATCTGACTTCGTAATCCTTAATGAAAATTCTCATAGAGCTCATTATTCTAGTCCCATTATCCATCTATTCTCTAAGTATTACTTTAGAGAAGCTTACTGAAAAGCATGATTTCAACTTCGTTCTTCCCATCACTTTTTACAGAAGTCCAAAACTGGAGTCTTTGTCTACAATATTCACATATTTTTTTCAACCTGGCTGTTAATTTCTCCGTTTCACACATATCTATGAAATTATTATTATTATTATTATTATTATTATCTATGAATTTAAACAACCGTTCCTCTAAGGATAAAATTTTTGTCGTTTTCCGGTTTGCTTGTTTTTGCTGACAGTATTCTAGCAGAGGTTGTCATATACAATACTCATCTCCTAATATTTATTCTTATATAAATATTGTTTAATTTTAAAAGGGTGTGTGTGTTAATATTTCTTTGGACTGCAGCTCCCAAAATCCCCCCAAACTAGCCACTGAGAAGGTTGCAGGGTGAAAGGGCACTTAGGAGCCTTCAATGCCAATGCCAGTCCCAAATCCGGACTCCTGTCTCACCCAGAGATCATATTTAGCGGCTCCTGGAAATTTCTTGGAATGGCTCCTGAATTTTTCGCATTGGCATCCCAGCTGCCATCCCAGCCTTCTCCTGGTCTCCTCATCCCTGTATCCCTGTACCCCAAATCTTCCAGCAGCAATACTCACCTTGTGCCATTGGGTCAGCTTGCTCCATCCAAATGCTCCTTCAGTCCTTGCATTGCTATTAATCATTAAATGACAGTCGTCCCCGATGATAAGAGGGATGGCAGGCAATTGGCAGGAGCTCTCTGCCCCACCTCTTGTCCGAGGCATGGAAAAATTCGTGGATTATCCCACCCCATGCCCCCCTCTCCTAAATTTATTACATCTAACCTAAGAAAGACATCATAAGAGCCAGCATGGCGTGGAGGTTTGAGCATTGGACTATGGAGACCAGGGTTCGAATCCCCACTCGGCCATAGAAACCTGATGCCGAAGTTAGTGCATCCGCCCAATTGGCATAGCCCTCTCACTTTCATGTCACAAGCCCACTGGGTGACCTTGGACGAGTCACATACTCTCAGCCTCAGAAAACCCCATGATAGGGTTGTCATAAGTTGGAAACAACCTGAAGGCACACAAGAACAAGAACAACACAAGAAACCTTCGTGGACGGCACCTGGGAGAGAGCAAGCAACTGAGAGCAGAGCTTGAGAAAAGACAGGTTTTTGGATCACAGCTCCCAGAATCCCCCAGCCAGCATAGAAGAGTTGCAATTGGCCATGCTGGCTGAAGGATTCTGGGAGACATAGTCCAAAAGCCAACTTTCCCAGCTCGGTTTTTAGTCCTCCTTGCTCTAGCTACTGAGGTGAGGTTCTCTCTTTACAGAGCTGAGGACAGCCAGCACTGCTGCATTTCATGGGTTTGTGGAAATCCAAAGGAAATCTATGACTGTAAGACTCACTGGGTGACCTTGGGCAAGTCACACACTCTCAGCCTCAGGGGAAGGCAATGGCAAACCTCCTCTCAACAAATCTTGACCAGGACCCCCAGGATAGGTTCGCCGCAGGGTTGCCGTAAGTTGGAAATGACTTGAAGGCACACAAAAGCAATGACAAATATCAAGTGCATGTCATGCTCAACTGCAACAAAGTGGTACGGCAACTTTCAGAGTGGAGATTTGGAGACCAAAGACGCGACAGTGTCAACTCCTGAAATTGCTGAGCATATTCGTGACATGATTTTGGCAGATCCCACGAACCTCAGCTAAAACAATGGCTGAGACGCTAGAGAAATATATCCCAGGAATGCATTGGGTTTATAATTCGTGGGCAGTTGGCTCTGCAGAAACTGTCAGCCATGTGGATGCCGTAATGTCTGAAACAAAATTGGTGCATACCTTCAAGCTGATTTTGCACTTTGAGTGATCGAGCGATCATTTATTTTTATTTTTTGGAAAGTCGCTGTTGATCAAGCATGGTTACATATTGCTAAGATCTGGAGACCAAACAATAGTCCTTGCAGAGGTGGCATTTGAGTTCTCCAAGGCCAGAGAAATTCAAGTCTCAAAGGTCAGCAGGAAAGGTTACGGCCACAGTTTTTTGGGGATAAGGAAGGTCTTTTGATGACTATCTTTAGAAGGACTAAAGAGTTTAATGCTGTGCCGATTAAAGGAGGCATTGAAGAAAAACGACAAGGAAAGCTGCGGAAAGGTGTTCCCTTTTGGCCAGACAATGCATCCGGCAAGACGATGGATATTTTGAGGAATCTGGGCATTAAGTGCATAGACCATCATCCTGCTCACCAGATCTGTCTCCATCTGACTAGTTCCTGTTTCCAAACCTTTAAAAGAGTTTGAAAGGAAGGGAATTTTCCAATGATTCAGAGGCGATAGCAAGAGCAGAGCAGCATTTCAGAGACCAGACATCAGAGGTTGAAAGAAAGTTGAGGAAATATGTGCCAAGTGTGTCAAAACTTTGGGGTGAGTATGTGGAACAGCATGTAAGTTTTTATGACTCTGCTGGGTCATTCCTTTCTTGGTCAAACCGAGAACTTTTTCAGCACCCCCTCGTAGTTAAGGATTTGTAGAGTTATGAAATGAAAATTGTGATGTAGGACAGCAGCCCACGTTCCTAAACATGATACCAGCATATACCGATTTCCAAAAGCGAATATCTCTTAAAAGATTGCTTTAGAGCGGAGAAGTCAATCTTTTGCAAGCAGAGGAAAAATGTGTCAGGAATGCCAAAATCTGGTGAAGAAAAATTGCACTGCGGGGGAAACCAAAGACAATGATAAGGAGACCCAAACCTGGAATCCCACCAAACCTACCTTCCCAGAACATCTTCATTGCATGGGCCATCCAAGTCCCATCTCTGCCCGGCATTATTTACTCCCTCCTTGCCGAAATTGCCAAACCTCTTGCAAGCCAGCTTTAGGGCCAGCTTTATTCTTGGCCAAGCTGAATGCAAGTGGTGGAAAAACCCTTTTTGGGAAGGATTTGTCGTGGGAAGTTTCCAAACCGAAGCTTGTCAGAGAGGATTGCAAACAAGTTTAACAAGGTTGGAGACCCGTAGGTTTGGAGGCTCCTGGGGAGAACAACCAGTTCACCAGGAAGTGGGAACTAGTAAAGGGCCTCTGTAACCACAGATTCAAGCATCCGTGGCTTGGAAATATTTGTAAAAAATACAAATTCCAAATAGCAGACCTTGATTTTTGCTGTTTTATATAAGGAACACCATTTTACTGTGCCATAGTATTTAATGGGACTTGAGCATCCACAAATTTGGCATTCATGGGGGGATCCTGGAAACAAACCCCAGTGGGAAACTAGAGCACACTGCACGCACGCACACACACACACACACAATATATATATATATATATATATATATATATATATGTGTGTGTGTGTGTGTGTATGTATATATATACATACACACATACACACACTATATATATATATATATATATATACACACACACATACATGCACTCACACACACACTATATATGTATATACACACACACACACACTATATATATATATATATATATATATATACAGACACACACACACACACACACATAGATATATATATATGCCATTGGCATGTAGAACGTTGATTCAAATTCAAAATCCTTTGTGTATGGAAATCATAGAATCATAGTGTTGGAAGAGACTCCCAAGGGCCATCCAGTCCAACCCTATTCTGCCATGCAGCAACTCAAAATCAAAGCATCCCCGACAGATGGCCATCCAGCCTCTGTTTAAAGACCTCCAAAGGAGGTGACTCCACCACACTCCAGTAGCAAGTCCAGTTTTATAGTGAACAAAGAAAGACACTGCAAACTGGCCAATGTGTATGGAAATGAAGAGAGAAGACCAGAGGTTGGGCAAGCATCTTTCAGGAACGCTTGAGTGGTGCATTCCCTGGGGTTGGAATGGATGGCCCTTTGGGGTCCCGTTCCAACCCTATGATTCTATGATGCTATGCAAGAGGGAGATGATCTGAAAAATTGTGCAACGATTGCTCCCGCCTCTGCACATCCCTGAGCGATCTGATCTGCCGTTCTGGCATTTGCGCATCTCCTCTCTCTTTCCACCATGTGGACTTCGTCACATCTCCGCTTCCAAGATGATAAGGCCATGCATTTTGCCTTTGCCCTCTTGGAAAGGCTGTTTTGGCAGCTTTGCTTACTCCAGGGAGAGAAGTTGGGCTGGAATGTGTAACCTTGAGTTGCGAAGGAGTAAAAGCATCCTTGTCACAAGAGATAAGACTGATGAGTGATGTTTATTTTTTAATTTATGACCCTTGTCTCCTTGCCACCAGTTGTGGGATGTGTTCCTTTTCATAATCTCATCATTAGGGATTCCTATTCATGTGAAAATCCTCATAGGGAGCTTAAATCACGTCTAAATAATTGAGACAGAGGTAGGTGGGGTTCCCTCCTGCTTGCGTTTCTCAATACCCGGAGCGGTGACGAGTTATTCATGGAATTTTTAAAAAGATCGCTCTGCCATTAATAACAATCATGTTTTATTTAAAATATTTTCGATCATCAAACCAGATTTCAGGGCAGCGTACAACACATGCAGAGATGTCACCGGATAAAACAATAACCTCATGAAACTGTTGCTTGAGAATAGTTTTAACATGCTGGCCAAAAAAAGAGGCCATCAACTAGCTACAAGAATACACTTGTAAATACAATTATCAAAATTAAAAAGCAGCCGTTCATGGGATGCAGTTACCTTTTCCGTTGTTCGGCCTCCATCCTGCCTAAGCAGTTGCATGAGTTCTCCAAAACTTGCTGTATCTCTAATTGAGAATGTATTAAAATAAAAAATACAGTTGGTCCTTGTCATCCGCTGGGGTTTGGTTCCAGGATCCCAGGTAGATCCCAAAATTTGAGGATGCTAAATTCCCATTAAACATAGTGGCATAGTACCGTCGTGTCCCCTATATAAAATGGCAAAATCAAGGTTTGTTTTTTTGGAATTGATATATGTTGGGTCTAGGGGTGGTTGAAACTGTGGATAAAAAAAATAAATCCATAGCTATAGATATATGGACACTGGCTAAGATGCACTGATGCACATGGGTACAGCTTGAGGCGCATCGACATGCTGTTGCAAGTGTCCCATTACACATCTTCACAATTCACTAACAGGTTTTTGTTGTGTGCTTCCAAGTCATTCCTGACTTACGGCGACCCTAAGGTGAATCTATCATAGGATTTTCCTGGCAAGATTTGTTCAGAGGGGGCTTACCATTGCTTGCCCCTGAGGCTGAGATTATGTGACTTGCCCAAGGTCACCCGGTGGGTGTCATGGCCAAGCTGAGAATCGAACCCAGGTCTCTAAAGTTGGTGTCCAACACTCAAACCACTATGCCACGCTGGCTCTAACAGGGTTTCTAAGTCCTCTGCTATTTATCTAACTACAAGTTGAGGCTCTTCTTATCCAGAATCTGAAATATTCCAAAATCCGAGATAGGGACACTTTAGCTTTCTGAGGGTTTAAGGTACACCAACTTTGTTTCATGCACAACGTTATTAAAACTATTGTATACAATCACCTTCAGGCAATGTCTATAAGGTGGATATGAAACATTAATGAAGTTCATGTTTTGACTTGGGTCCTATGCCCAAGATGGATGTATAGGCAAATACAGGTATTCCAAAATCCAAAAATATCTGAAATCCAAAACATTAAGTTTAGTCCCAGGTGTTTCAGATAAAGGAGTCTCAACCCTTATATATGTAAAACTATATAAAGTACACAATATTTATATAAACCTTATATATGTAAAGCTATATAAAGTACACCATATATACATATAATCCCTATATATGTAAATCTATATAAGGTACACCATATTTATATAACCCTTATATATGTAAATCTATATAAGGTACACCATATATATATATATAACCCTTATATATGTAAAGCTATATAAGGTACACCATATATATATATATATATATATATCCCTTACATATGTAAAAGTATATAAGGTGCACCATATTTTTATAACCCTTATATATATAAAGCTATATAAGGTACTCCACATATATATAACCCTTACATATGTAAAACTATATAAGGTGCACCATATGTATATAACCCTTATATATGTAAAGCTATATAAGGTACATCATGATAGAGGATTCTGGCTCTCATTATTTGACATGGATCCCATATTTCCTCCGAGAATTTCAAGATGAGACACAGAAGACTCTCACCCCTTTTTCCATTGAACCTCATAACCCCTGTGATTTAGGGGAATTTTAGTCTGGTCTGACACTATACAATGCTGGTTGGAAGAAAAAAGATCTATTTGCAATACATTGCAAGCCTATGAGAATCTACACACAGCATTCCCTTCCCCAAAAGGCCACCTTTGTACCATTCTTGTCAGGCAAATAAATCGATCTGGGTCCCAAACCCTGATCCTTTCCAAGGACTTGGACATGGCTACTTCATCACCTCCTTTGTCCACTGGATCCCTTTGGAGAGAAACCCGGGAGCCTTGGCATTGAAATTCCCCATAAACCCAGTGTCAAGAATGGCTCATGGTGGCGCAGAGGATGAAAGCGTGCAGTTTCTTACTCCTCTGCCCAGTTTGCTTTTTCCTTGGGCTGGGAAATCCCAGGGAAAATGCCCCAGGTTGGCTGCTGGGTCATGCAACTCTTGATGTTTCTCTTCCATAACACTCCGGAGAGGTCGTGAAGAGTGGACAGGGTTCGCCGCAGCTCCGGATTGACCACCAGGTTCCTTCTCTTTGCTCCGAGGCACGCAATAGGCTTCCAACTTTGCCACTCCTTGAGAGGACACTTGAGGCAATGGATGATGACCGGAGGAATGGCTTCTTTCATCGGGGCCAGGGAATTGCTTTGGATTTCTCTTCCCAACGGGGATGGGGGGCGGTGGGGCAGCTGGTGGGGATAATGGGCTCGCGGCTTCCGTGGACACTTGGACCTTGATGTTGCTCTTGAAGTGCTGGCGCCGGGCACCTACGTCTCCGTGCCGCGGCCCGTCAGATGACAAATGTGCAAAGTCTCGGGTTCGGCCAGATCTCCGGCAAGCTGGCTCTGTGGAGTCCCACACCTTGGCGTCTGCCGTGGGATCAAGCGGAGAGTCTGCGTCCTCCATCGGAGGCAACCTCAATGGAGCTGGCCTGTCAAATCCCTTGGCATTGAGAGAAGAATTCCAGAATTCTAGGAGAAAACAAAAGAGAGGTGAAGCGGATTGACAGTTTGCTAGGCTTGGGTAGTTTTCCTGGCGCTCTTCCAAAGACATTCATGTCTTAACCCACCTAAATAATGTGCTGGATTTTTCTGACATATTGCACTGGTGGGTAAGTGGCTGTGTTTCATGGGGCATGTTTTAATTTGATTTTAATTTTTTTTTCATGGTTTAATGTAGTTTTAATAATAATAATAATAATAATAATAATAATACAAAAGCGTTACAAAAGCGGTTGAAGACCTTCCTCTTTGATTCGCCAGAAAAGTTTTAACTTTTGCATTTGCAAATTTTTAACTATGGACGCATCTGTACTGGAGGAATAATGCCATCTGATGCCCTGGCTCAATGCGAACGCAATGTACAATGCTAGAAGTCCCAGGCCTACATTTTATCTCAGATGTTGTCAGTGGTTAAAATGGTACGGAGGGATCTCAGTGGAGTTCAGCCTTCCAGATGCTTGAACTCCAACTCCTATCATCCCCAGGCAGTGTGGACGGTTCAACCAAGTGGTAGTTCAGCAACATCTGGATGGTCACAAGTTATCCGCCATTGTGTTACTATGACTGGGAAGACTTTCTCCCCTTCCCAACAAAATGCAGACAGAAGGTCAAACTTCAGACAAATTTGGGAAGCCAGGATGGGGGAGAAAAGTTGGAGGAAGTGATAGTTCAAGGGACTGATCCAGGCTGAGGGCTTTTACCTCTAGATCAGCAGCGATTCACTCACCAAGTCCCAAGTGTGCAATGGCTTCCAGCTGTTGGCACGACGAAGCCTCCCAGATGGGCGACGGAAGACATAAAGTCAGTGGAAGGATGTCCCTTAGAGACCAAGAGAGAAGATTTTGTCAAGAGGCGGTGAGATGGATTTTCATTTACATGCAGCCCTCCAAAAAGGACAATTTGAGCAGCCAAATTCATGTATTTGTCTATAAGGCTCAGTTAGAATTAAGTGTTATCTCTCGGTGCCAGAGATGAGCTCCTTTGGGGTTAGCATGGCTGTTTCCAAAAAGGTCACAGACCACCATACAAGTCACTTACGGGGTTGAGCAATAGGAGGCGATGAGATGCAAGAGGCTGGGGAAGGTCAGTTCTGAGCCCTCGAGAAAGACGACTGCAAGGAAAATAAAGATGGACAGGTGAAGGAGGAGATGCCAAATAAGAGCTGGAGGAAATTTTCCACCGCCACCACCCCCTGCAAAAAAATAAAATAAAATTGCTTCTTTGCAAAAATGTATGAGCCAGTCTGGTTGGATGGGCAGAATAAAAGTTAGGTTTTTTTACTGCCACACTGCATGAGGGGTATGTAACTTTAGACTTACAGAAGCAGAGCTTCCAAACAAAAATCCATCAGGGATGCCCTTATTGGCCAACCGAAAGGCACAATATTATACTTGTTGCAAGCTTTCGAAGCTCCAAGGGCTTCTTCTTCATCAGGCAAGATGTTGCAAACCAAACAGGAGAAAAAGCAATTGGAGATGTTAGTCCGATGCCTACATGTTGTTTCAGTCTTTAGTTAAGATGGTAATATATGGTGGAAAGGGAGGATATCTTTTGCAGGCAGGATCCTCCTCCTTCTGGCCATGATGTGGCTATAGGGAGATTTGCAAAGTCCAGGAAATTTAAAATCCATTTGCATCTCAACAGGGACCCCTCTTTTGCAATCCAACATGCAGTTGGAAGGGACTCCAAGGACCATCCAGTCCAACTCCATTATGCCATGCAGGAATGCACAACTAAAGTGTGTCTAAAAGATGTCCATCCAACCTCTGTTTAAAAAATACCAAAGGAGAGTCTGCCACCCACCAAAGCAGTCCGTTATGCTGTCAAAAACTGGCTAAAAATGCAGAAAGAGCGCTAAACCCGGTCCTTCCTGAACATGTACCTAAGGGATAGCTGCGGTTTTTCAACTAGAGATGGAACAAACATATGGAACAAAATCATAAAGATCCAGTTTGCAGAAGCCTGGTGAGCGAATGCTTTATCTTCACCTGTTGAATTGCTCTGCAGGTACGCCACTATTGCAAAGCACAACCTCTCCAGGGAATTTAATGCAAAGGCAGTCATCCTATTTATTTCTGCATGGGCTTCTTATTTTCCTTTCCTCCTCTGTCTTCCACACCAACGCAGAGCAAATCCACCTACCTGCCCGCTCCTGGTGCAAGCGATAAGTCGTGACAAAAGCTGGAGATGAGTTGTCTGGAAGACGCAAACTGAGGACTTGGCACTGCCGCGTGTTGGATCTCCGTACCAGAAATGTCTAGGAAAGAGGGAAGGGAGAAGAAAGAAGAAACAAGATAGTGGGTTAACAGAGGCCGCATCTACACTGTCCAAATAATGCAGTTTGACACCACTTTCTGTAGCTCCATCCTAGGGAATCTTGGCATAGTTTTGCAAAGTCTTGGGGCTGCATCCATATTGCAGAAATAATCCGGCTTGATACCATTTTAACCTTGTTGTTGTTGTTGTGCACCTTCAATTGTTTCCGACTGATGGAGACCCTCAGGCGACCCTATCATGGGGCAAGAAGTGATTGCCATTGCCATCCTCTGAGGCTGAGAGAGTGTGATTTGCTTAAGGTCGTCCAGTGGGTTTCCATGACCAAGCCAGGATTTGAACCCTGGTCTGCAGAGACACCACATTAGTGCTTACCATTTTAACTGCCATGGCTCAGCGCTATGGAAATCTGGAATTTGTAGTTTATTGTGGCACCAGAGCTCTCTGACAGACAAGGCCAAACGTCTCACAAAACAACAGTCCCCAAAATTTCATAGCATTAAACCATGGCAGTTAAAGCGGTGTCAAACCGGATTATTTCTGCAGTGCGGATGCAGCCCTAGAGTTGGAAGGGACTGCAAGAGCCACAAAGGCTGCATCTACCCTGCAGAATTAGTTACCTCCCATCATAATGCTGCTGTTTTGTAATTTTTAACTATATTGCAACTATATTTGTAAAGTGCCTTGAATCCCAGTTTGGGGGAAAGGTAGGGGAAAATTACAAGATGATGGCAAGCACAACAACAACATTGCCCTCCCAGCCATAAACAAATATTGGAAGAGTCACCACTGCAGAGTTCAAATATCTCAAAGAGCTTATCATGAAGAATATGGAGCAGGGTTGCTCTCCCATTTCTGTATCCAACAGGACTCAAAGCAATGGTTGTGCACATGCTGGCAACCTTAAATCCGGACATCTGCAATGCATCGTATACTGGGTTACCTCTGAACCGATTTCAGAAAGTTCAGTGAGGCCAAAACATGGCAGCCAGATTGGTCAGTGGCACACCCAGGAGGGGATGTCGTCGTTGTGGTGTGTCTTCAAGTCATTTCCGACTTATGGTGACCCTAAAGCAAACTTATCATGGGTTTTTTTCTGGAGCTGAGAGTATGTGACTCGCCCAAGGTCACCCAAAGGGTTTCCGTGGCCGAACGAGGAATTGGACCCTGAGTGCCTTTGATTTTGGAAGCTCAGCAGGGTCACCCCCGGTTAGGACTTAGATGGGAGACCTCCAACAAATCTGTTGGCTATATTTCAGAGGACCGCCTTTGAGTGCTCCTTGCATGAGAAAACCCTATGAAATCCCATGGGGTTTCTATAGGCCACCAGGCAACTTGGAAGCACATGCTGGAGGAATTTAGGCTGCATTTCAGTGTGTCCTGGATGGAAGAGGCTGCTGTTCTTCCCATTAGAAGGGCAAGAAAGACCCTTAGTGGTTTGCAAAAGTAAACATCATTATCTTTTCTGTTATCGCTCCATCCCTATTATAAAGTCCAGCTCTGATGCAAACTTGCAAACAGCACCCAGCACCCCACAAATCCTCCTCTTACCCCCGGTGGTTCACGTTGCAAAATGTGGAGGGCAGTGGCCGAATTGATGCCCAACTGGAGCCAAACTGGCTGGGTAAGCCGCAGTCGGCCCACGAGGCTAATCTTGCGGGGAGATGATGGGACCCCATGCCGGGGGTTAGCATAGGGCTCTGGATAGTCATAGACAGGGTTGCGAGTCATCCTGAAAGCAAGAAGGAAAACCCTATTATTCCTTAAGTCCAGTAAAGAGAGAAAAAAGGGGACACAAATGGTAGAAAACCTAAGACACATAATTGATCCATCATCCACGGATTCAAGCCTCCGCAGCTTGAAATTATTCTATATAGATCGATAGATCGATTGATAGATTTAAAAAAAAAAGCAAAGCTTGATTTTGCCCATTTTATATAAGGGACACCATTTAACTCTGCCATTGTATTTAATGGGACTTGAGCATCCACAAATTTTGGGATCCATGAGAGAGGGGTCCTGGAACCAAATCCCAGCGGATACCAAGGGCCCTCTGTATATTCCAAAAAGCGAACCTTGATTTTGCCATTTTATATAAGGGACACCATTTTATTATCAATCATATATAATGGGACTTGAGCATTCATGGATTTTGGTACCCACGGAGGATCCTGGAACCAAACCACAGCAGATACCAAGGGTCCCCTATATGTTCCAAAAAGCAAAGCTTGCATTTGCCATTTTATATAAGGGACACCATTTTACTATCCATCATATATAATGGGACTTGAGCATCCATGGATTTTGGTACCCACGGAAGTTCCTGTAACCCAACCTCAGCAGATACCAGCGGCCCCCCTGTATATAGTGGAAACTGCAGATGTAAAGCCATTTTTCAATGAATGGGAGGCAGGAACCCAACAGGTAGAGAGATGATCCCTGCAGGGGGATGCCTCTTGCAAGGGATAATAGCAGGGCTTGCCAAGTTTTCTGCTTTTCAAACAGGCATTGAGAGGAGAGGTTGCGTGCCACCCTTCTGCAAAGGCACCTCTGGAAATAACATGAGCTGTTATAAAACACATAGCGGGGGTGGCAAGAGGAGGAGAAGGAGAAGGAGGGAGGAAGACAAGAGTGTGAATCATACACAAGATGGCATCAACCCACAGAGAGATGCCTGCAATCTGGGGAAATTTGGGTGGAGGAGGAGGGGGAGAGTTTGCAATAAGCTGCAAGAGATCTTTGGCTGCCTTGGAAGCCAAAGAGATTAAAGCAAGCCCACCTCTAAGTCCTTCTTTCTCTCTAAGCCAGGGATGGGCAGCTGTGAATAATAATAATAATAATAATAATAATAATAATAATAATAATAATAGATTGTTTTTGTGTGTGTGCGCCTTCAAGTCATCTGCGACTTATGGCGACCCTAAGGAAACCCTATCATGAGGTTTTCTTATGGCCAGTTTCCTAAGAGGGGGTTTGCCATGGCCATCCCTTGAGGCTGAGAGAGTGTGACTTGACCAAGGTCACCCTGTGGGTTTCCATGGCCAAGCTAGGATTCAAACCCTGGTCTCCAGAGTCATAGTCCAACGCTCAAACCACTACACCATGCTGGAAATAATAATAATGGCAGTGAAAGCGGTATCAAACTGTATTCTTTCTTCTTTTTTATCTTTAATTTCTATTTAAAAACAATCATTTATAAAATCCATTAAACAGTGATTTTTTTAAACTTTCATTTCATTACATGTCTAGTACATCTGTTACAATCTTCATGATGCTTCATTACTTCCTTATGATAACCAAGTCTGCAAAACCATCTTTTCATCCATTTTCAATGACTTCATTGGATTAATTTATAAAGTTTCCTTAATGTCTCTGATCTATTATTTACAGCTAACCTTGTTTTGACCCACGGTTATCTGTTCTTTCAAACTGCAAGGGTCTTTCAACCTAGATTATTTCTGCAGCGTGGATGCAGCCAGAGAAGGCTCAAAAGCTTGCAAGACTACAAAATCTGAGAGTCCCATAGCATGGAGCCATGGCAAGTTAAAGCAGTGTCAAACTGCATCATTCCTGCAGTGCGGACTGGGTCTACCTCGCAGGTTTGTTATGAAGATAAAACCAGAGTCTCTTCGATGTGTCATCCATTTGGAAAGCGGCTGCTCCAAGGAATTAGGAGATGAGCAATGGAAGCTTCCAGTTAGGAAGAGTTGACTCAAAAGCTGGCTTTCTTTCCCCCACCACACCCTAAAGAGGATTGCTAGGCCCATAAGGTGGGGCTGGGATGACTTCAGCCCCCATGATGCAAAATCACATGCCGACTCACATGAGAGAAAGTGCTTTCGAAAGGAGGAGAGGGGGGGAAAAAGGGGAAGACAGAAAAGAAGCCTGGCTTCTTTGTTTCCAATAGACTGGCCAGCAGTGAGAAAAGAAACTGGTTTGCAAGTATGCCCCCCTCTACCCATTTCAGACATGATGGGAGTGCCAACCCATCTGATAGTCCTGATGAGGAATCTGAACTCAGGACAAGAGGCTACTGTCAGAAGAGAAGATGGAGAAACTGAATGGTTCCCAATTGGCAAAGGAGTCAGACAAGGCTCCATCCTTGTATGCAGAACATATTGTAAGGAAAGCAGGCTCAGACGCAGAAGAATCTTTTAGACTGTTGTGATTCATTCATTCCTCCTCTTTTCACTCCTACTTCTTCTGTGCCCAAGCAAAATCAGGCTCAAAATTCTGCAACATAAGACTCCAACCATACATGGAGAGAGAAATCCCAATGGTCCAAGCAGGGTTCAGGAAAGGAAGAGGGACGAGGGACCACATTGCAAACATAGGATGGCTAATGGAGCACACCAGGGAATTCCAGAAGAAAATCAGCCTGTGCTTTATAGACTATAGCAAAACATTTGACTGCATAGACCGTGAAAGTCTAAGGAACGCCCTTAAAGACATGATGGGAGTGCCAACACATCTGATAGTCCTGATGAGGAATCTGTACTCAGGACAAGAGAACATGGAGAAACAGAATGGTTCCCAATTGGCAAAAAGGTCAGACAAGGCTGCATCCTTTCACCCGATCTGTTCAAATTGTATGCAGAACATGGAAAATGTGCATTTCACTGCATTTTTCTTTCTTTCTTTCATTCATTGTATTGTAGCACTGGTTTAAACGGATGGAAATCAAATCAGATTAGTAAGTAAAGGCCAATACGAAATGGAAGACAGGAAAGAAATATATTAAAGACCGGTCCTCTGAAGGTGGGGAAGTACTTTTATATTGATGGAAACTAAGTAGTTGGGTATAGAATTTGCATTTGACGCCACTCTTTTTTGGCTTCCAAGGGTTACAAAAAATAGATTGATAGATAGATAGATAGATAGATAGATAGATAGATATAGACACACAGATAGAAAATGTGAATTTCAGAAAGCTAGTGGGAGGATACAATCCAGACCTCCCCATCCCATGCTGGGTCCAAAATGGCAAATCAGGGTTCAGATCTGGTGAACAACCCAGTAGGACCCCAAACTGGCTGTCAATTCTTTCTCCCATTAAATTATCAATACCCCCCCCCCTTCCTTCCTCATTGATATACACATGTCTTCTGGTTCTCACAACAAGGCAAAAAATCTGGACTACATACACATACCCCAGAACACTTTGGCTCTAACCTTTGGACCACACTGCCTTCCTAGGCACAGCTAGGCTGCCGCTGGCAGCGAACAAGGAAATCAACTAGCTTTAAAAATATGAATATAAATATAAAAGCACCAGCTCCAGGCAATGGAGTTTAGCAAATAGAAGACAAGGAAGAAGAAGAGAGAGTGAAGTTTCTCTCTATTTTCCTATGCCTCCCTTTCCCAGGCTGGCACCCCAAAAGAGCCCCTTTGGCAATGCCAACCCTTCAGTTCTAGGTAAAGGAGTTTAGCAAATAAAAGACAAGGAAGAAGAAGAAAGAAAGAGTGTCTCTCTGTTTCCCTATGCCCCCTTTCCTAGGCTGGCATCCCAAAAGAGCACCCCTGGCAGTGCCAACCATTCAGTTCCAGGTAAAGGAGTTTAGCAAATAAAAGACAAGAAGAGAGAGGGGAATTTCTCTCCATTTCCCCATGCCACCATTCCACCCGAAAAGAGCCCCCTTGGCAGTTCCAACCCACTCAGCTCCAGGAATGGAGTTTAGCAAATAAAAGACAAGAAGACAGGGGAATTTCTCTCCCATTTTCTCATGCCCCCATCCCAGACTGGCATCCCAAAGAAGCCCCTTTGGCAATGCCAACCCTTCAGTTACAGGTAAAGGAGTTTAGCAAATAAAAGACAAGGAAGAAGAAAGAAAGAGTTTCTCTCTGTTTCCCTATGCCCCCTTTCCTAGGCTGGCACCCCAAAAGAGCACCCCTGGCAGTGCCAACCATTCAGTTCCAGGTAAAGGAGTTTAGCAAATAAAAGACAAGGAAGAAGAGAAAGGGGACTTTCTCTCCATTTCCCCATGCCACCTTTCAACCCCAAAAGAGCCCTTTTGGCAGTGCCAACCATTCAGTTCCTGGTAATGGGAGTTTAGCAAATAAAAGACAAGGAAGAAGAGAGAGTTTCTCTCCATTTCCCCATGCCACCTTTCCACCCCAAAAGAGCCCCTTTGGCGGTGCCAAGCACTCACCTCTCTTCTCCAGCCTGTGTCTGTGCCTCGTGTTCCTGCTTCCCAATGCCCTCCCTTCCTTTGCCATCCATCCATGTGATTTTGCCTCTGTTTGTGGCACCCACTTCCCTAAGCTGTCTAAACACGTCTGGGCTGGCATCCAAAGGCTGGGCAAGGGCTGGGCATGCAGCCCCAGGAAAGGACATGGATGGGAGGGAGGGATTTGGGTGGGCACCTGGACTCAAGAGCCACTCTTTTTTGGCTTCCAAGGGTTGCAAAATCTCAAGGATGATGATGATGACCTCAGGGAAAACAAACAGTAGGCTTGTCAAATATGCCCTCCTGGCGCTTGGAGAGAAGTGAAGGGGGGGGCCAACCACAAAAGTTGAGACAGCAAGGGAGTCTCTGGGGAAGGGCAGAGTGCTTTCCAGCTGGCAACCTTTCAGAAGTGCTCTTAGGAAGGTAGATTTGTCTGTCTTGGGCTCTAGCAGCAAGCCCTACAATGCATTTACACTATACAGATCAAGACTGTAATTTTCGGGGTTTTTTTTTAAAAGGACTAGAATGCATTTATAGTACACAGATCAGGACTGTAATTTTCTTTTTCTTTTCCTTTTTTTTTTAAAAGGACTAGAATGCCTTTGCAATACACAGAGCTGGACTGTAATTAAGGGGGAAAAATCTAGAATGTATTTATACTATGCAGATCTGAACTGTCATTAAAATGGATTTGGAATACAAAGATCTGGATTGTAATTTTCTAAACTAAACTAGAATGCATTTGCAATACACAATTTGGACTGTAAAAGAAGCCTAGAATGCATTTACAGCACGATGGACTGGACTGTAATAAAGAAACAAACTGGAACGTATTTGCAATATACAGATCTGGACTGTAAGAAAAACACTAAATTGCATTTGGAAAACATGACCTGGACTATAGTATATTTTTTTTAAAAAAATGCATTTGCAGTAGAGTACACAGATATAGACTATAATTAACATCTTCCCAAACAATGTACTTCAGCCTGGATGAGAATGACCCCTAGCCAGGAGTGCAAAGTGGGCATCACGTATTGTGCACTATATTGTTGTTGTGTGCCTTCAAGTAGTTTCGGACTTATGGCAGCTCTAAAGTGGCTCAGCATGGGTTTTTCTGAGGCTGAGAGTGTGACTTGCCAAAGGTCAACCAGTGGGTTTTCATGGCTGAGTGGTGATTCAAACCCTGGCCTCCACTCAAACCACTATGCCACACTGGCTCCTATACTAACAGTTCTTGGATTATACTTCCCAGATGTTTTGGACTATACATCCTCACCATCAAATCTAGTTATTAGTGATGGGATTTGGAGCTAAAGAAATCAAGAGATGTGAGGGGGCTCCGCACTTCTTTTTACTAAAATGATAGGTACCATAGTATTCCTTTCCTTCATGCTCAGGGACAATGGGAGCTGTAGTCCAATGCATCTGGAAGGCACAGGTTTAGGAGAGGCTGTTCTGCAGAATGTTATGGGGCAACAAAGTCTTTCAAATAACACCTCCCCACAAAATCAGCATTTTCCCCTCCTCTATACCTGAAGACCCCAAGTACCAAATTGAAAAAGCCAAGGATGGAAGTATGACCATGGGATTTCACTTGTTTTTAATTTGACCAGTTCCAGTAAAAAGAACTGCCCACAACCACCGGCTCCTCCTTCAAAGCAGAGGAAAAACACACTTGAGAAGAACAATCAAACTTGAATAACGGGTGCGCCTTTCAGTGCAAGGAGTGATTCCACAGTGGGACCCAATCCACCGGAGGCAGCAACAAGACTGGTATCATCTTGAGGTAATGGCAAAACTATTCATCCTGGCAAGCGGTTCTCCATTTGGCTCCCGGGACGTGGCCCCAAACAGGCAAAGGGGATGCGTCGGCTGAGATGGGGCCCTTCCATTTCCGAGAGAAAGAGATCAAGGCTGCGCTGGTTCCAGGAAAAGCGGGGAGAGCCAAAGTCCGTGGCCTTGCCATCACGTGGGTTGCTAAGCCTTGTGTACCGAATACTTGCCCTTCTGAAGTTGGGACACATAGAGTTTGGTCTTGGTGCCGTCCTCCTTGCGGAGCCAAACTTCTCCAGTGCTGATCGCTGTGATCACTGCCCTGGAGGAAAGGGACAAGATTTGGGACAGAGCCAAAAGTTAAAAAGAGGGTGGGTCTCCAGAAAACTCCAACCTTATCTTGCATGCTGCTGACAGTCCACAGCCCCTTCTCTCTTTGGACCTCAGTCTGCCGCAGAAGAAAAAGAGATCGGAAGCAGGGCCCAGTCCACCAGTTGACACCCATGGGCAATGTGGGGAAGATTTCATATTATTTAAAGCATTCATTCCCACCTTTTTGCCAAACAAAAAAAAAAGGTCTTCAAGAGCAGCTTTACAAATCAAAGTTGCCTGAGAGTTTATGCCCTCAAGTTTACAAATAAAATTTAAGACATGACATGCAAGGAATAAGGGATAGGGAGGGAGGTGGAAGAAAAGAAACTAAGTTGAGCTTGCAGTTCTTCTTCTGACCAACCTAGAAGAATTCTTCTCATTGTAAATGAGAATATGATATTTTAATGTGTTGTTAAATGTTTTCAACTACAGGCGTACCTCAGTTAACAAAGCCTCCTTTTTACAAAGTCTTTTTACACCTGCCCAGCTCTTCTTTTCTTTTCTTCCTTGTCCTGTGTCTACCTGAAAGGTTTTTAATACTGGAAGGATAGTGAAGAAGGCTGGAGAAACACAGGATTTCAGTTCATGCAGCCTCCCCAGTGCTCCCAATTACCCCCTGCCCTTTAGCACTCACGGGATGGGTGCTTCATCCCCAACACATAAGGTGATGCTCTGTCCTTTGACGTAGGTTTCACCCTCATAATGGAGGTAGCCATCTTCACAGTATGCAGAGAACAGAGTGGGGGATGGCAGCTTCTCAGCCTTTACTGGGCCTGGAAAAAGAGAAAGCCAAGGGTAAAGGGGGAACAGAGGGGGTCCTAACAGGTAACTGCCCATGCTGGCTAGGGCTAATGGGACTTATAATCCAACAGCATGTGGAGGACCCCATGATTCTACCCCTGATCAACAGAGATCAGGGCCTAGGATGTGGAGGGCCTAAGACATTTTTCATAACCTGGTGTCCACCTGACTGCCTCTCTTAATGAAAGAAACACATCTGGAGAACACCAGGTTGTAAACATCTATGCCAAGGTAGGGCAGACCCATTAATAGGCAGACTGGGCCTTCCCTACTCTGACCTCCACCTCTCCTTGGACCCACAGTTTGGACATGTCCCTGCACCCTTCCAGACACCAGGTCACAGCCAGAAGTCTCTAAGAAGGTGAGGGATTTGCCCAAGAGCTCTCTCTCTCTCACACACACACACCCCCATATATCAGACAGAGGACTCTTACCTTCTAGTTTCCGCTTCGGAGGAGACACAGCAGCTTTAGCCTGGAAAGAATAATTGTTATGATAACCATGTCTAAGACTACAAAGACCCGGTCTCTAGGGCTCACCAGCTCCCACTTCCCAGAGCTCTTCAAATCCTGGCTCCCTCCCACCTCGATAGAATGAAGCCTCTTTCTTAACCCTTACCTTTTTGATGGCTGTCCAGTCCTCCATGATATCCATATCATGCAACATGTAGACAATGTATGGGCGTGGGGAAAGCAAGTTAAGAGATCACTTGACCATTGGTAGATTAATTGTAATATCCAGGTATTCGAAGGACTGATTCTCCTGTATAAAATTGCCCATGTTTTCATATCTTCTGGGGAGGCCTTGCTCTCTGTCCTGCCACCTTTACTGGTACATTTTGGGGGGAACATTGGAGAGGGCCTTCTCTGTGGCTGCTTCCAGGCTCTGGAACTCCCTTTCCAGAGAAGATAGATTGGCACCCTCCTTCCTACCTTTCCACAAGTAGGTAAACATCTTTTTATTCTGGCAGGTCTTTGGGAACTGATTTTTCAGGAGAAACAAGCCTTGCATAATATGCTCAACTTTATTTGTTGTGTTGCTCTTTCAATTTGTTTTAATTGGTTTCAGATTTTCTGATGGTTTACAGGTTGAGTCTTCCTTATCCAAAATGCCTGGGACCAGAAGTGTTTTGGATTTCAGAATTTTTCGGAATTTGAAATATTTGCATATACATGAAATACCTTGCAGATGGGACTCAAGTCTAAACATGAAATTTGTTTATGCTCATATACACCTTATACACATAGCCTGTAGGTAATCTCATACACAATATTTATTTAATAATTTTGTGCATGAAACCAAGTTTGTGTACATTGAACCCCCAGAAAAGAAGGGCGTCACTATCTCAGCCACCCATGTGGATAATTTTGGATTTGGGAGAATTTTGGATTTTGGAATTACAGATAAGGGAGACTCAACCTGTAACTGCTTTTCAGCTTTGTATGCTGTTAATTCTCAACTATGTTGGTTTTAACTGTTGTAAGCTGCTAAGGCAGGATACAAATAAATATAACAACAACAATTATTCCTTTCACAGTCTGTAAAACTGTGGGCCTTTTTTTCATCTTAGAGCTGGGAAAAGCTCTTCTTTTGCACAACTGCTCCACAAGGGCTGAGTGTGAATTCTGGAAGCAGTCATGCAAAAGAGAAACATCTCCCAACTCTATAAGAAGCAAAACTTTTATCCTACAGGAGAAACTAAAAGGATATCAGACACCAGCGGTGGTTTCTTCCTCTTCCCAGGCCGAAGAGGGTCCCATTCCTTGGAGCTGTGCTTTGGTCGAAGCTTGTTATCCCACCATTCTAGAGGAGAAAAGAACAGAGAAACCCCTCAGTCCTTCCTTCCCAGTACCGTTTACACTGACTGGCAGCAGCTTTCCAGGTTCTCAGGAATAGAAGGGTCAGAGCCTTTTAAAATCCTGGGACCAGGGATGGAGCTATGGAGGGGCAGATGCAAAATGATGGCACTGGCCCCTAAAAAAGAATTCTAACCTCCCTCAATGAAATTTTCCTTCAATCCCTAAATTTCTAACATTCCAGAGAATGGAAATTGTTCCCACCTAGAACCTATATTCCTAGGTTCCAGCTTTATGCCTATCTTTGTGTTTGTTTTCTCTTGGTAACCCTTTTTCTGTATTTCCTTGGCTTAAGTCTTAAGTTACCGCAATGCTAGAAATTTGGGGAATGAAGAAAAAAGTTATTTGGGAGGGAGCAATGCTCTCATTTTACTACTCTCCCCCCCCCCAACTCCCAATATCTACATCCCTTCATAGGATTTTCATAGGATTTTTCTGTTTAGAAGGCCGTCCTCTGTCACTGAGCTCTGTCTTATACAAAACAACATTGCTTCACATGGCTCAGTACTGATTCTGTGACTAGGGCTTCAGACAACCCTGCTTAGAGATTTGGGGGATTGAGTCCTGGACCTTCTAAACTCAGAACAGGGGCTTGACCTTATGCAGAATCAACAGGCGTATGGAAAAGCACTTCCACACTGACCTGAAGTGAGGCCAACACTGTGCCGGTCTTCCTCTAAGCGCTGGATCCGTTCCAGAAGACGTTCCTGGAGGCTGTCAAACAGCAGCAGCTTCTCACTCTGGGTGGGGAGCAGAACCATAATTAACAAAACATGCCTTTTCCCCCCTATTACAACCCAAACAGGCTTCTGTGAAATTTCAAATGGAATGGCATCTGAACCTAATCTTCGCTTTTGCTGCTTTGAGGGCTCTGAATGGTGTTTGGGTTTTTTTAAATGGATTTACCTTCTTATTTATCAACTGCTTGTGCTTAGAGAATTGGAAGGATTGTACACAAAACACAGTGTAACACAATATATAAAATCAATACACAGTATCGGTTCTGTCCATAGGGGGAAGTCTCAACTATACCGGAAAAGTTTGCTTAAATAAGCTTGTCTTCAATGTGCCACCTAAAACCAAGAATTGTTGGAGTATGGTTAGCATCAGAGGAATGGATCTTCTGCACAGTACAATGGTGGCAACTGTGGAAGGCTAGGAGGCCGCATTAGCATGCCAGGAGATCTTGGAGGGCAGCACCCCTCCAACAGATTTTTAAAATTGACCCCAATTCCATCATGTTTTGAGCCCGAGAGAGGCCTTTTTTTTTTTAAAACAAAGGTAGTGAGTAGAAGTCACTTCTTGTTTCAAAAAAAAGCCTCCTCCTCTGTGTGTCAAATATTGATTTGTGAGAAGGGTAATCTAAGATGGGTTGTGCTTTCCATTATTGCAGCTAATTAAAGAGACACGAGCTCTTGAATTGACAGGTAAGGATGCTGGCCAGTAAGAAAATACTGTTCAAGCTGCTTGTGGAAGAATGTAAATATGAGTTGCTAATTACTGTTTGCCAAGGAAAGCTGGCGCTGCAAATTCAAACATGTAATTGCAATACGTAAATTCAGAGCTGACTCATGGATGCTATACTGAGGTAGAAGACTGGACCACAGACACAAAACACAGTCGCATCATCTTCCTTTGCAGCAGGAACCTTGGATCATCCAATCCCAAACTGAATCTAATCAATGCCTAGGGATAGAAGAGGGAGAGGGGAATACCTGGCTTGGCAGCAACACTGGAGCTTAGAAAAGTGATTTTTGGGGGATTATGACCCAAAGTTGGGAAAAATCTAACCTCCAGGTGCTGCTGTGCTCCCTGCACCTCGCACTGATGTTTATGGTGGATCACCTCTAGGCAGAAACCTCGATAAATCCCTGTGGAAAGACAAAATATTGGAGATTGCAGTGGGAGCCTTTCAGGTTTATTTAGTATTAATCTCAACAAAAATGTCTTCCTTGTCACCTGCTTTCCCTTACCAGCCACTTCAATCCGAATCTGCATGTGGTTCTGCAGGACCCCCAAAGGGTTGAGATATTCGGCTGCTTTGCCTGACATCACATCTTCCAGCTTGGCCTTCATTTGGCTCAGACGCTCCTTGAAAAGCCTACAAAGAAACAGCAGATACTCTTGACAACTCACCCGCTCCTATCATAAGAGATAGCCACAGCATGAGCTGTATAGAGTGTTATGGTGTTAAGGTTTGAGTACTGGACTGCAATTCTGGGAGAGCAGGGTTTGAATCCCCATTCGGACATGGAAACCCATTAGGTAACCTTGGGCAAGTCATATTCTCTCAGTCTCAGAGGAAGGCCATAAAAAACTTCCTCTGCAGAAATCTTGTCAAGGACACTCCAGAACAGGTTCACCTTGGGGTTGCCATATGTTGGAAATGCCTTGGAGGCACACAACAAAAACAACAACAATGTACAGAGTGCTGTAGGTTAGAGTGCACTAGCCCAGGATGCCAGACAGAAATCCTCACTCAACTACAAAGCACACCAGGTGACTTTGGATTGAATCACATATGCTCCCCACCTAGCCTACCTCACAGGATTGTTGTGAGGATAAAACGAGGAGATAAGAAGGAGATTCACAGATGCCACTTTCCAGGAGAAAGGATAAATACAAGGGGAGATGTAGCGGGGTAGACTCACGTTTCTTTAAGTTGAGAAAACTGCTTCTCCAAGTGCAACATCTCTTCCAGGCATTCCAACCGACGACGCTCATAATCTTCCTCATCCATTTCTGTGAAGAAGGACAGGCAATGCATGTCAACTGGCTGCCTCATACAGCAAGGTGCACCATAGTAGAATTCCTTTAAGGGTATTCAGTTTAAAATCAAAAGTTTGTTTTGTTTGGTGCCAACAAATTTCACAAGATCTGGGCAACAGATAGCTAGAAACAAAGACAATAAAGGTCTATACAAGGGACCAGTGTCATGTAATGGTTTGAGTGTTGGACTATGACTCTGGAGATCAGGGTTCGACTCCCAGCTCAGCCATGGAAACCCACTGGGTGCCTTGGGCAAGTCACACTCTCTCAGCCTCAAAGGAAGGCAAGAGCAAACATCCTCTGAACAAATCTTGCCAAGAAAAGTCTGTGATAGGTTCACCTTAGAGTTATCATAAGTCGGAAACCACTTGAAGGCACACAACACATACATCATGAGGGATAATAAGTATGCAAAGCGATCTTGTAGCACCCTTGAGACTAAATGAAAGAGAGAAGTTGGTAACATGAGCTTTCGTAGACTTGAGCCTGCTTCCTCACATGCATGCATCTAACCAAAATCTTCATAAATTAAGCTTTATAAAATGAACACTTCAGTGTGGATCGTGTTGTCTACCATAAGCCCTTCCACACTACACAGCTGTAGCACTTTGATGCCCCTCCTAGGATTTATAGCTTCTTGCGACATTTAGAATTCTTGGTCAGAAAATGCTAGGGCCTCTCCAAACTAGAAATCCCAAGATTCCATAGGAGGTAGCCATGGCAGTTAAAGTGGAATCAAAGCGTTATACCTGCAGTGCGAAAGGCATGACAAGAGGCCACAAGTTCCCAAAGGAGAAATATGTTATTTTCTCTGCCAACCTGAGCTCTCCTCTTCCGATTCGGACTGGCTGACACTGTGGTCATCCTCACTCTCTTCTTCCCCGTTCATTTCGGCTGCTGAGTCTCCTTCGGCCTCCATCTCCTTCGGCAAAGGTTGGACAGGCATTGTGCTCTATTGGGATAAGATCACCCAGCTTGAGGAAAACAAAGACAGAAAATGTCTCATCTGGAGGAAAGTAAACATCATCAAACTGCCATTACTATTCCTTATGCCAGTTGTGCTCTGCCAGCAGTATGTGCCAAACACAGACGCAAATTATTGGATATGGTATTCAACAGATTGAAAACAGCTTGAAAAAAATAGGTGTGTTTTAAACAGAAGCCCCTAGCCCTTAAATTTGTGAAGCAAGGACTTATCATTCATATCAGGTAAACTGCCCCAAACTTTTTAAAAAAACTTTTCAGTTCAAAGCCCTACTTGAAATAAATAGAAGCAGAATAGATTAGCCAATGTTAAGGATATGTACACATTTTCTCAAGCTGGCATCCCGGTACAGAAACTAGGGGTGTTTTTAATCACATGTGTATACTGTGTATGTATATGTGTGTGTATGTGTGCAAGTGTATTGTTTGTGCGCAGAGCTGGGTATGTTAAGCCTTGAGAAGAGAAAGTTAAGAGGTGATATGATCGCTCTGTTTAAGTAGTTGAAGGGATGTCACATTGAGGATGGAGCAAACTTGTTTTCTGCAGCTCCAGAGAACAGGATGCGGAGCAATGGATGCAAGATACAGGACAAGAGATTCCGCCTCAACATTAGGAGGCACTTCCTGACAATAAAAAAAGTCAGACAGTGAAACACACTCCCTCTGACTATGGTGGAGTCTCCTTCATTGGAGATTTTGAAACAGAGGCTGGATGGCCATCTGTCGGGGATGCTTTCATTATGAGTTCCTGCATGGCAGAATGGCGTTGGACCAATTCCAATTCTATGATTCTATATATATGTTTGCATGTGTATGCATATATATGTTTTGTGATATATATATATATATTCCCAGCTTCTGCCAACCTAGCAGTTCGCAAGCATGCAAATGCAAGTGGTTAAATAGGTACCATTTTGGTGGGAAGGTAAACAGCGTTCTGTGCAGTCATGCTGGCCACATGGTCACAGAGTAGTTTCTGACTTAGAAACGGAGATGAGCACTGCCCCTATGGTTGGAATCGACTTGACAACCTTGTCAACGGGAAATACCTTTACCTTTACCATATTGTGTGTGTGCTTGTATGGGTATATTGTGTATGTGTATATGTGTGTGTGAGACACATATATATAAAAAACACACACATACATGTATGGCTGAATATGTGTGTGTGTGTGTATACACGTGTGTATATGTATGCATATGTGTGTGTGTGTGTACGTGCACATGTATGGCTGTATATACATGTGTGTATATGTATGTGTATATATGTTGTGTATGTGTTTGTATGGGTATACTGTGTATGCATATACATGTGTGTGTGTGTATGTGCACATATATGGCTGTACATGTGTATGTGCATATACACACACACACACGGCTGTGTGTGTATATATATATGTGTGTGTGTGTGTGTATGCATGCATTATATATATATATATATATATATATATATACACACACACGTATGGCTGTGTATATATATATGTGTGTGTGTGTGTGTGTGTGTCTATATGTATGTGCATATAATATACACACACGTATGGCTGTGTGTGCGTGCGTATAAATAAATAAAATATTAAAAACGCTGGCATGGGCAACATGACCTGGACCCCCTCCTCCCTCCCCGTCACAGGGGAGGCTGAGGGATGATGGGAGCTGCAGTCCAAAAGACAACCTGGAGGGTCCTGCCTTGCCCACCCACTTTGGAATCAACCAGGATCACAAAACCGCTCTTCCCCCGATTCTGACGGGCGAAACCAACTCTTTTCTTAGGAATTTCTCGTGGAAAGAAACTACTGAGCACTCCCAAGAGGGAAGAGGAAGAACCCAGGCCAATTAGGAGTCACAGATCTACGCCCACCCCCACCCGGGTTTGTAATGGTCTGGTCCATCCCTCGCCAAGCGGGGAAATGGATAAGGCTGGGATGGGCGGGACCAACCTTCCCCACAAAAAAGGGGGGCTGGTGGGGAAAAAGCCCGGACCCCTCATTACCTGGGGGAGGGGCCGAAAAAGACGCAGACGCCGTTCAGGCTCCTCTCAGCAATCGGAAGTCGCTCTCGCTCGGCCCCGCCCACCGACGCTGGCCAATCAGAGCGGACCGGGCGTGGCCAGCCCGCCGAGTACTCTATGGTGAGCGGCTTCCCCTCGCCTATGTCCTGCCGCGCGGCATTGTGGGACGCCGGAAGCCGAAGGCGTTTCCATAGCAACCGAGTTCCCCTTTCAATAAACCCTTAGGTTTATTTATTTTAAATGCATTTCGCACACAAACCTCACACCTTTTAGCAACTAAGTAATAAAATTACTAGCCAGAGTACTAGTTGGTTTCAAAGACATGACACAAAAGGCATCAAGACTCTAAATAAGTAAATAAAAAATAAAAATATAGACAAACATACAACAAATCAGACTTTATTCTGCAGATCTGTTACACAGAATGCCAGTCAAGGAGAAACCAACAAATTGGGAAAATAGGATCCAAAGGTTGTTATCACAGGTTTCTTATCCAACGTTTCCTGACCAAGGATAAGAATTATAATAGCCCCCGATTCTCGAAAACTAAAAAGAAAAGCCAAGGTGGATCGTTCATACCCCTAAGCTTTTTGAAAAAGATGACTTCACACTGTGTGTCTCTGTATAATGTTATGAATATGCATTGAAGACAAAACCTAGCCCTGTGGCCATCGCCTCCAGAAAGGAATCAACGGACCCTAATCTCCATTAGAGTTGGTGGTTTTCTTCCAACAGCCTTGGACCTCTGAATTATCCCATGATCTGCCATTATTATTATTTTATTTATTGATATCCTGCCTTTCTCCCGGTATAGGGACTTGCCATCACTACTGTGTTAAAACAACAACAAAAAAGAAGTCCTACAAAAACGTGAACTATCCCCATCCTATCCTGGTCTGATTTCAGAAGGTAAGCAGAAGTTAAATACATGGGAAGGAGATCACCAGAGAACACCAAGGATCACTAGGTAGATCAAGGAAAGAACCCTATCTGAACCCTTAGCACGCTACAGCTGCCAATCAGAGATGACAACAGTAAGCTAGATGGATCAAGGATCTGACCCAGGATAAGGCAATTTCCTACTTTCCTATTCTCCAGAGACTAATAAATGCTGGGGCCAGTGTGTATTATGTGCACATCGACGGACTCTCAAAGATGAAGCACAAGGACTTCTAGCAGCAACAAACCTACTTGGAGTGGACCGATCCCCTATGCTTTCTCCAATTTATATCGGAGTGGTCCTTATCCTGAGCTGAGGCTTTCTGTCAAGGCTGTGTGCAACCCTTGGTTCCAGCGCAGTCCAAAAGCAGAGGCACAGTTCTCTATCTGCAAACGCAGACGTGAAGTCAGCACCGCCGTGGCGAGGTGGGGTACCTGACCTTCAGCTCCTGCTTGAATTGCCGAAAGAGCATTTTGTTGCGTTGGTTCTCGGCGTCCTTTTGCGCATGGAACTCGCTCGCCACTTTGAAGCCTTTGTGTACCAGAAAGGCATTGCTCAGCACGGAGAAACGGTAGCCAGCCACGTGAAGCTCGCAAGTCTGGTGGGGAAAGCAAACAACCAAGTTAAGACCAGAGTTCAACTCCCACCTTGGCCGTCAAACCCACTGGCTGAGATTGGGCAAGTCACATGCTCTCAGCCTCAGGGGATGGCAATGGCAAACCTCCTTTGAACAAATCTTTCCAAGAAAACCCCATGATAGGGCCTTTAGGTCATTATAAATCAGAAGGCACACAACAAAAATAGGCACACAACAAAAATAGAGGATGTTATGAACCGAGACTGTTTGAGTATGAATGTCAGACCCTTCATAGAATTGTAAGACCTGGAAGGGACTTCAAGGGCCATCTAGTCCAACCACCTATCATGCAAGAACTCTGTTGCTAAAGTATCTCTGAAAGGTGGCTATCTAATCTCTAACAACCTCCAATGAAGGATAGTCCACCACCTTCTGAGGAAGTCTACTTTACAATAAAGACGTTCTTCCCAGTGTTTAGTTAGAATCTCCTTTTTTGTCTTTTGAATCCATTAGTTTGGTTCCTCCCCTCACTCCATCTTCTGTATGAGTGCTCTTCAGATATGTAAAGATGCCTGCCATAGCATCTCTCAGTCTTCTCCAGGCTAAGTATATTCAACTCCCTTAGCCATTCCTCACAGGCCTTGATGGCCAGACCTTTTACCAGTTTGCTTACCCTTCTCTTGTCCAACTGGCCAATATCTTCCTTCAAATGTGGTGCCCAGAACTGGACACAATATTCAGACTGAGATTGACAAAAGCTGAACACTTTTACTTCCCTTGATCAGAATACTATTCCTTCTTTTGTAATAGTATTATTACTTACCTTGATCTGGATACTATAGTTCTATTCATGCAACACACAACTTCATTAGCTTTTTTTTGCAGCCACATCACACTCCTGTTCACATACACTTCTCTGAAACCACTGGTGAGGATTATTCACATTTCTAACCTGCATTTTTTCAAAGGTGCCAAGGTACCTCTCCATTTGTACCCTCACAACAACCCTGCAAGGTAGTTCTGGCTTAGACTTAGAAACTGGTCACATAGTGAGAGGATGTGAACCCAGATCTATGCATTCTTAGTCCAACCCTCTAACCATGATACCAGCCTGGCTCCTCCTGAGAAGAGGATTATTCTTGTAAAAACACCTCCATCATGCCCTCCTAGGCTGGTTCATATGGTGGTTTTTCGCTGCCCACCAGCACAGATGCCACCAGGTGACCTACCTGGCTGATCCGATTGAAGCCATACTGCTTAAAACGTTCATCGTAGGGAGGCACCGAACTAGCACCGATGTAGAAGGGTTCCCAAGGGTCTTGCCACTCCACCTCATAGGCCACGTGGAGGGGGCCACCACCGGGAAGATTCAGCCACTGGGAGTAGTTGGTGGGAGCCTGGCATCGGGAACATAGCTCCTCATAGAAAGGTCGGATCTCGCCCACTTGGTACAACTGCAACAACTCCATCTTGCTGCCAGGGATGCGGCGAGTGTGGCGGATCTCAAAAGCTGGCACAACAAAGACCTCCGGCGTCTCCTGATGAGTTTTTTTGGGTAACGTCAGGAAGGCCTCCCGCAGACCCTCACTGGGCACCATGTCCATGTCTACAACCAACATCCAGTGCTCGCCCACCGCTCTCCTGGCCACGTTGCGGAGCAGGTTGTTGGGGTAAGAAGCATTGGCAACGTCCATGGCGTAATTACGCCGGCCAGCCCCTAGCCGTGCCAGCTTGGCAAAGACATCACCACAGCTTTGGAGATGGGCAAACTCCCCACCATCCTCCAGCTCAGGGAACGTGGCCACTTGGTCAGCATGGCACACCAGGTGGAGGCGAAGCAGCTGTCGGAGAGGGAAGCAGAGGGCAGCCAAGGCGTAGATCATGGCAGTGGCCAAGCGGACCTCGGCCAAACCAGGGGCAAAGAGGGCCACGGAGATGGGGCCCTGCCAGCGCTCCGCCAGCCTCTGGGCATGGTGCAAGTTACCAAGGCTGGTGTGAGTGACCAGTACCACATCTGGGCTTTGTTGACCATCCCAGGATCCCCGCAGCATGTCCCGGTAGATGCGGTACTGCCCGCTGGCATCCAGGAGACCACCACTGGCTAACACTTGCTTGAGCCTGTCTTTGTGCCCATCTCGGGGCAAAGGCCGGTGCCCCTGGAAGAGTTCAGCATAGCGGGAACGCTGGTCCTGCCCGTGCAACCCAGACAGAAGTGCCAAGTAGAGCAGCTGCAAGCCGGCCACCAGCGCCAAGGCGGCCACCAGCACCTGGAAGCAGGAGCAGTGCATGGGCACAGGAGGGCAAAGGGAAGATGGGCACCCGAGGCCCTCAAGCCTGGCCCATCTGCTCTGGATTCCCCTTCCTTTCCCTTTTGCAAAATAATCCAAACACTGTCATGGGAAGCCAAGCTTGGAGAGGAGTTGCATGCAAAAGGAGGGTCACTCCAAAGGCCCTCCTGTGGTGCATTGCATCTGCCCCCACTCTTTGCCTACTGACCTTCTCTGTGTGTGGACAGCCTTGCAAGAGATCTTGCAAAAAGGGATTTGCAAAAAGGGATTTGGAAAGGGGGGGGGGGGGAAGAGACTTTGTTCCAACCTCTCCTGCGCCCTCTGCCAAGGAGGAGGACACAGTGCAACGACAAGGAAATTGGAGAGGGTTGCAAAACCCTCCCTGGATTGCATTGCAGGGCAGATCCTTTTGCAAGGCAAAATCCTCCCCCTCACGTATGCATAGATGCAACACCCTTTGCATTTGCTCCTTTTCTGTGCTTGCATTTTGCTCCTCTTCTTGTTGTTGTTGTTGTTGTTGTTTTGCAAACGTTTCTGCAAAGTAGGAAGTGCATGGGAAGGGGGTATTGCTTGCAAAATAAAGGGAAAGTCTCTTCACACACACATAGATGCTCTTTCCAGGAAAAGAACTGCAGAGCAGGTGGAAAAGTCCTGCTAGCCTCGGAGGACGAGGTGGCCGAGTGGTTAAGGCGATGGACTGCTAATCCATTGTGCTCTGCACGCGTGGGTTCGAATCCCATCCTCGTCGAGTCCCTTTTGAGTCCCAAGTTTTCAGGAGGGAAAGGACAAGAGCACCCCAAATCCACAACACAGGGGCACCTTTATGGGACCAGCCCAAATGCCCAATGCACAAGTTACAGCCTCATCCCAAAATCCACAAAGCAGGGATACTTTTATGGGGCCAGCCAAAATGCACAAGGCACAAGTTACAGTCCCATCCAACATCCACAAAGTCTGTTACAGTAGCATCCAAAATAGACATGTTCCCAAATCCACAAAGTATACCTGTTACAGTATCATCCCAAAATCCACAACACAGGGATACCTTTTATGGAGCCAACCCAAATGCACAATGCACAAGTTACAGTTTCATCCAAAAAATCTACAAAACAGGGATGTTTTTATAGGGCCAACCCAAATGCACAAGTTACAGTCTCTATCCAAAAAATCCACAAAGTCTGTTACAGTAGCATCCAAAATATACATGTTCCCAAATCCAGAAAGTATACCTGTTACAATATGCATGTGACAGTCTCATCCAAAAATCCACAAAATAAACATGTTACAGTAACCTCCAAGCCACAAAGTATACATGTTACAGTATCATCCCAAAATCCACAAAACAGGGATACTTTTATGGGGCCAACCAAAATGCACAATGCACAAGTTACAGTCTCATCCAAAAATCCACAAAATATGTTACAGTAGCATCCCAAATATACATGTTACCAAATCCACAAAGTATACATTTTATAATAGGCATGTTACAATGTCATTCCAAATCCACAAAACAGGGATACTTTTATGGGGCCAACCAAAATGCACAATGCACAAGTTACAGTCTCATCCAAAAAATCCACAACACAAGGATACCTTTATGGAGCCAACCAAAATGCACAATATACAAGTTCCAGTCTCATCCGTGTTCAACACAAGTTCCAGTCTGCAGGAAACAATGCAAGAAAGCCTGTGCTAGGAAAGAATGGGATCCTCTTCCCAATCCTGCAAACATTTTGTCCACTCCAAAAATAAAAATGCTATAGCCGTGTGCCTGTGAACCCAAAAATGAGAAATAATCCATCTTGAGACTGTTTTAACTGTCCTGGCTCAATGCTAGGGAATTCTGGAAAAAGTAGTTTTGTGAGACATTGAGCCAGGGCCACAATAAACTGCAATTCCCAGGATTCCCTAGCACTGAGCCAGGCCAGTTAAAGTGGTCTCAAACTGGATTATTTCTGCAGTGTGTTTTGGACCATTGAGTTCAATGCGTATGTGTACGTACTAATGTGTCTATAATGATGTAAGTAGTAAGTATCGTGTAAAGGTGCACCTATACTATAGAAATAATGTAGTTTGGTAATTTCCATGGCTGGCTCTTACACAATCCTTTAATTTCCATGGCTGGCTCTTACACAATCCTGGGATCTGTAGTTTGGCGATGGCGAGGCACCAGCACTAAGGATCGTGTGAAACTACAAATCCCCAAATCCTATAGGCTGGAGCCTATGTAAAGTGGCATCCAACTGCATTAGCTGGACTTCATCTGTATATATAGTTTATATATATACATATATTTATGTCCATGCCTAGATAAAACAGGAAGATTTTCTGACCATTGAATGAAGGCTGGGATTTGTCTTTCAGCCATGAACTTGGCTACTTCTGAGTAAAGCTGGGAACAGTTTGTAGGATCATGAAGGGGCTCCCATGGGTCATCCAGTCCAACCCTCTGTTCAAGATGAGATCGCCAATCCCATCATCCCCAACATCCAGACTCTTTTGGAAAATGTCCAGAGGAGGAGACCCACTAGCATCCCAGGCAATTTGGTCTCATTTCCAAACTGCACATCCCATCATCCTCTTGGAACTCCTTATGACAATCTTGTAAGGTAGGCCAGTACTCTCCTTATATTGCAGGAGGAGGCTGCGGTCAAAATCTTATTGCTAATCCCAGTTGGAATAGACTCCATAAATCATGCAAGAAGTGACTCATGATCACCTTCCTCAGGTTTAAAAAAGGCCTCTCTTTGGCCTAAAATGACCAAGGAAAGGTCCAAAATATATCCCCTAGAATGCATTTAAGGGCATTTGGGGCAAAAATAATTTTTTTTTAAAGGATTAAAAAGGTTAGTGGGACTAATGTGATCTCCCAGCCTTCCATAGTTACCCATCCCTAAATGCAACAGAAAAGATCAGACTGAACCATCTTTTTAAATTGAAAAAAAAAACTTTATTGCAAGGAAAATAATAAGCTATCATCTCTCCAAAACAAATAGCCATAATTCCATGTTGTACGGAGAACAGCGATGTCCCTTTAACAAACGACAAATGAAAATGTGATTATTTTTTTTGCCCCCCAAATGAAAACAGAAACCCCAGATTTGATCTTTGGGGGGGCTTCATCACCCTGGTTTTCCAGGGCTGTCTCTCTTTGCGTCCAGAGTCTATATAGAGTTTGAAAAAGCAGTGTTAATATCCCAAGATGTTTTGAGGATATCTGACACTACAGATCCCAAGAATCCATAAGTGGCCGATGTGGAATCATAGCATTATATCTGTGCAATGTCAGAGGGCTCCTCACTTATCTCATGGGTGAGCTACAACCTCAGCAATAATGTGTGTATGTATATATATATATATATATATATATATATATATGGTCCAAAACACACTGCAGAAGTCATCCAGTTTAAGACTGCTTTAACTGCCCTGGCTCAGTGCTAGGGGATTCTGGGAGCTGTAGTTCTGCGAGACATTGAGCCGCCTTCTCTGTCAGAGAGCTCTCGGGCCACAATATCACTACAATTCCCAGGATTTTAGAGCACTGAGCCAGGGCAGTTAAAGAGGTCTCAAATTGGATTATTTCTGCAGTGTGTTTTGGACCTAAGTTACAGTACAATCATGTGCAAGGTTTGCAAAACCCAACACATTACATTCCCTTTTTTTTTTTTTAAAAAATGTGCGAACAAAGAAGCATAGACATTCAGCCGAAACCTGAAGGTATGCGCTGCAAATTTTGCTTTGCTACTACAGACATGTAGAGGAAATTCCGACATTCAATGGAACATATTCCCTTAGGTTTTGTGCGTAAAATGGCAGCTTAAAAAATAGCATCCATCAGCCTTTTTCCCCCCAAAAGAAAAATGGGGACCATAGGGCCCTTCAGAAGCTTTAGACTGCAGCTCCCATTATCCCCTGCCACTAGTTTTGCTAGAGGTGGTGCCTCTATGGTCTCAAGCAGAGTCTCCCAGACTCTGATCCTCCAGATGTTTTGGACTTCACCTCCCAGAATTCCTGACTGTTGGCTGTGCTGGCTAAGGCTTCTGGGAATTGAAGTCCCAAACATCTGGAGGACCAAAGTTTGGGAATCGCTGACATTTGGAGGGCTAAAAGTTCCCCAATCCTGATCTCAAAGAACAGTCCTGGGAGATTATAAAACTCAGCCCTCAGATCCCTGAAGGCCAGTTGTTAATATATTGCTAAAGAATAATTCCTTGGACCAGTATTTGTTTGTCTCTGTATCCATCCTTGAAACCTTGATGGCCATAAAACTACAGAGCATCTCTGCCTCCAAAGTAACCCTATTAGAGTTGCTGAAAACAGAAGGTCTGTATGGAAAACAAAGTAAACTTTGCATTTCCCGGGTCCCAAGTTTAGGGCTGGCTCCAACTTTAGGCAAAAGCCTCAGACGTCATATGAGGGCAGTGGGTTGTTTCTTTATTGGTCAAGAGTGGAATGGATTGTCTCAAAGGAGAGTGGGCTCTCCATCTTTGGAGATCTTGAAACAGAGGTTGGATGGACGTCCTTCTGGAGTGTTATGACTGTGTATTCCTGCATGGCATGGGGTTGGATTAGATGACCTCTTGGGATCCCTCTCTGTGAGTCCAGTCCCCTGCCATGCAGGAATCCACAACTAAAGCATTCCTGAGAGATGGCCATCCAACTTCTGTTTTTAAAAGTCCAGCACATCTGGAGGGTGCCGGCACAGAGAAAGATAGCAAATATGGCATTGCGATTTAAAGACAATATGCACAGGGTTATTTCGTCTCCAATTTTATGCTGCTTTTTTGGGGGGGAATGAAACAGGGAGAGAGGATCTTTCCTCTTACTCCTTTCTTTTTTCTCTAAGCCTTAGATTGGGGTGGCCAACTGTGGGCACCCAGATGTTCTACTGCAACTCCCATCATCCCTAGCCATGCTAGCTACTCATGGGAATTGTAGTGAGGGGAGAATAGATCCAGCAAGCTTGTTGCCTCTCTCTGTTCCAGATAGAAAGATTAATGTTGTACAAGCCTGTGAAACTATTGCAAAATGTCTGTGTGTGTGTCCAAAAATAGTTCTGCCCCTCTCCTCCAAACAGTGCCCAGATGATGGTCCATTCAAGGCTCCCAAATAATTGCTATGGTTGCCATCGAGAATTTATAGCCATTCTCCGATAGAAAGGTTGTTGTTGTGCGTCTTCGTCATTCCTGACTTATGGCAAACCTAAGTCATGGGTTTTTCTCGGCCATGTTTCTTCAGAGTCCGTTTGGCCTTTGGCCTTCCTCTGAGGCTGAGAGAGTGTGACTTGCCCAAGGTGGGTTCCCACAGCCAAGCAGGGATTCGAACCCTGGTCTCCAGAGTCCTAGTCCAACACTCTAACCAATATGCAACGCTGGCTCATATGCAAAAAGGATTTTGCAAACCTTATTGCTTCCGTTCCAGAAAAGCAAGGTGGTAGCCCTATGCGGGTCGTCTTCTTTTTTTAGCAGTTGGAAGCAAGCGAATTCAGAAAGCAAAGCTTTACAAGCAGAGGACAGGAAGAGTTGCCACAGAGAATGGATTTGGGGACGGTGGCAGTGAATCCAGCCTTAGATTAAATCGGGGGCTTTAGCACTGTATCTGCATTCAGCAGGATCTTCCCCAAAGAAATTGTGCGTTAATAGGACAAAGTCCTGTCGCTCGAAAGCCAAGCCCAGAGAGAAGGGAAATGTGGGGCTATTGCAAAATTTCCTTTTTGTGCGCCGTCGCCAGGATGAAGCCAGGGAAGCCACCCCATGCCTCCCCTCCATCCCCCAAAATGATGACTCTTGCCAATGGTCCCTTCCGTGCTCCCCATCCTGAAAAGGTCCAGACGCCTTCCAGAAAAGACATTCAAGCTCCTGAGGAAAATGGTAGGGTGATGTGATGAACCTGAACTCACAGCTATATAGACACTTGCCAAAACAGAGGAGGTTTCCATTGCTGGAGGCCGAAGGCTGAGGCCAGCGCTATCATTTGGCAGTCCGAAGCGGTCGCCTCAGGCAGCAGATGCTGGGAGACGGCAACTAGGTGTGTGCCCTGTGCCTCCTAAATTCGCCGGATGCATTCAGATGCAGCATACAACATCCTCCCATCGCCGGTGTTGAAGAAAAGATCCAACTTCCAGGGCAGTAAATGGACCAGTAGCGGTGCCATTTTGTAACTGGAGCAGTAGTGATGCCATTTTGTTCTTCATCAGAGATGCCAATCCCAGAAAAGGTGCGTCCCATTTGCCCGCTGGCGCTATCCAAGAGACCATTAGCTGTCGCAGAGATGGATCTCGGCAGGGAACGGGGCAGGAGGGTATAACACCCAACGTCTCCTTAAACCAGTTGTCATGCCCACAAAGGTGCCAGGTCCAGAAGTGGGAGGATATTCTCCATCAAAGTAAGGCCTTGAGGACGAAGGACAAGGCAGCTCCGCAGGAAAGTCCCAGGGCCAAGAAAAAGGTCATGATGGCACCCGCCAACTCGCTCTCATGGGGCTGCACCTGCCTGGGAAGAAAGAGAGACAGAGAGCATGAGTTGTGGTAAGCAGTCATAGAATCATAGAGTTGGAAGAGACCCCAAGGGTCATCCATCCCAACCCCATTCTGCCATGCAAGAAGACACAATCAAAGCCTGCACAGATGGTCATCCAGTTTCTGTTTAAATGTCTCCAAAGAAGGAGCATCCTCCACTCTCAAACAGCTCTTACTGTCAGGAAGTTCCTCCTAATGTTGAGCTGGAATCCCTTTTCCTATGGTTGGCATCCATTGCTCCATCTCCTGTTCTCTGGAGCAGCTCCATCCTCAACATGACATCCCTTCAAATATTTAAACAGGGCTATCTATATCACCTCTTAACCGTCTCTTCTCCAGGCTAAACAGACCCAGATCCCTAAGTCGTTCTTCATAAGGCACAATTTCCAGACCTTTCACCATTTTGGGGGCCCTCCTCTGGACATGCTCCAGCTTCTCGACATCCTTTTCGAATTCTGGTGCCCCGAACTGAGGACAGTCATTTGACCAAAGTAGAATAGAGTGGCACTATGACTTCCTTCGATCTAGACACTATATACTCCTGCTGATGCCGACTAGATTCTTAGCAGTCCTTTTGCAATTTCCATCGATACCAGAAGTATGCCTTTTATATGGCTTCATTACCACGTTCACAGTGGTCAAGATCTGGTGTAGGCTATTATATGCTGTAAGCAAGCGGTTCCTCTGATCATGTGCAGAGTTCTAAACCCTTCCAGCTTCCTCTTGCTTAGGATTAGGAGGGGGAAGACCAGTCCCTTTCTTAGCTTCAGGAGGCGAGCGCTGCGACTTTCTCACTTACTTTGGGGCCAAGCACATGGAGAGGGAGACGAAGTAGCCATTGGAGAGGGAGAAGACAACCATGAAGAGGATGAACCAGGCGTCCTGCTGGAAAAGTGTGGGCAAGTAGGCGCGCTGGGGGATGTTACACAGGAGTAGGAGTGGGACGAAAAGGAGACGGAGCCCCACCGCCGCCGGCAGCAGCTGCAGGAACTTGTCTGGCTGCAGAGAGTGAAGACACCAAGCAAAAAGATAAGCCCCGGCTATCTACAAATGCATCTACATCAAATTGTTGCCTGCTGTTGCTGTGCGCCTCCAAGTCGTTCCCGACTTAGCGGCGACCCTAAGGCAGACCTATCCTGGGTTTTTCTTGGCAAGATTTGTTCAGAGGGGGTTTGCCATTGCCTTCCCCTGGGGCTGAGAGCGTGTGACTTGCCCAAGGTCACCCACTGGGTTTCATGGACGAGCGGGGAATCGAACCCCGGTTTGTGAAGCACCAACACTCTTTAGAAGAAAAGGCCACAAATCCCAGGGTGGCATAGGATGGAGTGGCAGCAGCTAAAGTGGTGTTGAACTGCATCATTTCTACAGTGTAGATCAGGGGTAGGCAACCTTTCCCCTTTAAGGGCGGAGGGACTTCAGCTCCCAGAATCCCAGGAGCTATTGGCCAACATGGGACTATTGGCCAATATGGCTGAGGCTTCTGGGAGCTGAAGTCCCTCGGCCCTTAAAGGGGGAAGGTTGCCTACCTCTGGTGTAGATGCAATCTTGGGTTGGTCTTGCCTGAGGATGGGGAAACAGGTTGCTGCCTTCTTTTCGATGCCACGGGCCTCCTTACTCTAAGAAACCAATACTACTATGTAATGCCAATGTGATGACCATCCTCCTTGCTCCCCTGGAAATGCCAAGGTGATGATCCTCTTCCTTGCCCACTGTGGAAATACCAAGGGGATAGCCATCCTCCTTGCTCACTGTGGGAATGCCAAGGGAATGGCCATCCTATTTGTTCATCATGGAAATGCCAAGGTGATGTCCATCATCCTTGTCTACTGTGGAAATGCCAAGGTGATGATCATCCTCCTTGCCCACTCAAAATGCCAAGGTGATGACCGTTCTCCTTGCCCATCATGGAAGTGCCAAGGTGATGTCCATTGTCCTTGCCCACTGCAGAAATGCCAAGGTGGTGACCATCTTCCTTGCCCAGTGTAGAAAATATCTCAATTGGGAGACAATCCTCGGCCCATTCCTGACCCCAACAAAGAAGCATCATTCCCTTACCCAGAGGAAATAGGAGGTAGTACTCCTGCCCAGCCAGTCCATGATATTGAAGAGAAGGAAGCAGCAGACTGGAGTGAAGAACTTGCCTGCAACGGACAGAGGAGGAAAAAGGGTAGAAAAATTGGGTGGAGGGCAAGGCGAATGGGACATGGAACTGCAATTTCTTCTTCTTGTTGTGTGCCTTCAAGTCATGGAAGGTGGAGCAAGTAGCCATTCATTGAGCTGGAAGGGACCACGGGGGGCATCTTGTCTAACCTCCTGCCATGCAACTAAAGCACATCGGAAAGATGCCCAAAATTCTGGATACTTTCTCCATCCCATTTCCTTTTTTCAACTATGAACTTCAGGATCTGAACTTGGGATCCTTTCCCCAGGGGATCCAGCTCTTTGTGACCTCCCAAATTCTTTCCAGCCGGGTTTGGGTCTCCCTATCCCTCTCTTCTACCCAAAGCCCACCTGGCCATCCTTACTCACTCCAGGTTTTGTTTTCGGAAGTGCTGGCAACACTGGCAGTGATGGCAGGGAAAACAGAGAGAGTGATGGAGAAGACCATGACGATACACAGGGCCAGCTGCCAGATCTGAAAGGCAAAGGAGAAAAGAGGGTTAAGAAAGTCTGGGGACCCATGAAGTCCAAGCAAGACCACCATTCGGGCCCCGTCTTCCCCTTCTTCTAAGACAGAGGTGGGCAACTGTGGCCTTCTCTGTGTTATTTTGGCCTACAACTCCCATCTGCCAATGTTGGGGGAATATGGGAGCTGCAGTCCAAAAATATCCAAATGGTCACAGTTGTCCGCTCATGCTCTAGAGAGAGAAATGTCTGTTCCAAGAGACATGTCTCTTGTGAAAAGATCCTACCTTCTTGAGCACACGTAGGACCGATGGTTTAGGTGGGTCCAGGCCTGCCCCACAACTCCCATTCAGCATCGGAGGGGCGGACGGCAAGTCTTCTTGCCCCAGGGACCTAATGTTACCATTGCTTAGGGTCAGCATCTCTCCTTGGGAGGGATCTTGCAGGGCGGTGGGGCCGTCGTCTGGAGAGACAAAGCACAAGACAGGACGCAATCTTTGGTTTCTTGCAGAAAACTATGAAAACAATTGTGCATAAAATCCAGGCTATGTACAAAGCATAAAGGAATGTCATGTTTAGAACTTGGGTCCCATCTCCAAGATGCCTCATTACATATATACAAATATTCCAAAATCTGGGGGCGGCGGGGGGCAGGGGAGGAGAAGAAACCCTCCAAAATCCCAAACATTTCTGATTCCAAAGCATTTCGGATGAGGGAGACTCAACCTGTAATGTTTAACCAAGTTATTGTAGAGCTCCGGATCCTTTTCTAGTTAAGATTTGGTCTCCTTTTCTGATGCTCACCCGGAGCAAGAAGTCCAGCCTTGGTCTCTAGTTCACAGCCCGGCTCTTCCAAGATTTTTTTGTCCAGATAGTGACGTGCAAAATCCTACAAATAAAAGAAAGCGGTTATGGTTGCAATGCCCGGCTTCACCGGGGGTCCCTTCCCTGCTTATATCTCAGCCAGACAGAGCAATGGGGTGGGTACCCAAGAAACAGTTCCTTTGCCATCAGTACAGGTAAGAGGACAGGTGCAAAGGATAACATCTGTATACCTTTAGCTCAGAGACAACACCCGGCTCGGTACCTGTCTAACCCAGGCCGGCCCTATCATTAGATGGAGTGAGGCAAGAGCTTCAAGCGGCAGATTCAGGGGATGATAATGGAATATCACAACCACATAAACTTCAGCCATTCCCTTCCCTTGGAGGATAGGGATATGTATTCCACACGAGCCATACTCCAACCCATAAGCTAGTTTGCTGCCTGTGTGGGTAGCGGATAAGATTTCCAAAGATCAAGCCCTAGCCTGGAGTCTCCAGTTTTCTGGGGTCTTCTCCAGGCAGTTTTGGTCATCTCGGCTCCAGGCAAGAGGAAGATCTCTGTGCAGATCTCAGCTACCAGAACAGCAGCTTCCTACAATTGGTGAGGCTTACCGTAAATGCTTTGCTGTTGCAACTTTCAAAGACTGTATGGGGACTCTATGGATTTATTTAGGTTCCTCCTTCCCATCTAGTTATTGTTTGGCCAGAGCTCACCCTCTGCTCTGCTCTGCATCCACTCTGCTCTGCATATCATAAAAGCGTGTCTTTTGTTTCACTGGGAAAAATCCATTTGACAAAAGGCACGCTTTTACGACGATCTCCTTCAGGAAGGAGAACAGAAGAGCTACAACAGCATGAGGAGAGGGATGGAGAAAGCTGGCACTCTCCCACTCCATTGTGGCTTTCTTTCCTTATGGTGGGTCTGTGACCACAGAATATATATATATATATATGTGTGTGTGTGTGTGTGTGTGTGTGTCAGATTTTTCTTGGATGTTGCAGAGCTTGAGATGATCCTGAATTGCCCCGTTATGGAAAACTGCACTCAAGTAAAATCCACCTATCAATCCTATTAACATACGGGCTTGAAATAGAAAGCAATGCAATGTTGACCTGTGCTTCAGGCAGCAAAAGATCCTGTGCTACCTTGGTCAAAGTGACTATAAAACCATAACCAATTTTCCGACCGACTTGCCTATTTCTCACCGTACTCAGTGACGTTCCACAAAATCCACACCTTCTTTCCTTAAACTGTTGGGCTGGGACTTTGCAGATCCAAACTCAAGACCCCATTAATCTATGAAAAGCCACAGGGGTGATTTGGGGTTGGCCGTCCTCTTTAGCCTGGCCTGCCTCACAGGGTTGTTGTGAAAACCAAATGGGGAGAAGGAGAGCCATTTGTGCTGCTTGAGCTTTTCAGGGCCCTTGAATGTTTCCACTGGGTTAGGAAAAAAGTATCCTCTGCAAAACCCTAATTTTGCAAGCGTGAGAATAGGGTGTAAGGGTAAGGACTTCAACACACCTTGTGGGGTAACAAGAGATAGCAGAGAATGGAAATAAGGGTCCCCACACAAGGAGTGACAAAGTAGCTCAAAGCAGAGGTCCGAGCATCCACTCCACCTGAAATGACAGACAAAACAAAGTATGGAGGCAGCGCCTAGATGGAGGGAAGGGATCTGGACTCTTTACTCCTTCTGGACAACAGGGCAATGCAGAGATTACAGCAGAGGTATAGGGATGGGCACTCAGACTGGTTTCCTGATTGCTACACCATAAAAATCATATATATAAAGTCATCCCTCCTCCACATTTGTGGGTTAAGCATTCACAGATTTGATCGTTTGCTGATGGCTGCATTTGCTGCCACCTCCATTGCTGCAACTAAAAAAAAATATGCACTCTCTATGCAACCAAAAAGAAACTTTTCTCTCTCTATGCAACCAAAAATATGTTCTTGCTATGCAACCCCAAAAATATGTTCTCTATACAACCAAAAATATGTTCTCTCTATGCAACCAAAAATATGTTCTCTGTATGAAGTCAAAAAAATATGTTCTCTCTATGCAACCAAAAAGAAACTTTTCTCTCTCTCTATGCAACCAAAAATATGTTCTCTCTATACAACCAAAAATATGTTCTCTTTCTATGCAACCATAAAATATGTTCTCTCTATGCAACCAAAAAGAAAAAAAATATCTCTCTATGCAAAAACAACAAAACGTTCTCTTTATGCCACCGAAAAATATGTTTTCTCTAGGCACTTCTAGGTCCTCCAGCATGATTCTACGGTCAACTTCTAGTAGAGATAGACCATGGATTTGCACTGGAGGACCTAGATCCAGTCTACACAATGAAAATGATCTTGGTAGAATGCTGTTTCTTAGAGGATTTAGTTTCCAGTCGCCTCACCCGTCCTCTTAGGATACTCACTGGCCATGGAGAGCAACATGGCAACGGCCGCAAAAGTCCCCGCCATGCCTTGGCCGCTCAGGAAAAGGGTGCTGTAGCTTTGCGGAAAGGAGCCCAGTTGCCCAAAGAGGCTTCCTTGCAGGATGGCACAGAAGGCTATGAAGAGAAGAGGAGGAAAGGAGACAGAGGGAATCTCATTTTGCACAGACCATCATAGAATCATAGAGTTGGAGGAGACCTTAAAGGACATCCAGCCCAACCCCATTCTGCCATGCAGGAACTCACAATCAAAGCACACACACCCCGACAGATGGCAATCCAGTCTTTGTTTCAAGACCTCCAAAGAAGGAGACTCCACCACTTTCCAAGGGAGCATCTTCCACTCTCCAACAGCTCCTACTGCCAGGAAGTTCTTCCTAATGTTGAGGTGGAATCTCTTTTCGTTTGGGTGTCTTGCTCTGGGTCCTATTCTCTGGAGCAGCAGAAAACAAGCTTGCTCCATCCTTCAAATACTTATACAGAGCGATCGTATCACCTCCTAACCGTCTCTTCTCTCGGCTAAACATACCCAGCTCCCTAACTCCCCAGCTCCAAACTAAACCGAGATTGCACCCCTTGCCGGAGATATCTCGGAGATAATTGTTGTTTGTTTTATTAATTAATATGTTTTAATTGTTAATGGGTTTAATACTTTTTTAAGGGGTGGGTGCGTTCCCTGGTTGTGGGGTTGTTTTAACATACTGTATGGAATTTTAATTTTTTGTTAGCTGTCCCGATTGCTTGTCAGAGGGGCGGGATATAAATGAAATTATTATTATTATTATTATTATTATTATTATTATTATTATTATTATTTATCTTGAGGCTACAGATTCCAACAGGTCTAGGGAGCAAAGTTCGGAGTATTATTGGTCTTGGGGTGGTTGATGATCAGGGACCCAAAATCATACAAACTCACAGTTTATGAACCAGACGCTTGTCATCGTGATGGAGAAGAAACCCCAGGGTGACATCTCCACCTGGACCAAGACAGCCGTCAGCACAAAGAGAAGGAAGATCCCGACGAGGCTGCCCAGAATTCGCACTGTGTCCGGAATGCTTTACCGGGATGGAAAGGAAGACAATGAATGCTTAACAGTTGAACCCACCAAGGGGTATGGGAGCCAATGTGGTGTCGTGGTTTGAGGGTTGGATTATGACTGTGGGAGACCAGGGTTTGAATCTGGGCTCAGATGTGAAACCCAAGTCACACTCTCTCAGCCTCAGGGGAAGGCAATGGCAAGCCCCTTCTAAAGAAACTTGCCAAGAAAACCCCAAGATAGGTTTGCCTTAGGGTCTCCATAAGTTGGAAATGTCATGAAGGCACACAACAATGACAACAACAACAACAACAACAACAACAACAGGGAAGTCTGCGTTTTCCAAAAAGAAAGGAAGAGAGAAATGGGCGCCATAACTAAATAATGATAGAAAACTAAATCATGACACTTTCTGCCATAACAACCGCAAATTTATTTCTGCACTGCGGAAAGAATACAGTTCGACACCGCTTTAACTGCTCAGTGGCTCAATGCCATGGGATTCTGGGATTTATAGTTTTGTGAGATATTTAGCCTTTCTCTGTCAGAGAGAGCTCTGGGGTCACAGCAAACTACTCTGGATAAATCTTGGCAAGAAAACCCAGCAATAGCTTCGCCAAGTCGGAAACAACCTGAAGGCACATGGCGACCACAAATGCGTGGCACGGGAGGCTGTACTTGGAACAAGGAAACCTGTTTCGGAGTGGGACGGGGGAGACATAGTGGGTTCAAGGAGCATGGAAATGGCTGTCTTACCATTGGTAGAGGAGGGAGTTGAGGAGGGTGAAAAGGAGCAAAGGCAGCTGAGAGAGAAGGGCAAGCCAGTTGCTGAAGTTAAAGCCATCGCTGCAGCGGGAGCCGGGTTCGAGAGCCGGTGCCGTCCAATTCCCATCGTCCTCAGCATCCGAGCAGTTCCCCGTTATGAGCCGTGACTGAAAATACTGATGAGAGGGTTATATTTGAGAGAGAGGCGGTGGCGGCGGTTTCCCACTTCCCAGGAAAAGTACAGGCTTAGGCTCCGCAGGGCTGTCCCCAAATACTTTGCTGCCTGAGACAACTGGTTAAGACCCGGCCTCCTTCATAGATGCCAACCAAAGGTGTCCCCACAAAAGGAATGACAAAGGAGGAGGACCCGCAACTTATTTAAAAAGAGTTGTGCTGGAGGACCTGTCCTAGAGCTTCCTAGAGAAACCCTTTCTCTAGCAGTTGTAAGTCCTCTGCTGCAATTCTGCGGTCAATTTCTGCCAGATGTTGATCATACAGTTGCGCTGGAGAGCCTAGAAGCCAAGTCAATTTTTTATTTTTTAAAAATGTTTTTTCGTAAAATTTGCATTTCTCCCCACTTTGATGGGAATGTTTTAGTTTTAAGGAGGAGGTGGAGGAAGAGGAGATACAGAGACGGAAGGAGATCTTATGGGTGTTGGAAGGCAAGCAAAAGACCCACCGGAATGGCAGTGATGAAGAAGTTCCAAGGGAGGAGAGTTCCCAAGCCCAGGAGGAAGAAGATGATCCCCACGCAATGGAACCTGGCGGGTTGGAGAGAAAGGCAGAAGAACATGGGAACCCATCTCAGGTCAGGTCAAGCCAAGTCAGGTCAGGTCAGGTCAGGTCAGGCTACTGATGTCAGTAGCAACTGCGGAGAGACTGAGACTATATGACCTGACCGATTGCACTCAGAGGGGCGGGGTATCAAATAAAAATTATTATTATTATTATTATTATTATTATTATTATTATTATTATTATATATAGTCTGGTCCCTGATCCTGGAGTGGACAAAGTGTGGACAACTGACCACCTCAACCCCTTCCTTGCAGACTGTCCCCAAAGTCTACCAAGCCCAAACCACCATCATCACCCTATTATTGTTCTGGTCATGCAAGATGGTCATGATGATGATGATGATGATGATGGTTTGTATCTTGTTCCCCCCCCCCAAAAAAAAAATTAGGACTCAAAGTGGCGTACAAAGTGGAATCGGCCACTAAAGCACTCTGGAGACATGGTCACTTTGAAAACATTTCCAGAGAACAAGTGTCGGGAAGTATTTTGTTTTTATTTTTTATATTTATTTTAAATGTCAGTTAAGTTTGGCAACCTGCTTTTCTGCCACGTTGGACAAGAGTCCTGTGCAAACAACTATATATATATATATATATATATATATATATATATTTAAAAGGACATTTTCGAAATCAGCCCGAGAAACCGATGCTAAAAATAAAGGAGGCAGTTACATTTTGGAGACATTTCCAAAGAGGACGGACCATCACCCTTCTGAGGCTATCGATTCCACAATTTTATCTGCAGGGAGAGGCGGGCTATAAATAATAATAATAATAATAATAATAATAATAATAATTCCAATGGCAGGCTCCCCTGAATCAGACTTCTAAGAATAAGTGTTGGGAAGTATTTCATTTTTATTTTTATTTTATTTTAAATCTCAGTTAAGTTTGGCAACCTGCCCTTCTGCCACGCTGGACAAGAGTCCTGTGCAAACAATATATATATATATATATATATATATTTTTAAAGGACATTTTTGACATCAGCCCAAAAAAACCAATGCTAAAAATAAAGGAGACAGTTCCAGTATAGATGCACTTAGCGGCGGAAAGGAAAGAGCAAGGGAAACCCAGTGAATTTCCCCAAACAGGACAAAGGGTCGCCCTTTAATTTTAAAAAAAATGTCTTCGTCTAAAGGTGGATTATTATTATTTTTTTTGTACTTTGACTTCTTTACTATCTTTCCTGCCTGCACCAAGCAGAGTGAAAAGGAAGTCTTCGGTCTTCATTTCTGAACAGGAAAATCAAGTTTTTGGTGAAGTTTAAATGGCTTTTGTGTTTTTGGCAGGGGAGTGCCAAAAACCAGGGGAGGGTGGCGAAATAAAATCTATGAACCGAATCGCTGGTAATTCAGCCTTTTTCGTTCAGGTTGGCACACTTCCTCGGCTTTACATGAAATGAGACTATTATGGAAGTTTACCTGTGTGCAGATGTGGATTATTTTTAAGAAGAGGGACCTGTGAGAATTTGCATAGGTTTGTCCTTCTCTTCTTGTTTTATTCTTTTGGTGTAGCCAGGTATGCATTGGAGGTGTAGGAATCGATCCTAGCCGATTTGGCCAAATTGCTTGAACAAAAGAATTAGACCAAAAGGGTGGAACTGCCCGCTTTTCTGACTACATACCTGTGTAGTCAGGTATGCATTGGGAGGTAGCTCATTTTGCAAAATTGCAAAATGATATAGATCATTTTCCTCCTAGGACAGCCACCCTAGCGTTCGCTCTCTTTTTATTACATTCTGAACTTTTCTGGACATTGTCAGAGGAAACCATCCCCGCTTGTGCTCTCTCTCTCCAGCACTGTTTGCACAAAGGCAGCTGCAACATTGACAAGGGAGGAAGAGCGAGAGGTTTGCTTTTGCAAGACCTTGGAGCCTTTCCAGAGCATTATCCTCCTCCCAAAGCAGACCTATGGCAGGAAGGCTGTGCTACTTACGTGTCCTTGGGTTTCGCCTGGGGAGCCATGGCTGCGGCTGGAAGAAAGGCAGTGGTTGCTCCTTAAGCCGGAGGTTGGAGACACTGCTGCGCTGCACACCTGGCCAGCTCTTCGGTCAAAGCCCGGCCGCACCTGGAAGGGAAAAAGATTTGGTAACCCAGAGGACAAGCCAAAGGGAAGGGGAAAACACCACCACTGGATGAGATCCATCTCAGATGTTAGGGAGTGTCGGAGAAGTCCTGCTTTGCTTCCAAAGAAGGGCGATGGTGGTGGTGGTGGCAAACCTGTGCAAAGGAAGGCTGCAGAAAAGTCCCTTCCTCCTCATCTGGGGAAAGCAAAAGCAAACCAAAAACCAAATTTCTTGATAATTGATAAGAGTTTGGCTAACCCTACAAAAAAATAAAATAAAGGGGTGATGCAAAGTAACTAAAGTGATGCCAAGGAAGCTTAAGGAGGTTACCTTTTCCTTTTTTGTTTTGGACTGCAGCTCCCAGAGTGGGTTTGTGCAAATGTGATTCGAATCCTGGTCTGCACAATCCACTGCACAGCAGTGCTCTTATATATGCACCTATACAAATATGATTATATATATATATAAAATACACTGATTTACCCGTTAAATAAATATATTAATATGAATTTAAATTAATATTAAATTAATATCGTTTTTTTTTTTTTAATTAACAATTCAATCGGGGATTCAAAAATCTTGATCTTCCCTTTGAATGGTCAAGCCCAAAGCAGGCAGCAAAGGGTTACTACGCAAGTTACAAAAGTGTTTTTACAAGAAAAAGAGTAAACACGATCCATAGATAAGCCCTAAAACCAGGACAAAAGGGAGAAAAATCTGGAAGCGGGGGCCTTCGGTTCAGCGGTTGACACAAACTAGAGAAGAGAAGACCTTGCAAAACTACAGATCCCAGGATTGCAGGGCAGGGAGCTGCAGCCCTTAAAGTGGTGTCAAAGTGTGTTGTTTCAACAGTGCAGATGCCTCCTTAGCAACAGCTTAGGGTTTTTCTACTTTGGTTTCAGATGCTTTATCTGACAAAGCCCAGATTTAAGTCCATGCTTTCAAGAAAATTGCAAAATGCCCCTGTAATGTAGGTCAGTCCCTTCGAGTTCGCAGCAAAATCATCGGCAGCGAAGGATATCTAAATTTAGAGATGGTACGAAACAGCGTGTCCCAACCTAAAAAGTCTGAAGTGTATATGGAAAGGAAAAATTCAGATTTTGAGAAAAATCAAGCGTCGTAATACGTTGGGCTGCGGAGCGGGAAGAAATGTACCAACTTCCAAATTCGGACTTCAAAATTAAATGAAATGCCTATGCTGTTGTGTATTGGCTTCCATGGGAAGTTAGGAAAGCTTTCTTCGTGAGACATTATAATCAAATATATATATATATATATATATATATATATATATTGTAGTTCTATCCATCTAAGTAGCCGAATAGTTGACAGGGCAGTGATGACACACGTTGTGCTACCATTAGATTTGTTAGCCGCCTTGAGTCCCTGTGTTGGGAGGAAGGCGGGATATAAATAAACATAAACATAAACATAATTATTATTATTATTACACTAAATTTGTCCTTACTAATATAGGATCCATGCTCAGCCATGGAAACCCATACTCTCAGCCCCAGGAGAGGCTCGCCTTCTGGTTGTTGTGTGCCTTCCAAGTTGCTTGTGACTTAGGGTGAGATTTTCTGGGGCTGAGAGAGTGTGACTCACCCAAGTTCCCCCAGTGGGTTTCTATGGCCCAGCAGGGATTCGAACCCTGGACTCCAGAGTTGTGGTCCAAGGCATGAGGTGGGATGTGTGTGGGGCCATTTCTGCCTAATCTGGAGTCACTTCGCTTTGGCTATGGGCCCTCCCTTCCCTGGGAGCCACCAAGGGAAAAGAAGGAGAAAAAGAAAGAGAAGAAGAGGAGGAAGGGGGGAGAGATGGAGAAGGGAGAGGAAGAGGAGGAGGAGGAGGAGGGAGAGGTAGGGGAAGAGGTGGAAGAAGAGGAGAAACAGGAAGAAGAGAAGGAGGAGAGGAGGAAAGAGAAGAGGAGGAGAAGGAGGAGGAGAAAAAGAGGATGGTGAGGAGGAGATGAGGAAGAGGAGAAGGAGAAGATGAAGAGGAGAAGAGGAGGAAGAGAAGAGGAGGAAAAAAGGGGAGAGGAAGAAGGAGGAGGAGAAGAAAAGGAGGAGGAGGAAGAGGAAGAAGAAGAGGAGGGAAAGGAGGAGGAAGAGGAGGAGAGGATAGAAAGAGGAGAGGAAGAGGAGGAGTAGGAGGAGAGGAGAAGGAGAAGGAGGAGGAGAAGGAAAAGAGGATGGTGAGGAGGGGATGAGGAAGAGGAGAAGGAGAAGATGAAGAGGAGAAGAGGAGGAAAAAAGAAGAGAGGAAGAAGGAGGAGGAGGAGAAAGAGGAAGAAGGAGAGGAGGGAAAGGAGGAGGAGGAGAGGACAGAAAGAGGAGAGGAAGAGGAGGAGGAGGCAGAAGAAGAGGAGGAGAAAGAGGAGGATGCGGAGGCCTGTAGTACCTTGGAGAGAGGTCTTCCTCCTGAGGAGCATCTCCTCCTCCTTTGCGATGGAGCTCCAGCCCTTGCAGTGCCTTCTTGGGGGCTCCCCTGCCTTCCTTCCTTCCTTCCTTCCTTCTTTCCTTCTTTCTTTCCTTCCTTCCTTCCTTCCTTCCTTCCTTCCTTCCTTCCTTCCTTCCTTCCTTCTGGGTTTGGCAGAGAGCACCTGGGCTGGAGCTGCACGGAGGAATTAATCCGGTTTGACCCCGCTTTAAGGGTCACAAGCGCCAGGCTAGGGAATCCTGGGATTTGTAGTTTCTTGGGGGGGGTCACCAACAGATCCCAGAGGACAGAGCAACAGAGCTGAAAGCGGTGTCAGGCTGCATTGTGTCTACACTGTGGAGGCATCCTCAGGCTCCCTTAGCCAGACTTGACTGTTAACGGGTTTCATCTGCACTGCAGAATTAATGCAGTTTGACACCTCTGTAACCTAACCTAGGGAATCCTGGGATTTGCAGTTTGCCAGGGGGCACCAGCAGGCTTTGGCAGAGAAGGCCAGCTGGCCCACAAAACTACACATCCCAGGATTTGATGCACTGCAGGATGCTTTAAGTGCCATGGCTTCATTCATTCATTCATTCATTCATTCATTTGTGGGATTTATATCCCACCTTTCTCCCCAAATCGGACTCAGTGCTATGGAATCCTGGGATTTGCAGTTTGCTGGGGCACCGGCAGGCTTGGGCAGAGAAGGCGCGCTAGCTCACAAAAACTATACCTCCCCAGATTCCACGCCCTGGAGAATTGATGCAGTTTGAACACGGCTCTGACTGCCCTGGCTCAATGCTATGGAATCCTGGGATTTGCACTTTGTGGTGGCACCCATGCTCTCTGACAGAGAAGGCTCAACGTCTCACAAAACTAGAAATCCCAGACTCCTTCTGCACCGACACAGTTCATCTCAAAGGTGCTGCAAGATCCTTTGGCCTATGAAACAGGTTGCAGTCAGTTTTTATTACATTTTATTGCTGCAATCTCCCCCCCCCCCCACCCTTCCCAGGCCATTCTTTTGGAAATCAGGGCTCAGCAACACCCAGCATCCCCTGCCACCTTGTCCTTACCTTGGCGACGATGGCACATGGCAGCTTGTCATTGAGGAAGAAGAGAAAGAGAGAAGGAGGAAAGGAAATCCGCTTTGCTCTTCCGCTTTGCTTTCCCGCCAAGGCCTTCTTCTCCTCTGCGTTCTCCTTTTCAAACCCAGCAGAGGGCACCCAGGTATTGCAGCAGGAAAACATAGTGTTCAGATGCTTCAGAAATGTCCTGGATCTTTAGCTTTCTCATTTCTGCTCCTGAGGACCAGTCCTGCAACCAGATCACAGCATAAGGCCTCTCTTAGAAGCATGGGATCAGCTAGAGTCGGAGGAGACCCCAAGGGGACATCCAGTCCAGCCTGCTTCTGCCAGATAGGAAGGCACTCCAAAGAAAAAGGAAAGGAAAAATATACCGTACCCCTACTGACCTCGAACTAAAACAACTACTAAGGCCTACTAAGGACAATCAAGGAAGGAAGCGCAAAGGCAGGCTTACTGTTGAACATCAAGAAAACAAAAAGAAGGACCACCGAGGAGGACCTTCACAAGTTCAACTTAGACAATGAAGAAATAGAAATAGTCAAAGGATTCCCATATCTGGGATCAGACATGGATAGAAATAGGGACTGCAGTCAGGAAATCAGGAGAAGACTAAGAATGGGGAGAATGGCTGTGAAAAGAACTAGAAAAGATCCTAAAGTGCAAAGATATACAATTCAACACAAAAGTTAGAATCATACAAGCCATTGTATTCCCTGTTCCCATGGATGGATGGGAGAGCTGGAAAGTCAAGAAAGAGGATGGGAAGAAAACCAATGCATTTGGGATGATGTGGGGCTGGAGAAGAGGGCTGAGGATCCCATGGAGAGCCAAAAGGACAAAGAAAGGGGTCCTAGAGCAGATCAAGCCAGAGAGATCCCTAGAAGCCAAGATGGCAAAACTTAGACTGTCGTACTTCGGACACATCATGAGAAGTGTGTGTGGCCTCGACAGATGCCCATCCAGCCTCTGTTTAACAACCTCCAAAGGAGTCTCAACCAGGAAACTTATTCCACTGTCGAACAGCTCTTACTGTCAGGAACTTCTTCCTAATGCTGAGGTTGAATCTCTTTCCCTGTAGCTTGCATCCATTGCTCTGGGTCCTATTCTCTGGAGCATCAGAAAACAAGCTCGCTCCCTCCTCAATATGACACCCCTTCAAATATTTAAACACGACGATCATATCACTTCTTAAGCATCTCTTCTCCAGGCTAAACATACCCAGCTCCATATAGGGCTTCATAGTGTCCAGACCCGTCACCATTTTGGTTGCCCTCCTCTTGATGTGCTCATAATACCATTATCCTGCCAAATCCCCACAAGGACAGCGTTGCCTGACATCCGTCCCTTCCATGATGTGTGGGCTAGACTATAAATTCCTTGGGACAGAAGCCAGTTTTGTTGCCAGTGTTGAATTTTCACTCTACAGCATTGGTTTGCATTGATGGCTTGCCCAAAGGGGAAAGTATCCAGCAAAGCAGTTAATAATAAATATTATGATTTATTATGATTTATTATTAAAGCAGTTATCTATCAGTAACATGATGACTGTCTACTACAAGCCTTCTAACCTCATATTTGCTACTCCTGCTAGCAATGGGTTTCCAGGGTCTCCATCTGAAAAGGTTTGAGCTTAGGTCTTTCTCCATGCAAACAAAGCAAGTCCTCTGCTAGGAGCTATAGTACTTGGTTTTCTTTCATGGTCCAGGTAGCGGGTCCTCAGATTTTGATCTTTGGGTCTTCTTTCCCTCACGATAGCATCATCTTTTATGAAATACAGATTCTGGGAGTTCTAGTGTGTGAGTCTTTTAAAGTAACTTTTGTAAACTCTGAGAAATGTTGGTCCTTCCCCATCCCCCTTCGCTGTCTCATTTTCCAAAATTGTTGTTGCTCTTGTTCGTGTGTGCCTTCAAGTTGTTTCTGACTTATGGCAACCCTAAGGTGAACCTGTCATGGGGTTTTCTTGGCAAGGTTTGTTCAGAAGTGGTTTGCCATTGCCATCTTTTGAGGCTGAGAAAGTGTGACTTGCCCAAGCTTGCTTTGGCCACAGCTGAGGGCTGTTTCCGGCCATCATTACTATTTCGTTCATTTCATGATTATTGTTGTTTTGTGCCTTCAAGTAGTTTCCGACTTAGTGCGGTCCTAAGGTGAAATATCATTGGGTTTTCTTGGGAAGATTTATTCAGAGGTGGTTTGCCATTGCTATCCTCTGAGGCTGAGAGAGTGTGACTTACCCTTGGTCACCCAGTGGTTCCATGACTCAGGAGGGATTCAAACCCTAAACTCCATACTCCAAAATTAGATAATGCAATTGAATGCTGTGCTTCCAAACATTGTGGGTTTTCTTAAAAGAAAGATCTTCAACTTTTTCATAATTTTTAAAATTGAACTTTTATTCCAAAAATGCACACAGCCAGACCCAACCGTGGGCCAAATATTTGCACGACACAAGCATCCATAGAGAAGACACGGTTCCCACTTTGTACAAGAATAGATACATTTGTGTTTTGTCTTTTAAAATGAAAAAGCAAATCCACTCTTGTATTTATACAATATATAATGTATCTATAGCTTACAAATATACATGCTGTTGTTTTGACAACGCCCCACATTTGGACAAAGTGCAAAGTCGTAACAATCGTCGGAGGATTCAATCCTGATACTTTTTTTTAATCGTAGACAATTCTACGCTGAATGTCGGCAGCACCACCGCTGAGCTTAAGACGGGTGGCACGCAATTGCAAATATTTGCATTTGAACAGAAACAACCAAAAAAGAGAGGAAGAGGGGGAAAAAAGCAGAGATCGGCCATAAGCCTGACACATAACATTTTGGCTCAGAACACAAGACTAGGAGAAGATCCTAGAGTATTCCACAAACTCCCTTACAAAAGAATAGATTTTTTTTTAAAAAAAAAAATAGGAAATCTAGATAGTCATTAGTATTTATAGTCTATAGACATTGTTCAGTTCTGACCATCATTTTGGACCAGTATACCTATCACCACCACCCAGCTGCTGTTGCAATATTGGAAGCTGCCTTGACAAAGTCAAAATATTGGTCCATTTAGGCCAAGTGCTGTTTACACTGACTGGCAGCAGTTTTTTAAAGGGTTTTTCCAGCCTTTTGCAAAACACATGCTCTACCACTGAGCTACGGCTCTTCCCCATAAACCTGTCACTTCAGGGGAAGTTTGGGATTCCAATAAAATAAAATAAAATTCCACACAGCTCACATTGTGATTATGTATATGGCAGATCCTGATACAACAGGACCTGCTTGGGTTTGATCAGAACAAAGGAGATTTTTTTAAAAAATAGTCTGGGGAATGAAAAAGAAAAATAATTTTTGCCCAAAGCCCCAAAGGAAATATTCGGAGGAAGGCTAGAGCTGACAGAGATCTCAGGAACACGGTGGTTTTTAAAAGGAACCGAGCTGCAATGTTTAAAAATCTAGTGCAATGCACAAGAGCACCGTTTGGGTGTGTTTGTCCCATCAGGTAGGAAAAATATATTACTCTTGATCCTCTGGGGTTGAAAATAAAAATTTAGAAAGAGATTATGGTTTCTTTGCTGAGTAGCCATCAAGGCTTGAAACTGTAGCATTTATTGCCAGCTCTTCTGCATTGTTTTAAGGCTGCCTCTGTTGTTAGCAAATATTACTTAACCACTGCAACAGGTAAATCGAGAAAGGTGCGGCCCTCCAGGTGTTTTTGCACTGCACCTCCCATGAGCTTTGCTCAGCACAGTTATAAAGGATCATGGGCACTGAAGCCCAGCAACATCTGGAGGGCCTGAGGTTCCTCACCTCTGGGTTAAAATGCAGATGTTCTCTCTGTCAGTTCTGACACTCATCCCAAGCAAAAACAGGGTGGTTAAACTGGGTGGTAATGATACTAGAAATAGTTAACAGTGCAATCTCATGCATGCCAGCTCAAAGAATAAGTCCCACCCAGTTCAGTGAGGCTTACTCTCCTAGACTTAAGTTTAGGATTGCGGCCAGCAACCAATATCTGAAGATGTCATTCTACCAGTGCAAATCGCACACTTGCAGACACCTGGATGCACAAGAGGAGACTCCAATGCAGTTGTGCAACAGGCTACCCAAGCCATTGCACAAGTAACCGCATGCAGAAGCAATTGCATGCCTAGTGAGCACAAGAAAAAGGTGTTAGTGGTTGTGTGACTAGAAAACAACCCACAATGGAAGTCTTCTAGCACAGGATTTTGGCCACTCAAGTTCCCCTGAATTTCAGGCTAGATCTCCCAGGGCAGTTCTGAGAAAGAAGAAGAACAACCCCTTAATAATATTGGCCAAAATACTCTGTCATTTACGTATTATAGCTATGTAGCAGAGGGGCTAAGAAACCCTCTTAGTGAACTGCAAAAATGCACAATGGGACACTAGCAAGAATGTCCTAATGCACATCAGTCTCTACTAAAGTGCATCATAAACCCTAACCACAATGTAGTAAGGTAAAACCAGCCCTTTGCTGCCCAACTATAATCCCCGCAGACATAAATTCCACTTGCAAAGACCTACATCTCCAACAGGATTTTGGCCAATAATAATAACAGGAAGAACAACCCCTTCAGAAAGGGACAAGGTGAGGTTTGGACTTTAAGACTCCTTTGGGAACAGAAATGCATTTGGTAAGAGAATAGCCACGAGGAGGAAAAATATATATATTAAAATTAAATATCATAATCACCAGCCATGGGCCCATACTATAGTAGGTTCTATTTACCACCTACACGTTCTTTTCTCAGGGAGATGGGGGACACATCAGGAGAGGAGGGAATCCCCTCCAAAATGTACAAACTGGCTCCGCGGGCGCTTCGCTCCAACTCTACGTTGAATGGCCATGGAAGCAGCTTGGCACAAGGTCCCCTGCCTTGAATTTCTTAGTAAATTACATACAAGATTATTCACTACGAGTGAATACAGTAAGATGTGTAAGTCCACTTACAACCGTCCTTCCCTTAGCTCAGATCAGCTAGCCTAGTGTCGATGTCTCAGAATCAAAATAACATATATTTTTTTGCTTTTGTTATTTTTTTCTTTAAAAAAAAACAACCCACAAAAAAGTCTTCTTTCCGCCCTGCCCCACCGAAAACCCCTTTCCCCCCGGATGCAGGGGGAAAAAACAACCATCCTTTTGCTTCATCTTTGGAAGGCTTTCCAGGGTTTTCAGCAGGAAAAGGTCCATGGGATATGACAATATGCCATACTTAGAGAAGTAAGTCACGGACTTATTTCAAAACGAAGGGTCACTTTCGCTTCCATCTGCAGAAAGAAACACAAAACAAAGAAAGGTTTGGTGAGTGGAATGGCGTACCTTCTCAGGAAGTTAAATTCAACACATGCTTTTGAGGTCAAATTCATTAAAAATAAGGACTAGAAACTTGTTTTCCAAAGAGAAAAAGAAAAGAGGGCTGCAAAATAATCCACCAGCTCCATGTGGAGGCACCAGAGATTGAAATTGGGACCATTTTCTTCTAAAGCAGTGATTCCCAATCTTGGACTTCCATTTTTTTTTGGCCTTCAGATCCCAGAAGCCCCAGCCAATTTGGCCAACAGACAGGAATTATGGGAGCTGAAGCCCCAAACATCTGGAGGACCAAAGGTTGGGACCCACTACAGAATACACTGTGTCAGTGAGAGACTTTAAGAAAATAAGTTTCCAGGTCTCATGGTTTTCAAGAAAGAGCTGGTTTAAATAGGAACACGAGAAAATTCCTTATCAGGCCTTATCAGACCACTGGTCCATATAGTTCAGTATTGTCTACCCCAGTGATTCCCAAACTCTGGTCCTCCAGGCATTTTGAACTTCAGCTCCCAGAAGCCTCAGACATCTTGGCCAATAGTTTGAGATTCTGGGAGCTGAAGTCCAAAACACCTGAAAGGATTCACTGATCTACACTGACTGGCAGGAGGTTTCCAGGATTTCAAATAGGATTTTCACCCCAGCCCTACCTGGAGATGCTAAGGCTAGAACCTGGGACCTTCTGCAAGCAAAGCTACTGCTGATCTGCTAATCCACACAGCTTCTCTAATGCAACCCTTATCTCAGCCTATCAGAGCCAGGCTTAGGTTCCCATACTCACCTTCATGGAAGCCATCTTGCATGTGGCTCTGGAGTTGATACAACTCATCTAACCCGTCACAGGGAGAGTTTGAGGCACGTGTCTCAAAGGCTGTTTCGTAGGAGGCCAGTTCTTCCAAAAAGCATCGCTCTTCTGGAGGAGGCAGGTCCATGCTGGGCGAGGGAGTCAAGGCCCCGGGGTTACTATCTTCGGTGTCCAAGCCGATTGGACTACTGACATTCCCACCGCAGAACTGGTGGTGAGGGCACCGCAGACCTGCGCCGCCTTTCTCAAACAGAGAGGCAGACAGGTCTTGGAGAAGGGTCTCCAAGGTGTCATCTTCTAGGAAGTCATCCTCTGGGCAAGCTAACAAGGAGGAGAAGTCAATGCTCCTCCAGTTCTTGAGAGGCTGGAAGTCCAGGCCCAGTTCGGACACGATGCCCGGAGTGGGGACGTCCAGGGTGACCTGGCTGTCCTTGGTGACAGAGCTGAACGCTTCCGCCAGGCTGCTGATGTGTTGGGCCAATAGTTCAATCTCGTTCTTCTCTTTTTCAGAATATCTGAAGAAGGTCTGCTTGATGGGTGAGGCCTCCGGCGTCAGTATCCCCTCTGGCACCATGGGCACGTCGATATAGAGGGGACCTCTGATCTCGGGCAAGGTCATCACGGTACAGTCCCCATTACCAGGGCTGTCCGGGGTAGGCGGTAACTTCTCATAGAGAGCACTGCATTGTTCTTGGGTGTAGAACAGCTCGGAGGTGGTGGTTTCGGTGGTTGTAGTGGTGGGGACGGTGGTTGTGGTTGGGACAGTGTTGGGACCACTGGGACCACCGGCAGTAGGGTTCGGGGTCATGGGAGGCGCGGCAGTGGAGGTAGAACCCGAGGAGTATGGCTCCTGGGCACCAAACAGGAAGGCAGACCCCTGATGGGGTGTGTAGGGAGGAGTACAGACCAAGTCTTTGGACGTGGAGCCACCACGATTGTCCCTTCTCAAAGTCTGCTCATAGCCAGTTGGGAAGATGACATAGCTGAACATCGGGCCTTTGCTGAGGAGGCTGAGGGTGGAACCAGGAGTGGCCTCCTCCATGGAGGAGATATGTCCAGGCTCCATCCCTTCCTGGGCAGTGGCTGAGGTCTCTGAGAAGGCCAAGGGGCAGTCGGGGCCACCAGGAGCACTGAATTCAAAGGATGGGGCAACAACAGTGCTGGTTGGGGTGCCAGCCACAGGCGTGAAGACTTGGTCGGGGCTGGAGAGGTGCCCTGGAGACAGAAGGCCTTCCAGGAAGGCAGGTCCACTTCCGAGGGCAAAAGCCACCTGGGTTTCTTCAGCTGAGAGTTGTTGCTTCAGACACCAGGCTTCAGAATCGCTGGGGAAAGGTAGGAAAGAGGGGATGTGAGAAGAGAGCTTGAACAAAATGGGAATGCACAACTTCCTATGCTTATCCCTCAATGGCCTCACCTCACCTCATCTCACCCTTCCTTCTGTCTACTCCTCATGATCAAAGACTAAACTATAAATGCCTTGCAGGCAGGGGAATGGTATTTTTTACTTGTTTTCCTATCCACGTTGGCAGAATTATATACAAAAATTAAATCAGAGAGCTGCTTATTGCAGGAGTGGCAACATCTGGCCCTCCAGATGTGAAATAGCAACTCCCAAGAGCCCCAGCCACCATCATCAATGATGGGAATTACAATTTCCAGCCACACTATGAGTTGACTTTGGGCTCCTTCCCCCCAAGCTTCTCCAGATTTTGAGGTTGTTGTAGGTCTGTGTTCAACTCAAAAGCACAATTGAGAAGTCAGAGGCTACCTTATTCTTTTCTGTGTGACTGGAGTTATTAGATATATTTTTAAAAAAAATCTAGCCTTGAATCCCATTGTGGGAGAAAGGCAGGATATAAATCCTTGAAATAAAGATAGATAGATAGATAGATAGATAGACGTTATCTTTTTAAAATGCAGCTATATCTCCTTCCCAATTCCCTTTCCTAGCCACATTTCCCCACTATCCCTCTCTCGCTTTAAACTCTTAGCAAAGCAAGTAAAACAATAACCCTGAAAAGTGGGATTCTGACAGTCATTCTACCTGTTGCTTACTATATTAAGGAGTGAAAGTCAGAGACAAGATTCTTGATATTTACCTGATGATATAGTTGTGGCAAGTGATGGGAACATCGGCATTCTCCAGATGGAGCAGCGAATATATCCATATCCAACTTATGCCATCTTTGGTTTGGAGTCGGATGACCATTTCAGCTTGAGTCTCACTCGAGTCACCCACTAGAGAAAGAAGCACATTAAGAAAGATTAGATCGCTGGTCCCATCCCAAGAAGAAGCTCTGTAAATATGTTGCTGGTAGACACAGGAATTACAACGGGGGCAAAAGATACTTACACAGCCGGTAATGCTGGGCCGACGCATGGCTGAGATCTTCTGGATGGATCAGACTGTACCACGACTTGCAAAAGAGCTCACTCTTCTCAAAACCCAAGTGGAAAATCACACTAGAAAAAGCCAAAAAATGGGGCGGAAGGGAAATAAAGAATAATCAGTTAATGCTTGTGATCAATATAGATTGGGTAGGTCAACAAACAGTTTCCCCACTTGCTAAGGAAGAGCTGCTTCTATTGTTAGGAAAATACACACAGCCTCGCTCCCAAATATGTGTTCGGAAACCCTTCCCAAATTATTCCATATCTTCCCCAGATGCCACCTACTTTCCTAGAGCACCTTCTTACCTTTCAGAGATATCCACAATGGCCAAGTCTTTGGTGTGGCGACTCTCAAAAGAAGACAAGAAGAAAGAGTTCTGACTGATTCTGGGCTTGGGGTCCAGAGGGGTGCAGAAAGCAGTGAAGACAGGGTTAGTGGACCAGTAAGAACCAGGTGGAGGTTGGTGGAACTTCCCTCGGATAAGGACCAGCTTGTTGCCTGCACTTTGGCGTCGGATGGTCTTGGAAGTGTTGAAATGGCAGCGGAAGAGTCGATCTGAGATTTTTTAAAAAAGAAGAACATCAAGAGGTCAGGACAAGACAGACACATGGTATTTGCATGCTGCTGAGTCAATCCCTAGCAGACATTTTGGAGCATGTCTATTCTCTTTGACTCTGAGCCTTTGGCAAGCTACTTTCATTTCTATGTTGCATGCATGTCTAGGCTTTCAGCATACCAAGGTAGGAACCTTCCCAGAACCTAGCTATTGGATCTAGAGGCCCTTATTCATCTTTCAAGAGTGCGTTAGTTGTGTATTCCTGATGGCAAGGGGTCAGACTAGTTGGCACTTGTGGTCCCTTCCAACTCCTTCTGTGATTTCCGCCTAAAGGTCAGGAATTGGCTTCGGTTCTAAGCAATGAGATGAGGACATGCTCTACATGTTCAAAGACCCTCTTATTTTAGTAGTCTCACATTTTCAAAGGATGGTTCTTCTTCTTCTTTTAAAACAAGAAAAGGCTCTGGAATTAAGCTCTGCATAGGCATCATTCTCCACTAGTACACCTGGTTCAACCCTTGATCAACAACCTCTCTTGTTTAGAGTCCTCCTCTATGTACCTTTCTGCCTCCTCACACTGCATGCCACAAAACAGACCCCAGAGTTACAAAAGAGGACTTACCAGTATCTACTGGGGAAGGCAACGCCAACTGGTTCCTCATCACAAAGTGATCTGCTGGGTCAATGATATCATAGACACTGTCTCCTTGGGCAACCAAATCCACCTGTGGGATGAAGAAAGAGCCGTCAGGTGAGACTGACAAACTAGCTCTCACAGAGAAGCAGGCATCTTAATCTATTGCTATGCATGTGTTTGCATTCTTATACTTCATCCCTGGTAACATAAGCACCAAGCTATCAGAAGTCCTAGCATCAGAAAGACCCTGCCACCCAACATACACATAAATAGGCATATAAATAATTGGCATCTGATAAGATGCATCAAAGCTGTATCGAGTAAGAGGTATTAAGGATGGTATAAAGGACATAAGGCTGAGTTTAATGACTGCTGGGCTCTGAGACAACGGAAAGATTCTTCAGCTAAAAAAGTTGTTGTGTAACTAAGTACAGTTATCCTTATGCAAAGGGATCTTGCAGCACCTTTGAGACTAACTAAAAGCAAGGAGACTTGAGCCTGTTTCCTCAGATACATGCCTCGATGCTATGGGTTTGGACTCTAAGTGCAGCTACATTCGTCTCTCATTTCATAGCAAAAGCATCTCTCCATCCCTCCCTTTCATCCTAGTAACAGAAGCTTGCCGAACACATACCATGGAGTGTCCCAGGTGTTCGGCCACATTCTCAGACACATAGATGAGTTTGCCTTCTCCGGTGAAAGCCAGAAGGAAGCCGGGAAGAGTCTGCATGAAATCTTCCAGATCTTGGGAGGAGAGCAAGCTTTCCAAGCCTTGCAAACTTGCACCTGTTTGGGAAGAGAAAAAGCAAAAGGAAGGTGGTGAAACGAGTCCTTTAAGAAATCCAACTCCTGGCTTCAAAAAGCAGTTTCAGGACCCTGGATAGCAACTGCTTACTCCCTAGTCTTTGCACGAGTGCCTTTTCAGGACCATGGACAGCAGCCTACCATAGCTTGCCTTTTGGTGCTTTTCAGGACCATGGAGAGAGACCTGTTGAGTACCATCTTCCCAAGAACAATAACACCCAAAATCCACAAAACTGGGAGAGCTTTATTGGGACAACCCAAATGCATAAGATACAGGTTGCAAGCAAAGCTGGTGGGTTTCAGAAAGGGCTGGTTTTCACCCCTCACTGCCACCTTCCTTTCACTCCTTTTCTTCAAGCAAGTTTGGAAGGCTTGGGGAGCTGGCTTGCTTCTTCCCAAGATCTGGAGGACTGCATCCAGACACTTCCAACCTGCCTTTTGTGCACTTGGGTGGCCCCAATAAAGCTATCCCTAGATTTGGGATGTTGTTGGACTTGGCAACATGGCAAAGGGCTACCCTTGGATATTGCTCCCCAAGAAGGGAGTCCAAGGGAAGCCACTTTTGGACAGCAAGTCCAACTTGAGGATAACCCCTTTCTCCACCTCCCAATGCCACAGACCCTGGCAGGGATGCAACCAGGCTCCCCAAACTTGGGAAGTCAGTGGGCAAAGAGGAAGACCCCACTGGGAATGGGTAGACCCAGCCAAGGGAAGCCACTGCCCTGGCTTTGCAAGACCTGAGCAGACTTGGGAGGTCTGTCCCTTACCTTTGGAGAAGAAGATGGACTTCCGAGTGTAGATGCACGCCAAGGACATGATGTGCAAGTAGGAGAGCCGGAGTTTGTCCCCTTCAGCAATGGGCAACAGGTCCTTGAGATGTCGGATCTCCGCATTGATCTGGTCCCTTCTTGCCTTGGAGGCTCCTTTGGTGGAGCGGTACATCTTGGCTCCCAAAGACCCAGGTGGCTATGGGCTCCTGGTCTCTCTCTCTCTGTCTCTCTGTCTGCCTCTGTCTCTCTCGGATCTCTGCCTGTGGATCTGTTGGAGAACCACTGCCTGCTTCCCATCTTTTATAGGCTGTCTGGAGTGTGGGCACTGGCATGCCAAGGCAAGTGGGGAGGGAAGATGTGTTCAGATCAATGGAGGGGCATGGCTGCAGAGCTCTTCCCCCCCATCTCCTCCTCCTTTTTGGGGGGCTTGGGGGAACCCTACGTCACTGGATCCTGAATGACGTGGTGAGAGAAGAGGGAGGGGGGAGAGCGGAGGAGGGAGCCAAAGAAAGACTGCACCGAATTTGGAGATGAAGCAGACAGAAGAGGAGAGCATTGCATCTCTTAGTACAGACTGAGCCTGCTACTGGCTCTCCTCCCTCTCAGGCTCAGAAAGAGACTGAGGACTGGGATCTCTAGTTCCCTTTCTTAGGTACATCCCTTGACAAAGGGGATCTGTTTCCTTTCTTACCTCCTTACAAAACTGATCTTTTCCTCCCCTCCCTCTCAAAGTCAGAAATATACTTTCATCTAGGGATCTCTGTTTCCTTTCTTGCCTCCTTGCAAAACTGATCCTTTATCCACTCCCTCTCAAAGTCAGAAATATACCTTTCATATAGGGATCTCTTCTTGCAAAACTGATCCTTTCTGCCCTTTCTCTCAGACTCAGAAATATACCTGGACACTGGGATCTCTAGTTCCCTTTCCTTCCTTCCTTCTTGCAAAACTGATCCTTTCTCCTCATGCTTCCCTTCCTCTCTACCCAGAAATATACCTAGACACTGGGATCTCTGGTTCCCGCTCTTAGATATACACCTTGACACAGGGATCTACTTCCTTCCTTTCCTTCTTGCAAAGCTAATTTTCTCTCCTTTTCTCTTCCATCTCACACTCAGAAATATACCTTGACACTGGGATCTCTGGTTCCCTTTCTTTCTTTCTTTCTTTCTTTCTTGCAAAACTGATTCTTTCTCCTCTTCTTTTCAGAGTCAGAAATACACCTTGACACAGGGATCTCTGTACACTTTCTTGTCTTCTCACAAAGCAGGGTTTGCCACCTCCCAATTCTTTAATCTAATTTTTCTTCCTCCCCTGTTCACTTGCATCTTTTCCTTTCTTTCATAAACCTATTTACCGGTACCTGGTATAGTGAATTGGTTGGTCTTCCTTCCTTCCTTCCTTGCTGTGTGCCTTCAAGTCATTTCCGACTTATGGTGACCCTAAGGTCTATCATAGGGTTTCTTGGCGAGAGTTGTTCAAAGGGGGCTCGCCATTGCCTTCCCCTGAGGCTGAGAGTATGTGACTTGTCCAAGGTCATCCAGTGGATTTCATGGTTGAGCTGGAAATTGAACCTTGGTCCTCAGAGTTGTAGTCCAACACTCAAACCACTACACCCAATTCTTTTACCTGCATGCATCCATTTTTTGCTCTTTATTTCCTCCTTTGTTCACTTGCATTTTTCCCTTTCTTTCATAAAACTAATTACATGGTATAGTGAATTATCCTTCCTTCCTTCTTTTCTTCCTTCCTTCCTTTATAGTGCATGCTTTCTCCACTCATCTTCTCTTCCTTTCTTCTCCTTTTTCCTTTTTTCTTCATGTGCAAAAACTCTGCCCAATCTCTTTGCTGTATACAAAGCACATGTTTGTATGATTTTAATGGTTTCCTGGAATTGCACACACTATTGTACATTACACCTGGCTTTTATGAAAACCATCCCGGACTGCAAATCATAAAAAAGTGTGTTTGCAATTGTGATGGTGCTCTCTCTTTCTCTCTGTGTATTTTATTTCTCCGAGTATGGTCCCATTGCAGTGTCTTCAAGAAAACAAGGCTTATGTAGCCTCTTGCAAATGCAATCTCTTAAAATATATATATAAACAATTACCTATGGGAGGTGAACCACTCCAGGCTGAGTTTTTTTGCATTTCTCTCTTAATATTCCTCTCCTTTTCTCCCCCATGCTTTGCATATTTCCAGTTTCTATGTATGCTTGTGAAAGCTGGATGGTGAAGATACCTGACAGAAAAAATAAATAAATCAACTCATCTGAAATATGGTGCTGGAGAAGAATTCTATGGATACCATATTGGATTGCTAAGAAGGCAAATAAATGAGTCCTAAAACAAAGCAATCCTGAACTCTCCCTAGAAGCCATGATAACTAAATTGAGGCTGTTGTACTTTGGCCATATCATGAGAAGATAGGACTCATAATAGACTCACAATAATGCTTGGGAAGGTAGAAGACGGCAGGCAAAAAGGAAAACTACATTGCAGATGGATAGACTTGGTTAAAGGAGCTACTGCCCAGGCTTTGCAAGACCTGAGCAGAACTGTTGATGGTAGGACAACTTGGAGGTCACTCATGTATAGGGGAAAAATTGGAGATGCTAGTCTTATAGAAATGGAGGCAAATTGGATTGCAAGAGAGGAGTCCTTGTTGAGATGCAAATGGACTTTACATTTCTTGGTTTTTGCAAATCTCCCAATAGCCACATGGCCAGAAGGAGGAAGGGCCAGCCTGCAAAAGGTACCCTCCATTTGCCATTAACTAAGGACAGGCATCTGACTAACTTCTCCAATTGCTTTTTCTCCTGTTTGGTTTGTAACATCTTGCCTGATGAAGAAGAAGCCCATGGAGCTTCGAAGGCTCGCAACAAGTATATTGTGCATTTTGGTTGGCCAATAAAGGTATCACTGTTTGGTGGATTTTTGTCTGAATGTGCTAAATGGCCAACACAGCTACTCCTGAATGACTTAAGGAAGCTACTGCCCAGACTTTGCAAGACCTGAGCAGAACTGTTGATGGTAGGACGACTTGGAGGTCTCTCATGGATAGGGTCACCATACATCAAACCCAACTTGACAGCCCTTAACAACAACAACATATCTTAACTAGGTTCTCTCCATGTCTCCCATCTTCTTTTTCAGTAAAGAAATCTGGTGCTAAGCATCCCCCCCCCCCATTATATAGGATTTCTCTCCAGGAATGTTGACTTTTCATCCATTCAGCAGCCAGTAGTGGGTGAGTCCCTCTAAAATAAATAAAAAGGCCTCAGTAAATTAATTAAATAAATAGATAGTTAGATAATAGATAAATAAATAAGTGAGGATTTAAATAACACAAGGAGGCCAAAAATAGATGGGTGGGTGGGTGGGTGGGGGAAACAGAAGGCAAAAGGTATTGTCTGAGCAACCGTACGAGAAGCGACAGCTCTCTGTCTCCCATTTTTGGATGGTTCTCCTTTTGCTTTTGCTTTTTTTTCCCCCTCGCAAAGGTAACCTGAAGAATTGAGTCGCTTGCTTTTGCACAATCTCTCATTCCCATATAAGGAGAGAAAGCCAAGGTAGTGGGAGGCAAAGAACTCTGGATGCTTCTGCGCTCGGTTTGGAAGCTGCAAAGATTTTGCAATTCATACATAGGCCATTGCTTCTTTGGGGAAATAATATGGCGAAGAGAGATTACTAAAATAAATATTTTTTTGGGGGGGGGCAGTGTATTTGTTTGCTGGCTTGCTTTTGATCCGATCTAGTGCTTTGGGTTTAAAAAGAGGGAGAAAGGAAGAATAGAGGAGGAGGGAAGGAGGCTGACATTGTTCCAGTCATGCACTACTAGTGCTTGTTCCAAGCAGCAGGACTTGACACTGTTATGCAATTATCACTTTCTGCAATGCAGACAGCCTGTTTATGCAATCGCTTGATCCCGAGATAACAACCTCTTGAAATGTTCCTTCCAACTCAGAGGCACTGACATGTTTCGGCTACATGTGTGTGTGCATTCAGGTAGGGATGCAAAATCAGATCTGAAAGGAATCCGCACAACTTTGGCAAGTTGGAAAGGCTTTTGGCTCCCTTCTCTTCTGGGTTGAGTGGTTCCCAGAGGCAGGATCTTGCTTCCCAGTTGCAGAACTGGTTGGAAGGCAGTGTTCCTTAGAGACTTGTCAACAGGATGACCAGGCGTCCTCCTTTTCCAGGACGTGCCCTACATCTCAGCCTTCTGTCCAGGAGGATTTCCAAAATGTTGCAAAATTCCAAAGTCTCATTTTGACCACAACTAAGAAGCATGCATTTATATTTATACGAGTGTTTTGAGCTTTTATTTGGTAACGGCTTATATTTTTCTTGAATGCCCTGCATTTTGGGGTGCCCCGTCCTCCTTTGAGGTGAGGACATCTGGTCACCCTGCCTGAGGATGACCTAAGAAACTAAGCAAGCTTGATACTGACCTCAGATTTGACTTGGCAAACCTGATCCAGACCTCCAGAGGACTCATAATAAACAACCTGAGCGGACAATTTGGTGGCTCTGTTGTGCAATATTGTATAGCAGCCTTCCTGAACTTGGCACCTTGGATGACAAGTCCCACCATCCCCAGTCAGCTCCTGTATTGGCCATGCTTTAGGGCCAGATGTGGTTGAATGGCAAATTCTTTCCTTTCTCCATATAGTCCAACAACATCCCAAAGTTACAAGTTCCCCATCCATGCTTTGAGGACAGAAGAGCCCCAGTAAAGTGTATGTATACACATGTCCACGAAGGAGCAGCCATTTTGTTTATGGCACCAAGAATTGGCCAGCAGATATAGTGGCAAATAATAGTCATAGTTGCCCAGAAATGATAGGATTTGAGGGTTACATCGAGACTCCTATGCTGTCTAACACAAGGTGGGAAGTATCAATTCCTGTAAACTCTCTTGGCTCTTTTGCCCAATACATTTGGGGATCCGCACAATAAATTTGGAGGTCCGCACATGAACACACACTCTGTTTTGTGTACATTCTGCATTGTATAGATTCAGATCCATCTAATTTGGTATTGTCTACATCAGAAGTAGGCAGCTCCTAACCAGCATCGCCAACAGTGAAGGTTTATGGGAGTTCTTTGTTGTTGTTGTTGTTGTTGTGTGCCTTCAGGTCATTTCCAACTTATGGAACTTATGGATGCTTTGATGTTGAGTTCCTGCATGGCAGAATGGGGTTGGACTGGATGGCCCTTGTGGTCCCTTCCAACTCTATGATTCTATGAACCTAACCTGGGTTTTTCTTGGCACAGTTGGTTCAGAGGAGGTCTGCCCTTGCCATCCTCTGAGACTGAGAGAGTGTGACTCTTGCCTAAGGGGGGGCTTCATGGCTGAGTACCTGACTTGGCAGCATATAACAACCACCACCATGGAAGAGGTGACGGAAAAGGGAATGAGGCAGGAAGAAAGGAAAAGAGGAGGATTTTTTAAAAAAACGAGAATGAAAGGGGGAAGGCACTGGAAATGAATCCTCTGTGTCTCCATAGTCTTCTTTTAGTAACAGGGAGGCTATAAATAGGCACCGGGAGCTCCCTGGTTTGGGGGATTTTTCCTGCCAGCCTCCAGCTTCTTGGAGATGGGCTCCCTTCCAAAACACATCCGCCTTGTACACCTCGCCACCCAGCACTCAGCATTGCAGGATGAGTGGGCAGGAGCAGGAATAGCTGAGAAAATCTGGGGAAGAGACAAGCCAGATAGAAACAGAGCCCAGAGCACCAAAGGAGAGGATGCCACTGATGGCTCTGTCTGCCAAGGAAGGCCAACGGCAACCCCATAAAAGGTATTCAGGGGTAGCCGGGTTGGCCATACAGCAAGGTAGAATAGCATCCCAAACCCACAAAATTGGTAGACTGTTCAAAGCCCCCACTTAGGCATGGAAACCCATGGGTCACACTCTCTCAGCCTCAGGGAAAGGCAAGGGCAACCCTCCTCTGAACAACCTGAGACCCTTAAGGTCTCTTCCAGCTCTAGGATTCTAACTCTTGCCAAGAAAAGTCCATGATATCTTCACTTTGAGGGTCACTGTAAGTTGTAAACATCTTGAAGTCACGCAACAATAACAACTGCAACAACAACTACAACAACAGTCAAGAGAGCCAGCATGGTATCGTGGTTAGGGCATGGGACTATGACTCCAGAGAGCAGGGTTCAAATACCTGCTTGGGCATGGAAACCCATTGGGATCTACAAAGCAAGACTGGGGACTGGAAGAGAGAGAGAGAGAGAGAGAGAGAGAGAGAGAGAGAAATGGATGATAGAGATAGATGGATGGATGGATAGATAAGATTGGTATATAGATGAATAGATAGATAGATAGATAGATAGATAGATAGATAGATAGATAGATAGATAGAGATGGATGAATAGAGAAAGATGGATGGATGGATAGATAGAGTGGGTAGGTAGGTAGGTAGGTAGGTAGAGAAGTATAGAGGTAAATGGATGATAGAGATAGATGGATGGATAGATTGGTATATAGGTATATAGATGAATAGATAGAGAGATAGATAGACAGACAGACAGATTATTGCTTAGTCCAAAGACCATTGCAAACAAAACATCCAAGATTTTTCATACAATGACGATTACAGAATCAACATTAAAATTAACTAAATAAAATACATACCTAAACTTAAGATACATGTCTTACATTATAAAACAGATCACATTGTAATAACAAAGCAAGAGAGCTTATTAACCATTGGTGCTATAACAAAAAGCATTTTATACATCACATCCTCAGGTTTCTACGTCAGTTACGATGGTCTCCAAGACCATTTCTCTGCACCTGGTAGCCTTTGCCGCAAAACACTGCTACCCTTTGGATCACAGATTGATCTTTTGATTGTAACAAGTGACTCAGTTTCTCTATCCCAGCCCAGTATTAAGCCTGGACAATGGGATCTACTTTTACAGGCCTGGGTTGCTTAGGATCTCCGATGGAGGGGAAAGACGGGAGTCCAAGCGAGGAAAAGGCACTGCCAAAAAAGGGTGGCAGACAAGGAGGCCCATTTGCTCCAAGCTTCGCCTAAATTTGCGTGAATCATATGGCATTGTGACAGTGACTCACTGCCCTTGTAGCATACTCTGTGAGTTTGGGATGGGGGAAAGAAAGGGGTCGGAAGGGTTATATATGGAGGGGGTTAAGCCGATGACTGCAAAACTGCTCATCCATCCCTTGGTACCCTTCCCATTCCTCCATCCACCCACCCATCCTTTGCTCGAGTCCACGAAAGCCTTCTTGGGCATTTTTATATATATTTGCATCCCCCGCCTTTGCCTCTTTTTATTGCTAATTTTGGTTCTGAATCAAGAAGCTAAAAACAGCAACCCAAAGGCTAAATATAGCCGGCCTGGTGTGCGCAAGCTCCTTTTTTCCTCCCTTTTTGCCACTCAGCCTGTGTAATGCACAGTAGTCCCTTTGCTGCAGCGTGTGGGGGCGGCCAACAGCGTCGCTCATCGCCAAAGAGACTGCAGTGATGGAGAGGAACGGGAGCAAAAGCGGAGGAGGCAGCTAGCATCCAAGATGTACCTTTACCCCAACCGGGGAGGATATAAATATCTTTGGCTCGGAGAGTTGTTTGTGCCCAAAAAAAGACACACACACACACACATATATATATATACACCACACCATACTGAGGCCTGGTATGCAATGGGGCAGGAGAAGGTGATGAGCTGACACGCGTGTGAGAGGCGGATGAAGCATATGCACATCACGCTCTGACACATAGCAACACGCAGGGCTTTTGTGCATGCCAAGGGTGCTCCTCATGGCTATGCGTTATCGTGTACAAAAAAGGAACCCTCTGAGCAGCATATGCAACAAGGCATAAGGGCCATGGAAAGCCATGGGTGGCACCAAGCGAGTGCGAGGAGTGCGGACCTCACTGGGTGACACCTTCATGTCCAATGCAACGATTCCCAACTTTGGTCATAGAACCATAGAATCCTAGAGTTGGAAGAGACCACAAGGGCCATCCAGTCCAACCCCCTTCTGCCATGCAGGAACTCAAAATCAAAGCATCCCCGACAGATGGCCATCCAGCCTCTGTTTAAAGACCTCCAAAGAAGAAGGTCCTCCAGGTGTTTTGGACTTTGACTCCCAGACGTCTTAGCCAGCTTGACCAGCAGTCAGGAATTCTGGGAGCTGAAGTATAGTCTTGTCATTGTTGTTGTTATGTACCTTCAAGTTGCTTCCAACTTATGGCGATCCTAAAGAGAACTTATCCTAGGGTTTTCCTGGCAAGTTTCTTCGGAGGGGCTTTGCCATGACCATCCTCTGAGGCTGAGAGAGTGTGACAAGTGGGTTGACATGGCCAAGCCAGGACGCGAACCCTGCTCCAAAGTATTCCCCCATGCTGGATTCTTTAATCTACAAAAGCAACCGTTCCTAAGCAGAACACAGTCTCAGATCTTTACATTAGGCAAAATCGCAGTTCCTTATATTGACCGCAAAGGCCGGACAGTCTTTCATGCCTTTTCTTTCAATTCCTTGATTTCTTATTGAACGATAGAAAAATTACTGAGGAAGTTGCAAAGTTCATTATGTCTGCCATCAAGACCCAGAAAGTAACATGCCACAAAAGTTAAGAGCAAAGTAAATGTTTTGGACAAAACCCTTATGGAAAAAGAGTAACATGGTTTTCTGATGCTGCAATTAAATATATATATGGAAGTTGTTTTAAACATGCTATTTAGTGGAATCCGTTGTACAAATGTAATATTGTATTTTATATATTTGCCTAAATATTTTATGTTTTTATGTTTACTGCTTTATTTATTTTTTATGTCTGCCTTCAGTCTGTTGACTGCAATAAAGGCGATTGATTGATTTCTTATTAACAGGCAAATATATATATTCTGGCTAAGAATCTATGATGCTGTGCCTCCTCTGCAAGACTGGAGACTGCAGAGTATGTTCACTTTAGTCGAGGAAATGTGGTGCTGGAGGTGGAGAGAAACCATAGATTGGAGGACAGACGACAAAGAAAAAAGGAGGAGGTATTTGTGGTGCAAGAGAAATGTTCTTGGGGTCGCAGCCTTGTTACATAAAGAATCCCTTCTTTTGCTACTGCCTTTAATCTGTTGCTTTTCATAACCCAAGGGAACAAGCTATTTATATTTCCTCCCACCTACCTAGCCAGGACAAAAATAAAATAAAATAAATGCAACCGCAACAAAGCCCTAGAAGAAGATGTGTTTTGCAACTGTGTTTTCAACAGAGGCATTGGGAGAAAAACAACAGAGATGGAGGATGCATCATATATCTGGACCTATTTGTAGGTCAGTTGTATATGTCCTGATTCCCACATCATTGCTATGGGGCTGAATGATCTCTCCCTCCCATTGTTGGCTGGATTCGTCATGGATCCTGGAGTATCCAGGATTCGTCATGGATCCTGGGGCAACTTCAAAGGCTATCCAGCCTGACCCCACTTCTAGAAGCAGGGTTGTTGTTCTTGCTGTGTGCCTTCAAGTCATTTCTGACGTATGGTGACCCTATCCTGGGGTTTTCTTGGCAAGATTTGTTCAGAGGGGGTTTGCCATTGCCATCCTCTGAGGCTGAGAGAGTGTGACTTGTCCAAGGTCAGCCAGTGGGTTTCATGGGCGAGTGAGGAATCGAACCCTGGTCTCCTGAGTCCTAGTTCAATGCTCAAACCACGCTGGCAGGGTTAGCCTCCATACTAGATCTCCCCACACTTCCAGAGTGCTTCATGTCTAAATCCAGTTTTTTTTTTATTTTTGGGAGGCATTCTAATCCTCATCCCGCAAAAGGGAAAACCATCATCATCATTATCATCATATTCAGGAGTGATGATGAAGACAGAGGCACTCTGCACATGCTTAAACTGGATTTCTTTTGTTTACTCTTGCAACCAAATGTTGCAAGGTTGAGGAGGACTGTGAAAAAAATTCAGATTTTGTCAAAGTCTGACTGGGGTGCCTCTGTTGTTGTGTGCCTTCAAGTTGTTTCTGACTTATGGCAACCCCAAGGTGAACCTATCACAAGGTTTTCTTGGCAAGATTTATTCAGAGGCTGAGAGTGTGTGACTTGGCCAAGGTCACCCAGTGGGTTTTATAGCCAAGCTGGGAATTGAACCCTGGTCTCCAGAGTAGAAATAATGCAACTTGACACCACTTAAACTGTTGTATCTTCATCCTATGGAATCCTTCAATTTGTAATTTTACACAGTCCTTTCTATTTCTCTGCCAAAGCATGCCGGTGCCTTACCACACTATGAATCCCAGGATTCTGTAGGATGGAGCCATGGCTGTTAAGCTGCATTATTTCTGCCATGTGGATATACCCATAAGAGAGGGGATTTTATCAGGTATTGTTTGTCACACAACCAAGTTCCCTCTTCTTTACAGTCGATAATCGTACAGGAGACCTCTCCACTTTTCACGTTGGCAACCTTAAAAGGCCATGCATCACCTGCCTTTGGTTTAAAGCCCAAAGTAAATTCAAGCTTGTGAGCCAACACCTGAACCAATATACTGAATTCAATTTTAATGGTAAGATATTGAGCTAGTGTGGCACAGTGGTTTGTTTGGACTACGACTCTGGAGACCAGAGTTCGAATCCTGCTCAACTATGAAACCACTGGGTGACTTTGGGCAAGTCACACTCTCTCAGCCTCAGGGGAAGGCAATGGCAAGCCTCCTCTGAGCAAATCTTGCCAAGAAAACCTCATGATAGAGTTGCTTTAAGGTTGCCATAAGTCAGAAATGACTTGATGGCACACAACTCTATCGCAAAGAACTACCCCCCCCCCCATGTTCCCTTCTCTTTCATGAATCCATGGTCTCCCAAATTTGGTTAAAAATCTATTTTTAATATATGTAAATACTTGACACCTTCAAGGCTGCACCTTATCTATCTCTGCTTGCATGGTGGAGGGGGAGAAATGAAAGAGTGAGGAACGTAACCAAGCTTGGTCCTGTCTTCATCGAAAATATCTCAGCCGTTGCCATGGTGAACCACCCACGGCTTTACCAAAAAGGAGAAGCTTCAGAATAGGGAGGTGGAGGCTGGCATCTTTTTATAGCACAAAATGGTGTTCATATATGTGTAATTGGCATGGGCAGCAATTGTGGGCATTGCACTATTAATGCCCAGACCCACAATTGTGAGCATTGCGCTATTGATGCCCAGATCGCCAATCATGGGCATTGCACTATTTATGCCCAAGCTTACAATCGTGGGCATTGCACTATTGTCCCCCAGACCTACAATTCCCTCACAATCTAGTTTGTATTTGTGTAAACCTTCCACGTTCGTTATTTTTGTTTCACATCCATCATAAAGGAAGCCAGGCAGAAGTAAAAAGAGAGAATGAAATATCATAAGCCTGCATAGTTCTACTTCATCTTTATTACGGTCACAGACCAGCACATAAACCTACATATGTTCTATCTATATGTAGGCTTATGATATTTAATGATGAACGGGACTGACCGACTGCATAACAATTGGAAGATCTAAGTATATCTGAACCAACCTTGTCTAGGAAAACATTCTTGTATATTATTGATTTGGAAGTCACTTTTTAATCCGTGGCTTTACAGCAGTGGTTAGAATAGAAGGGGAAATATGAAATTAACCTCAGGATGTCTATGGGTGCTTTGCAAGATATCCAAGGCCTGCAACCTGTAGGAGGCCATTGAAGGTCTATGCCTTTAAGAATGGTGATATGGGGAAGGGAGGGGGGAGAGTTCGCATTGTGACGCAGCTGCAGTCTGGCTTTTGCTGCCAAAATAGGGGAAAAAGCTGGGAGGGGGGGAAAAAACCCTGAAAAGGGAAAGATGCGGTGCTAGGCAACGGGGTGATGGCGCAATGGCGTCACGGCTAGCCCCCCTCCATCCTTCCCCTCTGCGCTCTCCATCCTACCCACCCTGCAGAGACACAGACCTCCTGCATCACGTTGCCATGGCAACCTCATACAAACAGCATCCCTGAGCATCAATGCCTTTTTCTTCTATTTTTTCTTGAGTGACATCTCAGGGACTAGAGGGGGCCCTGCAAAGGCATCCCATTCATCTCCTTTTTGGCAAAGGAGCAAAAGCCATTGCTTTGCTCAATTCAGCCCGAGCTGTTTGGGGCTTGGGGAAAGTTACTTTTTTGGGGACTACCGATCCTGGAGTTGCAGTCCAGGGAAGGTAACTTTTCTGAGCTCTTGCATGCAAAGGGATCTCATAACACCTTGGCACCTTGGGTGCAAAAGAAAGCACATTCTCATCCAAAACCGATAAAACAGTGATATCAACCAAAATACACATTGTACAGGTTGCAAGCTTTCAAAGCGCCATGGGTTTCTTTGTCAGGTAAAAGGTGTTAGAAATGATCTCATTTGGTGCAGTTGTCCTCCATTCAAGCATCCCTAGCAACAGGATACCTGCATCCTAAAGAGCATCACTTGTTGCTATGGAAACTGGGTATCCTTGTGCAGGGTAGTGTCGTGGTTCAGGGCATTAAAATCTGGTGCCAAGCAAAGAGAAATAAAAGTGGTCCCAGGTGGAAGAAATTCACAAAATACAAGTTAAAAAGTAATTAAACTATACAAAATTAATAACTAGCTTAAAACATAAAAACTATTAAGAAAACAGCACAACAAAAATAAGTCCTTGATGATTTCGCACTACTTGTCCAGCAAATGACAGTTGGCCACAGCACCAACCTCTGCTGATGATCTGTGAATTAATAGTTAAGAGCCGTCTGACCATAGAACAGATTGCCTTGGAGGGCGGGTGATGCTTTTTCGTCTGACATTTTTAACCTCCATGGCCCTCTCAAAGGCAGTTTAGTGCTGGATTTCTATATGGCAGGGAGTTGGACTATATGGCTTTTGTGGTCCTCTATGATTCTATGAAAACACTATGAAAGAGAGCAGGATGGGAGAAATAGTCAGGTGTCTTCCTTTCAAGAAGTGAACAGGAAAGTCAAGACTGACACCTGCTGGTACTATCCAGCACTACACTACCAGCTTGGTGTAGTGGTTTGAGCATTGGAGTATGACTCTAGAGACCAGGGTTCGAACCCCGGCTTAGCCGTGTGAGCCTGCTGGGTGATCTTGGGCAGGTTACATGCTCTCAACTTCAGAGGAAGGCAATGGCAAACCACCTCGGAACAGATCTTCCCAAAAAAAACCCTAAGGATCGCCTTAGGGTTGCTGTAAGTTGGAAATTACTTGAAGGCACACAACAAGCAATGTATGGGCAGAGAACTTGAATTGTGGAGAGTAGGAGCCAGGGGAGTCTGAATCCCTTGGCTACTGTTTTAGAAATCTGCTGGGATGGCATGACTGAAAGAGAGTAAAATAAATCATATGGTGAAGGATTTAAAAATGAAACATTGGCTTACCTTGTGATATGTCTGTTTTCAGCGATGGAAGCGCTGCAACTCCAAGAACATTTGTCTTCCACCATAAATACCTCCTCCTTTTTTCTTTGTCATTTGTCATCCAATCTATTATTTCTCCCCTCCATCACTGGAAAACTGGAGAGCCATTTAAATCAATGGCTGGAGAAGCCACAAGTTGCTCCTCCTCCTAGAACAGGGCTAAGAACTATATTGGAAAGAAGCAAATATCTAAGGCCTTGGTAGGTCTTTGAACAAGAGATCCAAACAGCAGAAAGTAAACATAACACATATATGCAAAGATAGATATAACCCCTTTAATTTAAAGTGACAAATCAGCAATAATCACTCTCAAAATCTAACATTTTAGACAATCCATAATCCAGAATTTGGCTGTTTAAAGTTTTTCCCTTTGTGCAACTCCTCACTTCTTCCTCCCCATGTTCAGCAGCAGGACACTGCCAAACCAAATATTGAGTACGCTTCAATTTCTGAATCACAGGCAGGGGGACCAAGTTGAGACACGCTGAGACCATCAGCAGCCTATGTCTTCCAGGGATTTGAACTGTTGAATACAAAACCAAGGGACTCATTTCTTCTTCCCAGTGGCTGCCAGTTCAGCCTCTCTTGCTGCAGCCTCAGCTGCCAACACCTCTTCACGCTGCTTTAGGAAAGCACCATATTCCTCTGCGTTGAGACTTGAGGATAGGAAGAGGAGGGAGGGGGGAAAAAAGAATTGTAGTTGCTTGCTCCATATGAACCCTACCTCCCTATCCCCCTCCTTCCCTATCTCCTCACTTTTGTCTTGCCAATTTTATCACCATGTCCCAGCTAGCAACTTTCCTTATGACCAAACCCACACACCAGCCCCAAGTTCCATAGAACTTTGATTTGTTTGAATCCCCAGAACACTCGTCTCTTAATGAATTAATAATTCTTTCCCAGCTCCTTGACTGCACCCTGTTCCTATTCTCCAACCCAACCTATGTGGCTCCAAACACTCACTCTTTCACCACTCTGATGCCCAGAGACCGGGCACTTCCAATAAGCGACTTGACAACTTTCTCAAGCGGCATATCACGGAGCGTGAAACAAGGATCCTGAGACTTCACCAGAGCGATTTCGTACAGGTGCTTCAGAGTCACCATCCCAGCCACCTCGTGCCCTGCATGACAAGCAAGGAACTTAAATAGTTAACTGGCAGCCAGGTTTGCCCACAAGAACCAACTTTATCTAACCCCTGGTGACTCTTCCAAAATTTGCACCCTGCTTCACTCCTAAAGGAAAATATCCCACCACAAAGGAGAGTGAGGTGCACCTGTCTATGTATTTGAAAGCAAGAGAGAGAGCAAGCTCTCAGCTTTCCCTCAAAACATCAAAGCAGATGCTTTCCCTCCAAAACTCTACTGAGCAAATTCTGTATTTGAAACCACAAGAGACCCATACTTAAAATTGACTTGTGCTATCCTCAGGGCTGCCATCTCTGGACTGGGTTTCCTATGCCTTTGTACACTAACAACCATTATTAAAACTGGACCTGCAACTTCATTTCTATACACAAAGGATTTGTAATTTGAACTGACATCCTCATATACCAATGGCATATATGTGTCTGTGCCTGGCTTCCACTCCACCGAATGCATCTGAGGAAGCAGACTGAAGTCTATGAAAGCTCATGCTGCCAATTTATTCCTTTCAGGTGCTAAAAGATCTCTCTATGTACTGATTCTACAGACTAACATGGCTATATCTTTGAATTCTACCTGCAAGGCTCTTTGTTGCTTATGCTCAGTGATGGTTGCTTCAAAATGTTTCAAATGCTGAGCCACTAAGATCAAACATGCCAGCACCAGCTTCTTGTTTGTTGTTTTGCCCGTCCTTGCTGCCTGCAGCATTCTTTTCTGCTTTCTCCCCATGCATTTTGACACAGGTCTTCCGCCCTATCCACCAGTTACCCTCTTGAACCATTCCTCTCACCAGGATTTGATGCTCCTTTTTCTATCCCAGCTGCTGATAGCAGAAAATAGCTGACTGTTGGCTTGTTTATCTGGATCTCATATGTTCGGTCAGGCTGCCAAAAAATAAAAGTAAAGGGTGAACAGGCTTAGAGGTGCCTTTGCTGTGGAGCAAACATAAACCTCACATCTTTCCACACTAGACACACTGGTGTTGGCAGCTGGCTTTCATCATCACATGGCTTGTGCATGTTCCCAGGAAAAGCGCATGCTGGTTAAAGGAATGCACATATGTATGGTTAATACCATTAACCTCCTGCTGAATTATAGTGCAGATATGTTAAGGTGTGAGGTGGCATGAGAGCCATTTTTAAATATCTGATGGGAGAAGAAGGAGCAAGCTTGTTTTCTGCTGCTCCAAAGGATAGAATATATACTAATGGACTCAAACTGCTAGAAAAGAGACTTCTCCTAAACATTAGGAAAAACTTCTTGACAGTAAGAGCCGTTTGACTGCAGAATGGACTGCCTTGGAAGGTGGTGCACTCTCCTTTGTCTGAGGTCTTTAACAAAAAGTTGGATGACCTTCCCTGAAGAGTGCTTTAGTTGTGAATTTCTGCATGGTTAAGGTTTTAGACTAGTTAGTCCCTGATCTCAAAGTTATGAAACACTAAAAGACACTCTCACAAAATTATCTTTGGAAGTTCTGACCTTGTGGATATCTATGGAAATTCAGCAGGCAGGTTGGTACTTATGGTATGCTGTGTAGTAGTTTGCTGAATATTGTGGTCATACCCACTAGTCACAAACCAAAACAAAAAGCCAGGGTTAGTTGTTGGCCTAAATCTATACCTATAACTGTGGATTGGCCATGGCTTGTTTCCCAGGCTCTCCACTCTGAAACAATATTCAAAAAAAGCAACCATGCTAGTATGTTGTAGTAAAAGCAATGTAGACTCAGTAAATCAGTAAAGAAATATCTATTCTTACCCGCACTGTGATGCGCGTGGGCAGTGGAATTCCCTCCTTGATGTCCTTTGTCCGCTCATTGAAGTCCTTGCAAAATTGTCCAATTGCAATGCCTCTCTGCAGGGGAAACAAAGAACGGTTTTAAGGACCTGAAGATCTCAGTCAACAAAACCTTAAACCTTTTTTCAAAAAGTATAAGCTCTTGACTGATACTATCATTCTCATCATAATTCATCATATGCCTTTTTCTAGAAATGACTCAAGACATCTCACAACATTAATAGATACAAAAAGGTTAAAAAGACCAACAAAGGCAATGTATCTATAATCTATATTTATTTATTTGCATTCCTTCTTCCCCTGAGAACTGGGACTCAATGAGGCTTGCAAACTTAAAACAGATACAATTAAAAACATACAACAAAATCTAAAATACATCCTGGGGTGATACCTTTCTTAAGCCAACAAGAGAAAAAGGAAAAAGGGAACATAAGATATGATACATAGCAAACCAAGAGACAGGAAATGTATAAGTAGAAGTTTATATGTACGGTACTATTAAAAATAAATTTTGAAAGTAGTTTCCAGAAAATCTACTCAATCAATGATCCATATATAATTAATACATAGTCCATACAAATTTTTAGCTTAAAGGCATAATAAATGTGAAAGTCAAGTGGGCATTAATGAGTTCTTCCTCTCCTACCAGTTTGCATTATGGCTTTCACTGGTGGATCTCTGGGGTCCTACTACAAAGCAAACTAGATCTTATACCCCTCCACTCCTGAATTATAAAACTGAGTCTCTGAATGTTTCACAAATGCAAGTCTGGTTGCCAAAGGAGACCTTCCATCTCATCAGCAGCCGCTCAACACTAAGTTAATTCAGTCAGATTTGTACATTTTCTGAACCAAACGCTCTGGTTTTGATTGCAAGAGGATTGCTTGAGAGGTCAATTTTCTGCCCTTTTGTAATTATAGTGGCATTGTTCACATCAGGAAGTCACAGTGTGCTCAGTTTTAGAAAGCATCCCTTGGAAAGAATATATTCCTACTCCACAGGATGGCTTGAAGGATATCTTGTGGAGGAGGTGAGCCTTGAGGTTTTTTGTTTTTTTTTTTTAGAAAAAAGGTGAAATATAAAGGTAACTCATGAAAGACAGTGTGGTGTAGTGGTTTCAGTGTTGGACTGTGACTCTGGAGAACAGGGTTCGATTCCCTCCTCAGTCACAAAACCCACTGGGTGACCTTGGGCAAGTCACATTCTCTCAGCCTAAGGGGGAGGCAGTGGCCAACCTCCTCTGAACAAACCTTGCCAACAAAACCCCATGATATGTTTGGCTTAGGGTCGCCATAAGTCTAAAACAAGGCACACAATACACTAACACCTTTGCCTGATGCAGAAGCCAGGGAAGCTTCGAAGGCTTGCAACATATTTTGTACATTTTGGTGGTTGCTGAAGGCACACAACAACAACAAACTCCTTCCTGACACACTCCCATTACTTTACAGCCACTTGAGACTTGAGCCAACTCAGATTTAAGAAGCAGCCAGCAACAATCTCCTCCTTTCTTTGCCTGGACAGGGGGAGAAGACAAAAAGCAAATTGCTGGGACCACAGAATGAATGGGGTTTAATGTATGTGCTATTTTAAATCCTTCATCCTGTCTGCTTCCTGAATAGAAAACAGGGGAAGCAGGTGGACGGTGAGGATGATGACACAGAGGGATCCTCCTCCTAAAGGGAGCATCACTAGCCCCCTTCCTTCTTCATCCCTCCCTCCGCCCCCATATTCCTCTGGCCCCATCTCTGTCTTGCGCGGTCTGGGTGCTGGAGAGGCAGACACACACGCCACTGCAAACCCCTCCGATGAACCCAGCAGGTACTGGATGAAGGGAAGGGGGCTGAATACACCACATCCCTCCCCATCCCCATAGAGTTGGGAGTTAAAAGTGTGTGGTTGGGGGGAGCATTGTTTAGGGAAATCGTCTGTGTGCTTTCTTTTGGCAAAGAGTGGGGGAGGGAAGGGAGAAGATCTGAATGGGAAGCAGACAGGATCCCATGCGCCCCCCCACCTCCAGTGCCAAAATAAGACTGCTGAATGGGAGCAGAAACAAACAGATCCCCTCCGCACTTCTCATTTCATGCACCTGTCTAGCAAATAGGACGCCAGTGACATAAGAGACCTCCTGTCTGCCCTCATCACCACCAAAAAGCCTGTGGAGATTCCTACAGTGTAAGAAACCCACACTGGTTAGCTGCAGACATGCCTGCACATTTACACTTTGCCCAGCTTTTTTAAAAAATACCCCCCAACAAAAGCAGTTTTCTATCATCCAGGGGTAAGTAACCAACCTGTGGCCCTCTAGGTGTTGTTGCATTGGGATTCCCCATCCACGTAGCCAATAGTAACAGGGGAGCTGTAGTCCAAACACATCTGGAAGGTCAGAAATTGCCTGCCTCTGGTGTAATCTGAGCACAGAAAGTGGCATCCATCTGTTCAGGGTAGGAGGGGATTGCCCAGAGCCAGTGAAGAACTTGTAATCCTAGTAGTACAGTTAATATTTTCCAGAAGATCGGCAAGTTGTGGTGGATAGCTCCTGGACCTTTTTTTTTTTAATCAATGTTCTTCTGTCCTTCCCAGAATCTGCTATGTAATGCTGCCTTGCGCCTGTTTATCATTAGCATAATGAGGTACACTGACATTAAGAAGTTTCTGCAGATGAGCATGTTACACTTGTAACAGAGAATGATTGCGGAGAAGAGATAAAAGGGTGAATAAGTTTCTTCAAAGAGGGGCTGCGGCTCAAACTGTCTAGATGTCAGGCTGTTCAGCTGAGCACAATCTAATACCACATGTCCAAAAGTACGCTCTGCCTATACTCAGAGGCACTCTTTCCTTTGATTGCTCTTGTTGCTGTTTAAGGCTTAACACTGGATAAAATTTAAGTCCCCTAAAAAGGCAACAGGCACCAAAAACTGCCCCTACCTCATGTGAGCATCACAAAAGAGAGAATCACATCAGTATTATTTGCAAAAGGCAAAGCCCACAGATGTGGTACTTGGGAAAGGGAGAATAAGACCGATGTGGGAGAAAGGCGAGGTGTAAATTAACACACAGTTATCGTAATGCCTTTCAGGAAATTCACAAGGCACCCACATCTAGAATACCCTACACTTCTGCTTACCCCCAGCTCTAACAGGATATTGTAGAGCTAAGACTAAGGTGTGTTGAACTACAATTCCCAGAATTCCCAAGCCAAAGTATATTATGCTGGCTAGGGGACTGTGGGAGTTGTAGTCCAGTAGAAGTCCAAACCATTCAGATGATCAAAGGTTCTCCACTCTAAAACTTGAATGCTTACACTTTTATCTTTTGACTTGGATTAAAAAGGGTAATTCTGACTAGATATTCTCCTTTCTCTTCCCGCTACCAGAAGGGAACCATGGATCCGCAGCCTCCCCATACCTGCGTGGTGGCTGTGGTCATCATCTGCACCATGGGAGCAATGGACGTCTACCTGGTAGAACAGAGTGCTGGGGCCCGGCGACTCGGTGTTGGGGCTCTTGCGTTGGCTGGGGACCTCTTCTTCCTGCTAGTGTTGCGTTATGCAACAACGTGGGTTGGTGGTGAGGCACGGCTGGCCCAGCGGGGGTACGCCATGGTCCTATGGTTTCTCTTTGCCTTTGCTTTGGAGATCAAGCTCTACTTCATCTACCAACACTATGCAACGGAAGGACGAACGCCTGACCCGCTGGCACGACGCAACCTCACTCTCCTGCTCTCCATATGCATTCCTGCACTCTACACAGTGCTAGGAGCCACTGAGCTAGTAGCCCAAGCTGCTGCCAGCTTCCGTAAGAAAGATGAACTCCGCGGGCGCCTCTTTTGGGTGGTCCTGGACTTGCTGGATGTGCTAGAGATCCAAGCCAGTTTGTGGGAGCCACAGAGGCGGGTGCTTCCCCTGTGGGCTGAAGGCCTAACTTTCTTCTACTGCTATGGGCTACTTCTGGTCCTACCCTGTGTGTCACTGAATGAGCTGAGTGTGCATGGGCCCCCGCCTAACATGCTTTACCCACTGCTGAGTTTGGCCAGTGTCAACGTGGCCACCATCTTCATCCGCGGGGGGCTGTTGCTCCTCTGCCATGACCAGCGCATCTCTTCTATCTTCATGGGGAAAAATGTCCTGGCTATTGCCTTGAAATGCTGTGCTGCATTACAACACCACAGAAAGCAAGCCACAGAGAGAACAGCCCACAGGCACAACAAAGGCAACCAGTCCCAGAGAGAAAGCCAAGCCACAGGCGAACAGCTCCAGAGACACACTGAAATCACAGGGGATGCACACCACGGGCATGCTGCACCTGAGTGGCCTCAGGGATGTGCTGCTCAGCCCTACAGATGCACCACTGCCAACCAATTGCAGGGACATAGCCAGGCCAAATTCCCCTTCAGACACCTCCAGGGCACAGATGAACATACCCACTGCCACATCCAACCTGTGAGTCCCCAGGTCCACAGCCACTGCCGTCTCCAAACCCAAAATGTTCATCATCATGGTCATGTGACCCAGCACTCCCCCAGAGAGTCAGCCACTTCTGGTCCTTCCACTTCCAGAGTGCTACGAACTGGACACCACATACAGCTCAAATCTGTATGGAGTGGCCCATGAAGCACCTCTCTGCAGCAGGAGAGGTTTGCCTGGCACTCTATGCAGCCACTGAGATATACCGAGAGAAGAACGTTACAAGGAGAATAGACGAATCATTAAGTGTGACAGCAGAATTCAGAGTCAGTTATTCCTGAGCTTACCAGGTTCAGAACACCATGTTGTCCTCCTCACAGCACTCATTAGTATCTGGTTAGCCTCAAACACTGTGCGTTACCCATGCCTGGAGACAAGACAAATGAACTACTAATAGTTCTCAACACAGGAAATGGTGAGGAAAAGTCACTTCTTCTACTAGACACACTAAAACAAATTCTCCTATGCTCTGGCTACATCAAAATAAGAAAAGAAATATCTAGCAGAGGGGATACATTAAAAATTCAAGCAGTATTGGCTGAGAGAGCAAGTCACATCTCCATCTTGGCCACACAATGTAAGGATGTATCACCCTAATCCATTTGTACCATTGGTTTCCAACTGTATATTGGAAGGATTGTCTGTAACCTACAACCTCAGAAACATCAGACCTCATTCTGTTATGTGTTTTGTGCAGAACTAGCTAACAATCTAAATTTTGTAATGTGCCCTACTTTATATTGCAGAGAAAGTTGAAAACTTCAGTACTGGTGCCTAGGAAATGCAGATGGTTTTCCTATCCTGCAGCAAGGTTCTTCTCCAGCTTCTTCTGTTTTCAAAACCACTGAAACTGCCTGCTTTTTAAAATATGTCACCATCTTCCTGCTCCTCCTCCTAACAAGAACTCAACAAAGTGACTAACCAAAATACTGAAACGACACTATTTTGCTTATAAGTGGATTAGAATCGTATTCGAATAATCAGGAAGGTTAAAGCCCCAGAACATGTGAAGCAATAAAGAAGAGAGTGCCTCTGAACATGCCATAGCTGTCTTTTTTTCTTATGACTCAACTGCCACAACCATTATCCACCCAGGTGAAACCAGAAAGCAGAACCTAAAGGCAAATCTCTCCAATATTCCAAAATTTAGGTGTTGATTCCATATATTAATATACAGAAAAAGGTGGCAGAACATAATTTGCTTTGACTACTAGAACTGAAAAGAGTTCACAGTTCTTCCACCAAAAATGCATTCCTGATTACCCCATACTTGCTTCATTTCATCACTACATTTCAGTACAAGAAGGAATAAGGAAGAGAGTCAGTGCAGTGTAGCAGTTTGAGTGTGACTCCCAAGAGACCAGGATCAAATCACTATTCAGCCATGGAAAACCACTGGATGACCTTGGTAAAATCATGCTCTCTCCGCCTCAGAGGAAGGCAATGGCAAACCTCCTCTGAACAAATCATGCCAAGAAAAACTGCAGCAGAGGATTGGCGCAAGTTGAGAATCAGCTTGAAGGCACAGAACAATAACAAAGGAATGGGTATTCATTTTGCTCCTGCTCCTATTAAAAAACTGGGAGTCAAAAAACCTTTCTGGTCTCATGCTAACTACACAAAAATCACCTAAAAGATCCAGCTCAATCTTCTACCCATTCTGGCTGAATTAAAATATACTAACAACAGTTTGCTCTTCTGCGTCATATGTGGGCTCTGCAACAAAGTTTTGCAATGCACTGTCATCCATGTAAGAAGAATGCTTGTTTTCCTGTTCAGGGCTCCAGAAATCCTTTTGCATTCATGCCTCTTGGAAGGGCAAAGATTTGTAGAAGGAAATCTCAATATGAGGGAATATAGGAGTTAAGAGACCAAAACCTCTTCAGTGCAGAAATTCTTCCTCTCCTATATACTAGAAGCTCACAGGTTGTTCATTGTCCTGGAGGCTCAGAGAGCATTACAAAGTCATTTGTGATGGTTAAATCCTTTTAATATGCAATCATATAGATCAGTGTATGCAAGGGCAACCCCCCCCCCCCCGAGTACTGTATTAATCAAATAAATTACTTTTGAGGGTTAGGGTTAGACCCACTGTGCTTCCAAATGGTCTGCACCAAACGGTCTGAGATAATGCTGCATGTTTTACGGGCAGCACTCCATTTCTAACACAACACAATCAATCTCTGGAACTCACAACCACAAGGCAAGGCAAAAGGCTCAGGGAAAAATTTATGACATGTTTATTATGAAAGGGTTAGGGAGTAGAGGATTCAGGTCAGAGATTCTGAGCTTACTTTTTTGCATGATAATTCCCCAAAATCTCCAGCCACCACAGTAACTTTCCCAGACTTCACATTGATTATAGCAACCAGGTTTGAGCTCAAGCAATGAATTGCCTTTCTCCAACCATATTATAAATCCTTTCATTCACAGAATCATAGAGTTGGAAGATGCGCCAAAGGCCATCCAGTCCAACCCCCTGCCATGCAGGAACTCACAACCAAAGCACCCCTGTCAGATGGCCATCCAGCCTGTTTAAAAACCTCCAAAGAAGAAGACCCACCATTATGAAGGCAAAGGCTTTCATGGCGGCATCCATAATATCTTGTGGGTTTGTCGGGCTATGAGGCCATGTTCCAGAAGAATTTATTCCTGACGTTTCGCCTGCATCTGTGGTTGACATCTTCAGAGACCCCACCACTCTCCAAGGGAGTGTGTTCCACTGCTGAACAGCTCTTACAGTCAGGAAATTCTTCCTAATATTGAAGGGGAATCTCTTTTCCTCTAGCTTGAATCCATTGTTCCTGGTCCTATTATCTGGAGCAGCAGAAAACAAGCTTGCTCCATCCTTAATATGACACCCCTTCAAATACTTAAACAGGACTATCATTATCACCTCTTGTGTCTCTTCTCCAGTTCCCTATGTCTCTCCTCATACACGACTACTACCAATAATATATACTTTATCCAGAAAAACAACAACAAGGAAAGCAGTTTTACCACAAAAATGGTTCAGATCTCAATTCACAGCCAACCTGCACATGAAACCACCTCCCCAAAGGAGCCACAGTCTATCAGCCTGCCTTTTCATCCCAGTTCTCTTCCATACATACCTGTCCAAGAGCAGGCCCTAATGGTGGTCCTGGAACAGCCTGTCCAGCTCGGATGATCGTCCGGATGACATTGCCAGGATTCACCTTTTGTACCACTTTGGCAGCACGAGAGATCTTCGACATGGTAATTCAGGCTCCCAGTATACCTGGATTAGAAAAATATTAAAAGAATGTGGAGTGACTGAATCCTAGCAAATTGTAGGCTTGGGGGGAATTGTTTGTCTGAGAAGGAAGGAGTTGGAAGGCAAAATCAGAACCCTGATAACAGCATTATGCAATTATGGAGGCTAAGTTTAAATTTATACACACAACAAGAATATAACAGAGATGAGTGTGCCACAACACATATTTATTTCTCCATCTCAAATTTCCATATTCTCCAAAACATCTGGGAATCACTGCACTAAAGATATCACTTGTGGATTTTGGCTGCTATAATGAAAGGTGTTTTTAAGTTATTAGCAGAGAATTCCTTATTGCTTTGGGTCCAGGAGAGCAAGGTCCAAAACACACTGTAGAAACAATCCAGTTTGAGACAGCTTTAACTGCCCTGGGCTCAATGTTAGGGAATTTTGAGAGCTGTAGTTTTGGGAGACAGTGAGATATATATATATAATTTTTATTTGTATCCCATTCTTTTCCCAGAACTGGGACTCAGTGCAACTTCACAATATTAAAAAAACAGTGCAATTAAAAACATAGAAAAGAGGTGCATTAAAAAGGAATTACATTATTACAATGTTAAAATAGATAGCTATTAAAATTATAAAATACATTTAAAAAAAGATAAAACTGTATAAACATTTTAAGAAGAAACAACAGCAGTGGCATATAAGACAATGCTATGTCTATGTATTGGGGTTTATAAATATACTGAAGTAAGATATAAATAATAAACTGGGTGCCATTTGGGAGACATTGAGCCTTCCCTGTCAGGGAGCTCAGGGGCCATAATAAACTACAATTCCCAAGATTCCCTAGCACTGAGCCAGGACAGTTAAAATGGTCTCAAACTGGGTAATTTCTGCAGTGTGTTTGGGACCCAAGACAGCAAGCCATTTATTTTTTTCCTCCCATGCTTTCCTTTCTCTTTCTCTTTCTCTTTCCCCTCCTCTTCCTCTTCCTCCCTTACCTTCTACTCTTTTGTGGATTTGGGTTTTTATTTCGCTGTAAAACCAAACATACATATATTCCTTCCTTTCAAAAAGCTTCCTCTATCTTCATGGGCGCCGCCATTTTGGGTTACGGAGGTCAGAGCCGCGCTGCATGCTGGGAGGACTCCGGCTGAGAGCGAGAACGGAGGCCCCAAAATGGCGGCCGTTGCCACAGTAACCGCGGAGGCCCCCGTTCGCGCATGCGCGGAGAAGAGCAAGCCTTAATTTTGGCTGTTACTGAGTTCCAAATGGACCTTTGGAGAAGAAGAAGAACATAGGTGCATCTAAGGAGAAACAATGCATTTCTAGCAGAGAAACAATGCGTTTCTAGCAGAGAAATAGTGCAGAAAACTAATGCATTTCTACACAGAAATAATGCAGAGAAATAATGCATTTCTAGCAAAGAAATAATGAATTTCTACATAGAAGTGATGCAGAGAAGTAATACATTTCTAGCAGAAAAATAATGCAGAAAAATGCATTTCTACACAGAAATAATGCAGAGAAGTAATGCATTTCTACACAAATAATGCAGAGAAATAATGCATTACTAGCAGACAAATAATTATTTCTAGGAGAGAAATAATGCACTTTGACACCACTTTCTTAAAGTCCATCCTCTGCAATCCTGGGATTTGTAGGTTTTTACAAAGTCTTTGACTTTCTTTGCCCAAGAGGGCTGGTGCCTCACCAAACTACAAATCCCAGCATACTATAGGATGGAGTTATGGCTGTTAAAAGTGGTATCAAACGGCATTATTTCTACAGTGTAAACACACCTTTAGGCCTAATCTGTGCTGTAGAAATAATGCAGTTTGACACCAACTTTTTAAGTGCTGTAACGCCTTTCTATATGCAATCCTGGGATGTGTGGTTTGACAGCTTTTTCTGCCAAAGACCGCTGGTGCCTCACAAACGCTACAAATCCCTGGACTCACAGGATTTCATAGGATGGAGCCATGGCAGTTCAAGAGCTGTCAAACGGCATTATTTTATTTTAACAGTGTAAATACATCCAGTCTTTCATTTTGGTTCTTGCCCAAGGAAAAGTTCTGCATATCTGGAGGAAGTGTCTTATTTTTGTATTCATTTCTTAAAATGATGCAATTTGTTTGCACATATTTCTCCCATTCGCTTAACTGCATTGCACACTTTTCAGTTCTTAGAATCATAGCGCCAAAGAGTTGGAAAAAAGACCCAAAGCGTCATCTATTGTAAACTATAATTTATTTTGTCATCAGCAGGTTGTTTCATTGTTGTATCACAGCTAAAGCAACAAACAAGAATTAACAAAATCATACGTTTTGCATGAGATGAATCCGGTCAACAAAAAGCATGTTACAATATTTAGTATCAAACTCATACATTTCCAGAATAATCTGTAAGGCAACCTTGGCTGCACTTGCACTGCAGAAATAATGCAGTTTGATCCCACTTTCCCAGCCTATGGAATCCTGGGATTTGTAGTTTTACAAGCCTTCTCTGCCAAAGCACACCCAAACTATAAATCCCAGGGTTCTGTAGGATGGAACCGTGCAAACTACGTTATTTCTACAGTGTAGGTCCATCCATAGCAAAGGTGGTGATGGTTGTTGGGTGCCTTCATGTCATTTCTGACTTATGCCAATCCTAAGGTGGAATCCTGGGATTTATAGTTTAACAAAATACTTCCAAATATTTTTTTTGCTAGGGAGTCCTGTAGTTCAGAGGAATGCAATTGTCAGACAAGATCTTTGGTGCAGAATCTGAACTCTGGGAGTTCATTTTTTCCTCTGTCTCTTGCTTTTTGTCTTCTCATTTCAGTCGTAAAAATCATCCTCGTCGTCTAGATTGCCATCTTTGGCTTCCTCTACATCAGCCCAGAGATCTGTGAAGAATAAAGAGAGTTAGGATAGCATAAAGCAGTGTCAGACTGGGTTATTTCTGCAGTGTGGATCCAGTCTCAGACATTGGGGATATAAACATACTTATGTAATATATAAATAATAAGCTGGGTGCCTTTTTCTAGGGAATGCGTACCTTGGAGCCTTTGTATCACTGTCTTGTCCTGCTTATGCCTGGGAAGAAAGCAAAAAGAAACTAAATACTAGAGATCCAATACAGAGACACACCACCAAGCTTGGGATTTGTTGTAATACCAGAATTATATACTCTGTTGCAATACCAGAGTTAAAAACCAGAATTATATACCAAAATGTATTCTCCCTGCTTGCAGACTTTGCTGATTTACGTCTCCATTTACAAACAAAATATCTTCAATCTGACTTGCAATACATTACAACCTATTTTGCAGCTTTATCTGTATATTTGGGAAGTACGTTCCACAAAAATCAATGGAGCTTTCTTCATTGTTAGTATGTAAGCCAAGTACTCATTCTTACTTGAATAGGATTTTATAAGACTTCGATCTTGTCCCGTTGGCTATGCAGATAGCTTTTCCCAAGCTAATCCTGGATAACTTTAAAATTAAATGTAGAAAGATCTTATACTTTGGTCAAAGACCATAAATTGATTGATGAATGTAGAAAGATCTTGTATCACCTTTGAGACTAGGTGAAAGAAAGACGTCGGCAGCATGAGCGTTCGTAGACTTAACTCTACTTCCTCAGATGCATTAAAGTTAATAATAATAATATCATCATTAAAGTTATTAAAGTTAATAATAAAGAATGTAACTGTGAGCCAGTAGGGGGCACTCTGTCATCATGCCATAAATGATAGTGGGGACCTAGTGATAAGAGTTGAGAGGATGGATTATTGTTCTTGTGGTATGCCTTCAAGTCATTTCTGATTTATGGCGATCCTAAGGCCACCATCATGGGGCTGTCTTGACCAGATTTCTTAGGAGGTTTGCCATTGCAAGAGACCAGGGTTTGATTCCCAGCTCGGCCACAAAACCCATTGGGTGACCTTGGGCAAGTCACACGCTCTCAGCCTCAGGGGAAGGCAATGGCAAACCTCCTCTGAACAAGTCTTGCCAAGAAAATCCTGTGGTCGCCATCAGTTGGAAACAACTCAAAGGCACACCACAGCAACAATATATTATTTATCAGGTGTTTATATATATTATTTATATATAAATATATTAATATTAATATTAATGTATTATTTATTCCAGATATTAGGCAAAACAACAAGAAGCAGCACAGGAGCAGTGGACTGTTATGCTTTTGTAATCCTTCACCACATCAATTCCCCTTTGGCTGTGTTATATAGCCCTTAAACTGGGATGAGAGGTAAAGGAGGAAAATATGAAGAATTAATTTGAGCCAGACTTATAGGAGTGAGGAGCTAAGGCAGCTTCGATATCAGTATCCGCTTCCGTCTCCTCGCTTTCTTCCTTCTCCTCTTCTTCTCCTCCTTTGCAAACGGATTCTGTGCCTGCATAAGATCAATATACACATGTAACATGGGGCAAATTTGACATGAAGACAAGGAGGGATAGAAAGGGTTTTGCACACAAGACATTAGTTTTGCACACAAGCATCACGTGTGAAGTGGTGTGGAAACAGTGGGAGGCTGCACGAACATTTTTCTTTCCTTTGCACTTTCTTTTGCATGGAAAACTTTGTGCAAAAATAAAAATAAAACCCCAATTGTGTCTCTGCACAGAATAATTTCCTGATACCATGTCAGGGTGTGTAAATAATAAACCAGCAGTACATTATCACCATTGTGCAAATGAGATAGATAGAGAGAGAGAGAGAGAGAGAGACATTTATTACGGTCACAGACCAGCATACATTCTGCAAAGTACTTTGCAAAGTATCTTTCCCAAGCTCTGTTTATAAGGTGAGTAAACAGAGAGATGGAAAGTCCAAACTGTACCCCCATACGTACCAGTCTGTGCCAGCTTGGCTTCTATGGGACTCTCATTCTGCAAACTAGGGGTATCTCTGCTTGCACCGTTGTCCCTGAAAGAGAAGAAAACATAGCAGTGATGGAAGCCAATTCCCAAAGTCAACATTTGGAGGGGGGACATTCCCACAAACACAATCTCTAGGGAGGCAGAGAGAAGGGTCTTACTGTCTTGCTGTGCCACGCTTCATGGTTTCCAAAGGAATCTGCACAGAGCCACTACTGGTGCTGGCTGCATCTTCTTCTGGGTCCATGGCCCTGTCCTGGCCAGCCAAGTCCCATCCTGGGCTTGTTTCCTTCCCACAACTTCCATTTTGGGATACTTCAGCTTCACTTGGTCCATCGCCATGTTCGCTAGTGGTTCCTCCATCCTTTTCTTCACTCCCAGCATCTCCTTCAACATTCTTGCTCTTCTGGACCCATTCCCTTTCCAGATTGTTCCCCACCTGAGCTTCTCGTTCTGTACATGGCGACCCACTTTCTTCCACACCAGTAAGTCCCAGACCTTCCAGTTGATTTCCTTCCCTGGTCACGGTTTCATCAGCTGCCATGTTCTCCTCCTGTTCTCCTTGCTCTGGTCCTTCAATGCACAATCTTGACCCTCTTTCCATGGTTCCAGCTTCTTCCATCGCTTTCCCTAGAGCCTCATTTTCCCCATCGGTTTGCTCCTGTCCAAATTCTGGACTTTCTGCATCCTCTCCATTGTTCTCAATGCTTTTTGCCTTTCCCTGTCCCTGTTTGACTCTGAGATCTCCATCTCCCTGCTCTTCCCAGCTCAGTTTTCCTTCCTGCTGCTCCCAGATCTTCTCGGTTCCTCCTTGATCGATTACGTTCTTCTTGTGTTTCCACAGTCTTGGAGATCTGGAAACAGAAAGGGGCAGCGTGAGACAATTGTGGGTCCTCAGACTTGCCCCTTTGCACCTGAGAACCATAAGTCAGAAACAACTTGAAGGCACACAACAATTTATAATATTTTAGATGGGGCCAATACCTGTTCAGGGGCATCTGCATCCGTTCCTCACTTAAAATTGATATATTAGCATCCTCATGTTTTGAATGCATCCTTCGTTGTCTTGGGGAGGACTTTGATTCTCTTCCAGCTCCCTCTTGCTCTGAATCTACTTCATCCAAGGAAGATACAAAAGACAAGTCTGAGACATCTTCACTCAAGAATGTCCTCCTCGGCAGACTATGTTGGCCCTGTAGAGCTGACCAGAGAGGGAGAAAAATAGGTTTATTCATAGACCAATAAGGGATTTGACAGGGTTTTACATTTCAAATTGTAGGGATATTTAGTGTACATATGCTAAACAGAGTGGAACAAGGGAAACTCAACCTGCAAAGCTGAGATGGATGCCCTCTACATTTGCTCAGAGCCACTGTGGTTGAAAAGAAGGGAAAGGGTTCTGTCCCCTGAATTTTCCAAGAAATAAAAGGCATGTAATGCCAGTGTCCTGACCTGGTACCTCTCCATGAAGCTTTACAGATTGTGGGATTCCTTCCACGCTGTTTGCCAGGCTGCGACCCTTTCGTCTTCTCACCAGGATTTCGTTGTGCTCCTCTTTGGACCATCTGTTTTTGTGGACAGATCTCCTGGTTGCACTCCTTAATTTTTCACTATTCATAAGATTGATGTCCATGAGGCTTTTAGGCAACAGGTCTTTGGGTCTCTCGTCCATGTGCCATCCTTGTGGATGGCATCTTCTCACCTCAAAAGCCTCACATCCCTGACCAGATGAGAGACAGGATCCTCTATCCTTCTGGGATCTCCAGACAGGGGACCATGAAGAAGAAACATCATATTTTCTGGCAGTTCGGGAGCTGGTGTTTTTGGTGTGGAAAGATGGTGCCATTGAGAGACCCCAGCTCTGCTCGCGTTCTTCAAAACCTGACCGAAATGTTCCAGGAGTTGCCCAGGATGGCATTGTCCCCTTAGAGGAAAGTGGCAAGGCTTCCCTTGGATGACCAGTTTCAAAAGGATGTATATTCCATTTATTAGATAAGGGACTCATGAAAGGGTCCAAGGGATTGTTGGATGCCCAGCCCTAGGTGCAAACAAAGAGCAACAGAGAGGCATGTGGAAGCAGGATCAGAAATATTTCAATTGCGCACATGCCATTCCTGAATTCCACACTTTCACTATTGGGTTATTCTCCTGTGTTGAAATAATTATCTATCTATCTATCTATCTGTCTGTCTATCTGTAACCCGCCCGGATTCCTTGTGATTGGGCAGGCTATAAATTATTATTATTATTATTATTATTATTATTATTATTATAAATCGCTCGATCATCTATCTGATTATCTCTATCTATGAGAGCTAGCATAGTGTAGTGATTTCAGCAATGGACAACAACTGCAGAACAGGATTCAAATCCTCACGTGGCCATGGAAACCCACAGGGTGCCTTTGGGCAAGTCACACTCTCTCAGCCTCAGGGAAAGGCAATGGCAAACCTCTTCAGAACAAATCTTGCCAAGGAAACCCAATGACACAGTTGACTTATGAGCCAGAAGTCGGAAACGCCTTGAAGGCACACGACAACAAACAGCCACAAAAGTTTGGCATACAATTATTGTACATATTTGCTGTATTAAAAGTACAGTTTATTCAAAGCCTTTCTCTCGTGTAGTTTTTAGATATGATTTTGGGACATAATATATGAACGCTTTGGTCATGGAGTTCCAATTTCATCGGTCTTGAATGTGGGTGAATTCTCGTCTCAGAGGAAATGAGAATTTGGTTTCAACAGCAGAAACCATCACAATGTTCACCAAAGCAGCTTACCTGTCTCTCATCAGATCCTTGGGTCTTCTGCAGATCTATCTTCAGGTGCTGAAGGAATTCTTCATACTCTAGCTGAGATAAATAACAGCTTTGTGTTGAAAAAAAATCCCTCTTATTCCTCTCACCCCCAACCCATGTATTTAGGTATCATCAGGACTGTCCACAAACATGAAGGATATACAACAACATCCTTCAACTTTGGGGAGATCTGAACTTCAGAATGAAGTTCTCAACCATAGAAGCTAGAATTGAAGTCTTTCAGACACAACAAAGATTGGTCAACTTAAGATTTCTTACATTGACCAATCTTGGTTGTGTCTGAAAGACTTAAATTCTAGCTTCTGTGGTTGAGAACTTCATTCTGAAGTTTGGATCTCCCCAAAGTATATATATATATATATATATATATATATATATATATATATATATTGGATGACAGCTGCAGAATTCCCCAGCTAGAATGGCCACCATCCATGCTTCCTGAATTTTGGAGAGAGTTCAGGAAAAAGTAATTTTAAAAAAGTACATTTTTCAGACTCTGGTGGCCAACCAGATACTTCTGGGCAACTCATGCATAGTTGGCAAGTGTCTATGGCACATGATAGTCAAGTGCTTATTCCAAGGAGAGACCTTGGCTTTTAGATTGAGTTATCATGTCTACTGGCTTCTCAAGACCGATTCTGGAATGGATTGAACCAGGCAGCCATGCCTGGAAGTATTTCTCATCTGGAAGGGCAAAGAAATGACCGAAATCCTGCCTTTGAAGGCATTAAATAGACTATTGAGCCTATTGACCACCACCTTTCCTACGTTGGTTAATATCTCACCTTTCTTCTCCTCAGAGCACTTGTCCTCACCGATAGATCTTCCAACTTGGCTTCCAATGCTGAAAAACTTTGCAACAGCTCCTGGTTCCGGATCTGGGCTCGGCTCTCACGCAAACATACCTCGGCCCATAACCTGCGTAGTGTGGACACCTCAGTATTTGGTTTGGGGGAAGGAAGGGGACTCACCCCTCCATCAGTTGAAAGAGTAGAAGGAAATTTGGAAGAATGTAGCTCCAGGAGGTCTTTCGGATGAGGAGCAGTCCCATGATCTTGTGAAGAAGAATGATGGGTTCTCCTTCTTCTGGCAAGAGAGTTGAGGTGACCATGAGGCTTTCAACATCCAACCTTTGTTCCTGATAACTTAGCATAAAGGTGAGGGAAATACAGTCATCCCTCCACATTTGCGGCTTTGACTTTGGCAGATTTGATTATTCACACATTTGATTAATATATATCCTCTGTAGGCATTTCTAGGTCCTCCTCTATGGTCAATGTCCACCAGAAGTTGGACTAAGGATTCTTAGAGAGAACAATGCTCTAGGCATTTGTAGGTCCTCCAATGCAATTCTATGGTCAACCTCTGGCAGATGTTGACCATAGAGTTGTGCTGGAGGACCTAGATATTCCTAGAGAGGACCTAGATATTCCTAGAGAGGTGTTCCCTCCAGTAAAATTAATAATAATAATAATAATAATAATAATAATAGTGGTTTTTTTATTTGTGTTTTTTCCACTTTCACAAGGGTCCTGTGCCCCTAACCCCAGCAAATGTGAAGGACCCACTGTAGTCAAACAGAGGTTGGAGATATCTCTGGATTATTTTTTGACGGAGGTCCTAAAATTCTGGCAACAGCCCTTTGCAAGATAGATTGCATTTCCAATTAAAAGTGAAAGGGAGGTGAATAAGAGCAAGGTAAAGGAGACTAAAATTAAACTAGCGTTGCAGAATAGCTACCCACTGGGTAGCAAACAAAAAGGATAGGAAAACTATAGGGAAGGAAATAAACCCTACCCCTAACATACAGAAATTAATATCTTTCTCTCACAAATACAACCACTGAAACCTTTTGGGTCTAACTGCTTCTTTGCAAACTATACTGTCTTCTCTAAATTCCAGTATTAAGTGACTTTGATATAGCATCCCCCCCTCCTGAATTAATCTCCAATTCTATTAACTGCTTATTTTGGCTCTTTCAAAATTAGGAGCTATAGGGCTCTCTGAATATAAATATTATAGAGAGATAGATATTTCTATGCAAAGTTCAAGCATCTGCAATGTATTTCTGGGGTTTAAAACTGGGGCTCGGGGAAGTTATTTCAGTGGACTACAAGTCCCAGATTCCTTCCATCCCCAGCCAGGTTCGGTTGGCTGAAGGATTCCAGAAATTGGACTCTATAAAAGGAATATTTCCATAACCTGAATGTTAAAATAAGAATAGATCATCCCACAAGATCTGGGCCACAAGATGGGGACGCTCCGAGAAGCAACCTGATTATTCTTTGGAAGAAAAGGCGTTCCGAGATATAGGAGGGGAACTCAAGTTGACCTTGACAGGTCTTACCTTTTGCATTTGCTCTTGATCGGTCGGGTCGGTTCCAGGTTGGCACTGTGGGTTACAGACCCACAAAATGGCCATGCCCCATTTGCACAGCTTGTCGCCTGCCCTGGCCTTCTATTGCCCTCCCCATCCTTGCTTTTTTTAACTGGGCCAAGAAGATCTCTTGAGGATTAGCAAAGAAATCTTCTTGTTAAGCAGCTGCAGCTTTCTCTTCCAACCAAGACACCTACAGATTCTCCCCCATACACTCCATTTTTTTTCTCTCTCTCTGGTCTAATCTGCACTCATAACCCATCCCATTCATCCAATGACATCAAAAACCGACCAAACAGTGGTATCTTTATTGAGACAATAGGGCGGTGAGACATAGGTAAGAACTCAGGTGACCTAAGCAGGATATTGGAAGAGCAAGTCTTCCTTTCCTCTTGCTCTTTGAAGCCAATTCCAGCTTAATATGATCGGACTCTAGGTTACGAAACCTTGGATCAAACCCCATTTCCTATCCTCCCGGGGAACCTGTTTCGAACCAATAATAGCTCGCCTCCTTCACCGCCCTTGGGCTTCCATCTCACTCCCCTTCCAAGGTTTTTGTAACTGGGCCACTCTCTGCGGAAGATCCCAGGAGGATTAGCAAATAAATCTTCTTGTTAAGAAGCAGCCGCAGCAGCCGCTTTCTCTCTTGCCAAGACACCAGAGCTTCTCTCTGTCTCTGGAGGACAGTCCTGAAGCCCATATTTCCTTTACACTCAACAGATGCACAACCAAAGCTGACTCCAAAGTGACCATACCCAGGGGGAAAAAACTACAATAAATTCAAACAGAACAGGCTTTTTTTTATTGACTTCCCATTTCTCATTCGAGAAGGAACACAAGGGGTCTTCTGTGCAAGGACAGAAAACATTATTGAGTGGTTGAGGATGGTTCACAGAAGCAAAATCCTGCTGAAGGGAAGGGAAGGGAAGAAAGAAGTGGAAAGGAGACATGTCACTCTGGAGAACAAAATGGAGCATGCCCTAGAAGGGATAGATTCATAAAAGAGTTGGAAGAGACCTCAAGGGCCATCCAGTCCAACCCCGCAATCCGAATTCTCAGCCAGAAAGCAATAGGACATTGCCAAACTACAAACCCAAGGAGTTCATGTTTTTCCATGCAAAAGAAATTGGTGCACTTAGGATTCTTTAATTTTGCACCAGGCTTTTGCACCAGGCTCTCTCCTGGTGCAAAGTCTTTTGCACCAGGCTCTCGCTGGTGGATCCTAATAAAAAGAAAGATCCTACAAGACTGAAGTCGCTTGGTTGTGTGCATGTGCCTTCAAGTCATCTGTCGACATTGGGTGACCCCATAAATTTCATAGGGTTTTTTTTAGGCAAGGTATCCTCAGAGGTGGATGGGGTCAAAAGATGCAGGCATGAGTTGCAGTTTATTTGGGAGGGTTAAGAGCGAGTCTACACATCAGTGTATTATGTGAATTGGTGCAGAATTTCGCACATTCGCATTGACGGTCAATCGTCTTCACTGTCCTGCACAAATGTGCACTTATTCACATCTATTCCCCCTCACTTTGCCAAAAATAAGCAGCCATCCAAATCCATGCAAAGCAAACAGACAGCCACACAAGCAATAATGCACATTTCTGTGGATTTCTGCAGATACTCCGGTAAAAACCGCGATGCCTTTTTCTGCAAAGTTTAAGGAGTTTTTTAGGGAGGAGGCGCAAAAAGCCTGAACTCCTGCAAATCATGTGTGGCTGGATTGCATTTTATTTGACTGGAGTGAGGAGTATTTTCATTGTGTAGACTAGCCCTAAGACTTGGGATGAAGAAGATGAAAAGGAGGAAAGGATTTCTCCTTGTGCACAAGAGGCAAGGGATAGCCATAAATGATCCCTTCTTGGTGGCAGAAGCGACTGGTGTGTTTTCAGACAGAGACCCTCTTAATCCGGATTAATCCATCATTCCTCATCTGTTTTAAGCAGTTACAAAGCGGAGCAGAAATAGGCGCTCTGTGCCAACTTGGCGATATTGTGCTTTTCCTGGGTGTACATCCATAAATGATCCCCTCCTGGTTTGTCTACTCTGGTACCCATAACACAATTGTGACATGGGTAGTTACTTTTAGGGTGGCTCAAAGACATTTCAGACCTTAGGATTTTTTTTTAAAAAATTAAACTACAGTTTCCAGAATCCTTAGATCGGCATGATTCAAGACCAAACAAATTGTGACACTGGGACTTTTGCAACAGTCACCAGAAGCCTTGAGCCAAGATCAATTTGTTCTCCAAGCGACAATTGAAAAACGAAGTTCTCATATAGGATTCTAGCCCTGAAAAGTATTCCCCCCCCTAGACTCCTGACTTCCCTTTACTTTTAGAAGGAGATGCCATTTTTATCACTGGTTGACTTTTGATTAAAATACTGGCATACTTTCAAAGGAGGTTCTCAGCAGCGCTAATCCCATGTTCCTCCTCCTTTCTAAGCTAGAAGCAGATTTGCAATTGGCTTTCGATCCTACCCAAGGATGTGGTTGTGCTTTTTCGGAGTGTGCCATCCCACGCTGCATCGTCTGCCCTGAAGCCATTGCTTCTGGGGATTTTAAGCAAAATACAAAAAGAGTAATTTGTCCAAGATCGGCATTCACTATACCTTTCCAAGCGGTTACCATTTTTATCACCGATTTACTTTTTCAATAATAATAATAATAATAATAAAAGAAAAAACCACTATAACTTTTAGTTAACACTTATAGCATAGCGCAGCTTTTGTAAAAACTGAACGTGTCCAGTTTTGGGAGGAAAAAAAGTCTCTGTTGGGTCCCCTCAAAAAGCAGCTTTAAAATGTACAGTTGCATCCCTTTTGTCGTTTCCGGGAACAGGATTGCACATTTTAGACTGGAAAATGGTTTCTTTTGCCATGGGGAGGTTCTCTGTGGATTATATTATGTAGCCTCCAGTCCTAAAACTCCACTCTTGATACAGAAAAAGAGCGGAAGGATATTATATATTGCATTTTAGCAGCATTCTCCAGTTATTTAAATAATTAAATATATATATATATGTGTGTGTGTGTGTGTCCAGAAACATGGCTCTGAAGGCTGTTTTTGTGGCCTCAACCTTCCCCTTCAAGAGTTCTTTGGACCAACTCTTTTCTTGGGGGTGAAAAAAGAAGAAATGGAAATTGCCTCTCCTGGAAGGCTTCATGCTGCAGAGCCATGTTTAAAAATAAATTAAAAACCCTGGTTTTTTTTCCAAAATAAGAAAAGGATTTCAAGCAAATTCCAATTCTGCGTGGCTACAGTCAGCCCTCCATAGCTACGGATTCTGCAGCCACCATCCACAGCTTGAAAATTTCCCTATGTATATATATATATATATATATATATATATCCAAAAAGCAAACCTTGATTATTATTATTTTTTGCCCTTTGATATAAGGGATACCATTTTACTATGCCGTTGTATATAATGGGACTTGAGCATCCACAGATTTTGGTATCCATGTTGGATCCCCCTCAACCAAATCCCAATGGATACCAAAGTCCCAATTCTACAAGAAACATGGTCCCTGGCTTGCAAAATTGCCCAGCTTGGTCTCACATTTGTGGGCATTTTTTTTAATAAAAGGAGTGTTAAAATGACACCTTTCTCCCACTTGGGCTACACTGGTGGGTACCCAGATGGGTTAATATTATTATTATTTAATTTATTAATTAATTTATATCCTGCCTTTCTCCCAAATGGGACTCAAAGCAGTTGAGTAATATATACGGAGGAACACATGGGAGGACTACAACTGGATGGTACCACATTGTAGACCCTCCAATAAAAATGAGCATTTGAGACATGGCAATTCCATACTTAAGTCTCATATCCTGAAGGAAGGCTTTTTTCTCCCCACATGTTCCACCCCGAGGTAACATTCCCACATAGGTATGGAGGCAAACATTGGAGGGCTCAGTTGAGTTCGTCCATCGGTTGCCTACACCTGCAATGCATCCAAGGAAGAGTCCAGTATTTTCACCTAGAAGCTTGCGTCCTGAGCTTGGGGCCAATAATAATAATAATAAATCAAAATGTCCTGCAATCCCAGCAATCGCAAAGAGAGTCACCACCAAATGGGACCATATAATGTTACCAGCATCCTGTGCCCCCATAGTGCAAAAACAACAGCCCCAAACTAGGCGCATGGGACACTGAGATGACTGGAAAGGTCTTCCATGGCCAGTCCATTCACTAGAAAGGCAGGCCATAGAGAAAAATGAAGCCCTCATTCATGGTCTTCCATCTGCCATGAAGAAGTTCAGGCGACTTTAGGAATGGGGTGCCTGGGGGGTCGTAGGAGTCCCCGAGGTGGGATTGACCGATGGGCCATGGACCGTCGCCGGTTCTTCAAGCTCTGTTTTCTCAGCAGGTATCGAGAATACTGCACCTCAGGCATGACCAGTTTCAGACATAGTTCGTCGGAAGGAGGCCCCGAACCTGGGAGGTCATAGCCTACAATGTCCACCTTGGCGCTGGGTTGCCAGGGTCGGAGCTCTTTGTTTTTTATTTGCGTGGCAGGACGCAACTGGGGTTGGCCCCCAAAGCAGCGATGGGCCAAGCGGTCGCAGGCCTGGTGAAGAGCCTCCACCTCTTTCCGGACACAGTCTTGACCCACTTGGCTCAGCTTCCTCCAGAAGGTGGCATTGAAATGGTCATAAAGGCTGGCATCGAGGGCATTCCAGGCACGGATCTGGGCCGCCAAGCGGGCGGAGGTGATGTTGAGCTTGGATTCAGGGCTGCGCATGTTTAGCTTGACGTACAAAATGTCCTCCAGGTCCCACGCCAGGAGATGGCGGAGGAGGACCAAGGATTCGTCAAAGTACTCGGCAAGCATGACAAGGGAGAAGATGCCCTCTACTTGATGGATGAACCTGGGCAAGTAGGTAGGGTCCTCAGGGTTGTGATCAGGGTCACCCCCCAAGTCGTACACCAAGGTGTTGTGAGCGTACATGGCGAACTTTTCATGGGGACGGTAGTAATGGTAGGGATTGTCCAGGAAGGCCTCCATAGAACCATTAGGCACTCGCTTGAAGGCTGGGCAGTACTGGTTATAGTAGCTGAAGAGCGACTCAAACATGGCGACTGGCTCACGGAGGATGGTGATGTAGACCGTGTCGTTGGGCATGAGGCGATGCAGCTCCTCGTGGTTGAAGCGCAAGTGGCTGGCGATGACCCGTGGCGGGAGGGTGTAAGGGTGGACAAAGCGGGCTGAGAAGTTGCGTGGGTAGCAGAACTGGTGGTCACAGGCGTGGTGAGGCAGGGCCACGGTGACGTTGTGTCTCTCGGCAAAGCGGAAGAGGAGGTTCTGGACGGTGGTGCTGGCGGTCTTGTGGGTCTTCAAGAAGGCCACAGCGGTGTGCTTGGGATGCGAGGAGGTGAGCAGCGACCCACAACTGAAGGGAGGAGACTTGGGGAACCTATTGGATGCAGAAAGCAGACAGTCAGGAAGAGAAACTAGAGCAATCATTCCCAAACTCTGGTCCTCCATTTGTTTTGGACTCAGGCTCTTAGAAGTCCCAGCCAACTTGGCCAAGGTTCAGGAACTGTGGGAGCTGAAGTCCAAATCAACTGGAAGACCAAGGGTTGGGAACCGCTGAACTTGAGAAATCCAAGCCCGCAAATCAATCCTTCCCCTAAACCACCAAATGCTGCTTCTGGGTCCATTACTAACCCTTCCTTTTCCTGATACTTTTCATTCCTTCTGCCCTCAAACCACTGTACCACGTTGGCTCCGAGCATAGCTTAGGGAAAATTAGTTTTTGGTACTCCATTTCCCAGGACTGTCAAGGATTTGGGGAACAAAGTAAGACCTTGGGCAAATTCCTCCATGATATTCTAGGATTCTATTATTATCTCATCGGATCCTGAAAGCTAAGCAGTGTCACCCCTAGTTACCACTTGGATGGGAGACTACCAACCAATCTCAGGTGCTATAGGCTCTATAGGAAGGAATTGGCAAAACCACCTCTGAGTCTTCTTTGCCTAAGAAAACCCTAAGACATTAATGGGGTCAGTATAATTCGACAGGCAATGTGAAGACACATATACACACGCAGTAAAAAAATGTTTTGAAGGTTAGGGTGTGCAATCGCTTAAAAAGCATGGTACAACATCTTGTGGACTACCTTCTCAATCTGGACCCAGCACTGATCCTATAATAATGCTGGCTCCCTAAGCTTGTTACTTGCCCCAAACCGTCCTTTGGCCCCTACCAACTAAGGTGGGCACTTTGGCGCAAGAGCAAAGTGCCTGTGCTGAATGCCAGGAAGAGGAGGAAGAGACCCTTCTTGCGAGAGATCATCTTGGGGCCGTAGAGCAGCACCGGCAAGGTGTACGCCATGCTGGTTGGGCCTTATCTAGGCGCAGCGTAATGGCAAGCCCACCCTGGCATGGGGACTTTGGGCTGGCAACCGATTCAGCAGCAGCAGCAGCAAGACGAATCTGACGGACCGAGGGGCACCTGCGGAGAAACACAGCAACCGGTGTTAAGTCACACACTGACATGCACAGAGCATGCAAAACAGAAACAGCTATTTCTTATCATCACAGATCAGTCCTTGCTCACAATACAATTGCAGTCAAATTACCGATGTCAAACTGGGTGATGGTGATCTTCTTTGGTATTTGTATTTCTTTTTGTCCTCTGCTCCATCATCCTCATCTTCCTTACACACTCATCCTTCCCTTTCCATAGCTGCTACCTTTGCACTACGCATGAGGGTTTACACTCCCAAACCCTAAAGCTCGTTCCGAAAAACCCTCAAGCGATGGTTATCAATATTCACAGAGTTTTCTCACTCTTGTTCGCTGCTGAATATTGATAATACTGGCAGACAGGGGCTTTGCAGTCTGAGATTTTGGATGTGAAGGTAATCTTGAGCCCGCTTCCCCACGGAGAGATCAATAGCTAGCCGCCTTGAGTCCCTGTACCGGGAGGAAGGTGGGATATCAATAAATAAAACAATAATAAAATAACAGCTCAGTCTTTGACCGACATGCGGAGTTTCCCATCAACTTACCTTCATGCAGGGATTCCAAAAAGCATAATGCAAGACAAAGCATTATTCTTCCCTCTCGGGATGAGCACCTGTCCTTTGCTCCAGGTACAATTTCACCTCCTTCCCTAAACTTGGCCCCCTCTGGCTCTATACTATCAGCAAGCGAAGGAAGAATATCCTCTAAACCTGGACGCTCATCTCTCTTCAACTCCGCTCCCTTTCCCTTCGCCTGCCCAGAGGAAAGCAGAGACAGCCACCAAGTTCACCTTCCTTCAAACAAGGGGAGGAGATTGGGTTTCCTAGCCCTGGCATCATGCTCCTGGCTGGTTTCTGGACAGCTTCCAAGCCCTTGCAGTCTCATTCTGGGATCTGGGATCCAATCCTGGTATTGCCAGATATAGCAAATGGGAGCAGTGGGCTCTTGGGCTGTTGGCTCAGATCCTGAATGGATCTCATGCGTCTATATCTTGATGGAATCAGAGAAAGCAAAGTCCGGAAGGTATACTCCCTTCTACGCCTCGGGTGGTCAAAGTACATCCTTGGAGTTACATACACCCTCCTTGGTTTTAGGTCTAGAAACTCTCACCTTTTGGCTCAACATGGAACCAAATTTTGGAAAGCTTGCTCTGTTGTCACGCACAAGAGAAAGCTGTCCAGGGCCATTGCATTTCTTTTTGGTTTTAGGTCTAGAAACGCTCAGCCTTTGGCTCAACATTTTGCAAAGACTGTTTTGGTGACATGTGCAAGACAAAACTCTCCAGGGCCATTGCTTTTTTTGTTTTGTTTCGTTTTTAGGTCTAGAAACTCTCAGCCTTTGGAACCGGATTTTGGAAAGCCTGTTCTGTTGACATGTGCAAGACCTCACGTTTTCTTTTTTAAAAATAAGGGCAAGCCTATACTCCTCGTGAAAGAGAGTTTGCAAAATATACACTCTCTGCCCAAATTTTGAAGGGCTCTTTGACAGCCCTTGAGATTTTTAGAAAGCAATCATGTCACCAAGCAGAATAAGTACAGCTCCTTCAACCTTTCCTGGTATGTTTTATTTTCCATACCTCTTATCAACCTTGTTGCCTTTCTCTGATCCTGCTCCAACTCTTTCATATCTTTCTTACAATGAGGCACCCACTGGACAGAGGACTCCAGATGACCGGTGCGGAATATAGTGGGACTTTTTGTTCCCTCAACTTGGAAACTATGCCCAGCATGGGGGGGAAAACCCTCGTTGTTTTTCTCATCGGCACATGTGCGAATGAAATAAGCAAAACTTTGCATCCCTGTTCAAAAGCGCCTTTGCACTTGTGCAAACTCATTGGACTTTGTTGGAGGAACAGCGCCATACTGAATTAGCAGAACCACATATGCTTCAAAATAAAAGGAGGACTTGGATGCAGGTTCGAATTCTGGTATCTGGGCCCTTTCATACTACACAATTGTTGTAAGCCTTCGAGTCATTTCAGACCTATGGCACCCTAAGATGAACCTATGATGCGGTTTTCAGGGCATGATTTGTTCAGAGGAGGTTTGCCGTTGCCTTCCCCTGAGGCTGAGAGAGTGTGACTTGCCTAAGGTTGCTCAATGGGTTTCATGGCCAAGCTGGGAATCGAACCCTGGTCTCCAGAGTCACAGTCCAGAGCTCAAACCATGACACCACCCGGCTCTCTCTTATTTCAAAACCAAAATCCTACTCCTCCCCCCCCAACCCAAGGCAGTTTATAACAACAAAATAGTGAGCTATATAAAGTGAAAACCACAATGCCGCATTAAGCAACATGCTGACACAGCACACCTATACACAATTTTCTTTTTTTACAAATGAAACATTTGTAATCCATCAATAAACCAGTGATGGGATGTGGACCAGAATTGAAAATATTATGACAAAGCCTCTCTACTTGAGACTCCGGTTAGATTGCAACGAAATCATCTATACTAGGCATGGGCAAAGTGCAATTAATGGGCCAATTTTATGCCTCAAAATGCCCCTTATGGGACATGGGGCATTTTGCCACATTTATTGCCCTCTGGGACATTCAAAAATAGGAAATGAGCCGGAATTGACTTCAGTCCCACTTTTGCAAATCGGCACTGAAAATCTGTATTTCTCCAGCCCTCTGTTCTCATCTTCCCAGTGCTGATGCTGCTTAAAAACAACAACAACAACAACAACAACAACAACAATGATGATGATAATAATAAAAAATTATTTATATCCCGGCTCTCTATAAAATGCAACCGAGATAAACCTCTAGCTGGGGAGAAGATGAGGAAGAAAAAGGGAGCTGGGGACTCCTAAAAAGACTTTGGACCTCAAGTTTCCAAGCCAAAATTTTGAAGCCTAGGGACAGCTCCTGGTGCCATCCATAAGCATTATGCGCCCATTGGGCAAGTCACACACTCTCAGCCTCGGGGGAAGGTAATGGCAAACCTCCTCTGAACAAACTGTGCCAAGGAAACCCCAGGACAGCATTGCTAAGTTGGAAACAACTTCAAGGCACACAATGACAACAAAAGCTCAGCCACGGTTGTTCACGTCTTGTCATCCAAGCACACACACATACGCATTTTCTTGCTTAGAAATTGAGACAGAAATCTTAACTAAAACAGCGGTCCGCAGATCAGAATCCCAGAATGCCATAGCATAGGGCCATGGCGGTGAAAGTAGTGTCAGACTGCATTGTTACTGCAATGCTGATGAGACCTTAATTATAAATATAATTAAAACTTATTATTATTATTATTATTATTATTATTATTATTATTAATTGGTTTTTGATTCGTCCATTGCCTTGGAAGCCTTTGTGGGCTGGGAGGCAATACAGAAATACTTAAAAATAAGTAAATACAAAGCAGATCATGTGGCATGGAGCTATTTGTGAGAGACCAGAGTTATAAACTTGCGTTAAACTTGCATAAACACGAACCCACCTGCCCCAAACATCTCCATATCTCCTAGTAGAGACAAGGAGCCTTTGTTCAAGGAGAAGGGATCTGGGAGAAATTAGATCCTGGCAGTTTAGGACAACTCTTTTCGTTGAAGATTTAATCCACTCCTCCTATGTACCAGCGATTCCCTTGCCGCACAGTTGCACGGTTGATCTGATTTCTACATTTGCATCTTCTCCGTTCCCAGCTTCAAAACCAGAAAGTGAAAAATTGCTTTCTAAAAAAATCGGACACTACAGATCCCAGAAATCTCAAAGTACAGCTGACCCTCCATAGCCACAGATCCTTTATCCATGGGTTCAACAATCTGTTACGTCACTCTGTTTTGTTTGTTCTTACTTCTAATGGCTTGAGGATGCATCTTATTCGTATAACAATCATCATAATCCTTGGAAGTTTAATCCTTTGTTTCCGTTATAGAATCATAGAATCATAGGGTTGGAAGAGACCACAAGGGCCATGATCTAACTTATTATATGTGTTATGTTGTAGTGTTATTATTTAACCTGGGGAAAACAACAACATCGCAGCTTGCAAGGGCAGACGTGCGTCCCCCGTTTTTCCATGCCAGGGTCAGTTTATTTCTGTGCCGATGGGTACCTCCATGTCCCAGCGAGACATATTGATCCGACGGAGGTGAACCGACACCGGTTCTGAACTGGAAACCTTGGGGAGAATGGGAACTCCAGGCATGGTTTCCGTACCGACAAAACCTCCCTTGCGCCCACCTGAAAACCCAAACTGAGAGCCTAAAGGTAAGAGGGTCAAAGCATCACCCTCTTGCACCCGATGCCCTCGGACTTCAATGTTGGGTCCGTCTCATTCCGGCTACTAACCTTTGCGGAGAATGTAGGCCAAATCTCGCCCGATCAATGGGTACAAGCCTCAGGGCTGATGGTGGAAATTTCATCAGTGCTCCCTCTCTTCATAAATCCATGCACAAAGGCAGAGGGCATGCAGGGCAAAAGAGGGGAAGAGTGACATTTTGGGTTGCACCAAAGGGCACCTAGCCCATCCCGGTCTTTGCACCAACATTTCTCCTCCTCCTAAGTCTTGCTGATTGCTCCGTCCCTTTGGGAAAAGAACCTGGAAAGCTCTGTTTCAAGCCTTTTCCAAATAAAGCAGGGTTTGTGGGACAGTGGGAGACAGGGGAGGTGAAAGCCCAAACTGAGTAATAATAATAATAATAATAATAATAATAATAATAATAATAATAGTTGTTGTTGTTGTTATTATTGTTATTGTTATTGTTATTGTTATTTACGTCTTGCCTCTCTGCATAGCGCAACCAGGGCAGCTTACAACATTAAAATTGCTCAGCAGAGGAGCGAGATAATAATAATAATAATAATAATAATAATAATAATAATAACAACTTATGTCTCACCTCTCTGCATAGCACAACCAGGGCAGCTTACAACATTAAAATTGCTCAGCAGAGGAGCGAGATATAAATTATTATTATTATTATTATTATTAATGTCTCACCTCTCTGCATAGCGCAACCAGAGCAGCTTACAACATTAAAATTGCTCAGCAGAGGAGCGAGATATAAATAATAATAATAATAATAATAATAATATTAATAATAATAATAATAATAATAATAATAATTTATGTCTTGCCTCTCTGCATAGCACAACTAGGGCAGCGTACATCATTAAAATTGCTCAGCAGAGGAGCGAGATATAAATTATTATTATTATTATTATTATTATTATTATTATTAATGTCTCACCTCTCTGCATAGCGCAACCAGGGCAGCTTACAATATTAAAATTGCTCAGCAGAGGAGCGAGATATAAATTATTATTATTATTATTATTATTATTATTATTATTATTAATGTCTTGCCTCTCTGCATAGCACAACTAGGGCAGCTTACATCATTAAAATTGCTCAGCAGAGGAGCGAGATATAAATTTATTATTAATTGAGCAATTTTAATGATGTAAGCTGCCCTAGTTGTGCTATGCAGAGAGGCAAGACATAAATTATTATTATTATTATTATTATTATTATTATTAATATTAATGTCTCACCTCTCTGCATAGCGCAACCAGGGCAGCTTACAACATTAAAATTGCTCAACAGAGGAATGAGGTATAAATAATAATAATAATAATAATAATATACATTTTATATCCCACAATCCCATCCCCCCTTAAAATACTATTAAACAATTGACAATTAAAACACACTTAAAATAATAACGCCAGCAGACAATAACTGCAACAGAATCAGGGACTTGGGCTATCTTTTGGTGGCCGGGATATCTATTCAGCAAACTTGGCATGACAATATTAAAATTCAGTAAAAGGATGGGCATGTGTGCATGAGGGCAGGAATAATAATAATAATAATAATAATAATAATAAGGTCATAGTGAGCTGGGACCCACAAGACCTGGGTTCAAATCCAAAGGTTCCCTAAGGGGCCCTTGCGCCGAGAACTCATCCTCTCTTGGCCTCAGTTTGCCCACCTGGTGAATGGGAACAATACAGGGATGTACCTCGCAGGCTTACTGTTGGGGAGTAAAGATTTGCACAAGGACTTTGCATGTTTAGAAGCTTATCATCATTCCTAATCGCTGCACCAGTCCTGTCCCCAGATATCCTGCAATTCAGGTTGCAGCAGGACTTGTCCGTTCAGGTGGAAACAATGACAAGGACTGGCCAGCTGCCTAGTCCCAAAAGGTATTAATTTCCTGCGGTCCATTAACTCAGTTAGGAAAACTGTGCCGGGTTACCTGGTCTCAGGTTACCCTCCATGATTAAACAGGGCAACGTCCCAAGGCAGGTGACTTGGTTTTTCAGTGCACTGAGCAGCAAATTATTCAAAGATTGCCTAATCCAGGCCTCTTAAAAGGATGGATGGAGATGAAGGGGACTCAGGAGTACCAATGTCACCAAGTCGGTCCTCTAACCATTAGTTAGTACTTCCATCTGACCCTGAAACGTACAGGATTCCTGCTGGGAAAACTGGGGTCCCAAAGATAAGGTGACTCTGTTCCCAGATGTGGCTGTCCTGGGTTCTTATCTCCAGTCATTGGTTCGAGATAAGACTCAAAGGCACCTCTTTCCCAGTACGCTCAGGCAAAAGCAAGCTGCTGCAGCCTTTTCTGGCTTATGTGCTTTTCAAAGCAGGAGGAAATGTGGGATGATCGAGAGAGAGTTTCCCAAATTGGGAAAGCTCAGGGTATCCAAGTACTGGATGCTCGACACATTCCCTTAAAAACAGAAGTCCTTTGCCATGCTCTTTGGGTGCAAAAGGGGAAGAAGCGCACGCTGGGACGGTCAGGCCAACAAATGACTTCCCAAAGAGGCCGCTCTCATCATACCTTAATGATGCTGGATGCCTGCAGGCCAAAACATCAATCATCCCCCCCTAAAAAAAGAGTTTAGGTTTTTCGTGTTAAAAGAATGGCTCTCATCATAGCTGCAATAATTTAATTCATGAAGCACTGTCTGGGAAGCAAAATGATTGCAAAAAAAAAGGGAAAGAAGGAAGGAAAGAGCACCGTGGGGAAGGAAGGAGGGAAGGAAGGAAGGAAGGAAGGAGAACTGCAGGGAAAGAAGGAGGAAAGGAAGGAAGGAAGGAAGGAAGACTGCAGACAAGGAAGGAAGGAAGGAAGGAAGGAAGGAAGGAAGGAAGGAAGGAAGGAAGGAAGGAAGGAGAACTGCAGGGAAAGAAGGAGGAAAGGAAGGAAAGAAGGAAGGAAGACTGCAGACAAGGAAGGAAGGAAGGAAGGAAGGAAGGAAGGAAGGAAGGAAGGAAGGAGCATTGCAGGAAAAGGAGGAGGGAAGGAAGGAAAGAAGACTGCAGACAAGGAAGGAAGGAAGGAAGGAGAACCGCAGGGAAAGAAGGAGGAAAGGAAGGAAAGAAGGAAGGAAGACTGCAGACAAGGAAGGAAGGAAGGAAGGAAGGAAGGAAGGAAGGAAGGAAGGAAGGAAGGAAGGAAGGAGCATTGCAGGGAAAGGAGGAGGGAAGGAAGGAAAGAAGACTGCAGACAAGGAAGGAAGGCACTTCAGGGAAGGAAGAAACACTGTGGACAAGGAAGAAAGGCACTGCAGGGAAGGAAGGAAGGAAGGAAGGAAGGAAGGAAGGAAGACATTCACATTTTAACAGACACAACCCCTTTGTTTCACATCCTGAAGCCCAGGGTTCAAGCTTTTCCCTAAGAGACGGGGCATAATGATAAAGGAAAAGCATGCCTCTGAGAATGTGCAGAGTGCCTTTCCATTGATATTCGGTTAACTGCCTCTCCTCCCCAACTCTCTGGGATCTGGAGCCAAAGGAGAATGTGTGGTACTCCAGAGGCTGGCAGACTGCAACTCCCATACGGCATCGGCCATGGCGATGGGTGTTGCAATCCAAGGACATTTGGGCATTCCTCATCTTCGCTTGGGCGGTTCAGTTTCCAGGAATAGAAACCAGCACTTCAGGCTTTCGCTCTGCTCTGTTTCTCTCTTGACATTCAAATAACTTTCTCTGGTCTGTTTAATATGCACACTTGATAAGTGTTTTCTGGTCTGCTGCGGGTAACCCCAAATATTTATTAGACGCGAAGCTGGGTCTCTCTCTGCTTTGGCTTGAAGCTCGAGGGGCAAGAAGGAACAATGCCACCTGCCCACCTTCCAAAATGCCAGCCCCCAGCTCCACGGCCAAGGCAGGTATTTATATCTTGGCCATGTCACCTGTTTCTGCCAAAGGCCTGACTTTGTTGAAGGGCAGTAGATTTCCGTGGTATTTAAACTGATACTGTGCGGCCGAACAAAGACAAGGGAAGAACGCGTGGGAATATACATGCACAGACTAAGCGGGTAAGGACCTTTCGGACAGTGCTGGACCTGGATCATTTGGAGGCAAACATCACAAGACTGGGGTGCATCTACACTGCAGAGTTTGTGCACTTCGACACCGCTTTAACTGCCCAGGCCCAATGCTGTGGAGTACTGGGATTTGCAGTATTGCAAGGTCTTTAGACTTCTCTGCCAAAGCATTCCAGAGCATGGTGCCATGGCAGTTAAAGCGGTGTCAAACTGCATTAATTCTGCAGTGTGGTCACAGCACAGGAGGTGACCCAATATTACATCAAGGAAGAAGGAAGGAGAGGGAAGGGGAAGCAGAGGGAACAGAGGGGGAGGTAAAGAGAGGAAGGAAGGAAGGAAGGAAGGAAGGAAGGAAGGAAGGAAGGAAGGAAGGAAGGAAGGAAGGAAAAGGAAGGAAAGCAAAAGAACCTGTTGTGAATATTTCCTTGCATGGCATTTTAAAAATGAGTCCTTGGGCTAAGGCTGGGCTCAAAATGAACCCAGTGGGGCTCAGCCTGAATGCACTGCACTTCTGTCCTCTGCGTTCCTCCTCAGGGATGAACAAGCCTCACATTCCAGGAGAGGTGAAGAAAAAGGTGTAAGGGGAGCCCATGGAGTCAAGTTCGAAGGCTGCACCCAACGATGCCTCCCCCCCCCTCGTGATTTGAGAAGGACTGGGCTCAGGAATGTCCCCAAACCAGCCATCCCAAGCCAACCCATGGAGATGGGCAAGCTGGACGAAAGCGGACGAGAGACTCCTCCATCGAAGGCCAGGAGCTCCCTCCACCTGAGACGTGGCAAGGGCAGCGTTCCACACGCCACCGGGAAGCACTTCCCGAGCTGTCCAAAGTAATAATCCAACCACTCCAAATATTAATCCGGTTGTGGAGAATATTAATCCGTCTCTGGCAGAGAGAGCCTCGCTTGACCCAAATGGAGTGAGGCCCTTTGCATGTGGGATTATGCACTCTTAAGTAGTGCAGGAGGGAGGGAGGGAAGAGCACAGGGAAAGAGATGATGATGATGATGATGATGATGATGATGATGATGGGGCATTTTGGAAGAGGAAGGAGAGCTGTTGCATTCAACCATCGGCCCACCTACGCTATTTTGTCTATACCAACTGGTTGCCCTTTCCACTTGGGCTCTGAACCGGAGACCTTCGGCACACCAGCCGTGATTCCCAAACTCTAGATCTCCAGAGGTTTTGGACTTCAGCTCCCAGAATTCCTGACGATTGACCAAACCATCTGGGGCTTCTGGGAGTGGAAGTCCAAAACACCTGGAGGACCAAAGTTTGGGCATCACTGATCTAGAGGTATAGCTACAGGAAAAGGCAACGTGAGAGCATTGCTTCTCAAATTTGAGAGTCCTGCTCCTCCAAATGAATATTTTTTCCTTTAGTCCCCATATTTCTAGCACCACGGTAATTTAAAACTTCACTTGAGCATTTATTTCGAAAGACACTTTAATTTTGCAGTTTGCATCCAAAGAAAAGGGGCAGGGAGACTGACCAAGGGCATGCAGGCAAATCCAAGAGAAGAGATCTAGGTTTCCACCATTTCCAATCTCTTGCTCTTTGCAATGCTAGAAATCTGGGGATTCAAGGAAAAGACATGCTGTTTGTTGTATATGCCTTCAAGTCATTTCCGACTTATGGCGACCCTAAGGGGACCCTATCGTGGGATTTTCCAGGCAAGGTTTATTACCTTTACTTTTACCTCTATCACAGGTTTTTCTTGGACGGTTTCAAGATTTGAACCCTGGTCTCCAGAGTCATAGTCTCTGCAGTTTAGGCATTTAATTCTCAGCCTCTTAGGCCTCCCTAAACTACAGGGGAAGGCAATGGCAAACCTCCTCTGAATCAATCTTGTCAAGAAAAACCCATGATGGGTTTGCCTTCGGGTCTCCATAAGTCGGAAACGACTTGAAGGCACACGGCATACATAAAATAATCAATGTTTCTGGCCTTTCGATCAATATCCCTCAAATATCTGCATCTGATGAAGTGGCAGCACTCCATGGCAAGCTTACGCCGATTATGGTCAGTCTTTAAGTTGATACAAGACTTTTCTAGACTAGTTTTCCCCATCCAAGTGTGCTCTGCAGATGCCTCGGAATACAAAGCCCATCGCTCACTGCTGGCTGGGAATGACGGGAGATATAGTTCCTCTCTGCAAGGCAGATCTACACCAATTGGCAGCAGATCTACACCAATTCTAGACTAGCTTTCTCCATCCAAGTGTGCTCTCCAGATGCCTCGGAATACAAAGCCCATTGCCCACTGCCGGCTGGGAATGATGGGAGATACAGTTCCTCTGCATCTACACCAATTGGCAACAGCTTTCCAAAATTTCATGGAGAGAAGGATCTTTCGCATCCCAGTTTCCCGCTGCCCGATCCTTTCAACTGGAGATGCTGGGATTTGGACCTGATATTTTCAATACGCAAAGCCTGCCTTCTGCTTATTTATTACGTTTCATTTCATTTATTTCTAGCAACAGCTGCTTCCTTTCTCAAAGAGGGAAGAATAATATCCTGAACTGTGTTCTCTCCAGTTCCAACTTGTAAAATGTATTGATCTATGGATCATTCAGGAAATTAGCAATTTGGGTGCACGGCCTTGGAAAAACCACCAGATCTGAACCAGATCGGGACTGCAACCGAAAAAAATTAAATGTAAAAATTAAATGTCATTTCTTTGCCTCTCTGTCTCAGTCCCAATCTGGTTCAGCAGGGAGGCACATCTCCTACTTGCCATTTTTTGGAAATGCATTTTTCATCTCCTACATGGCACTTTTGGAAGTTTTTGGATGCAATTCTCAGATACAAAGGGTAGTTTGAGCGATAATCTGCTTTAGAAGCATAGCAGGAGGCAAAGGGTTAAAAGCACTTCGCCCTTCCGCACCAAGACCCTGATCCACATCCGTACCCCGTCCCATATTTCCCATTTACTTAATTTTAAAAGCCACCCAAGAGTCGGTCACTGCGTGGAGGCCGTCTTAGCTAGTTTTGCACTCGGCTTTTATTAACATAAAGTTTCTAGTCCTCAAGAAGGAGCAGAAATCTCAAAAACCTGGGGAAGGGAGAGAGAGAGAGAGAGAAAGGATTTCTAGTATTCAGAAAACAGTTTTACTACACCAGTTTCCCTCTCACACTTCATCAAACGTACAAGAAATCTACACAAAGCGAACCAACAGCTGTGCAATAGTTTTAAGGCTGTGTCCACACGGCAGAAATAATCCAGTTTGACCCCACTTTAACTACCCTGGCTCAAATGCTATGAAATTCTGGGAACCGTAGCTTGTTGTGGCACCACAGCTCTTTGGGCAGAGAGGGTAAAACTACAATTCCCAGACTTGCCTAGCATTGAGCCACGGCAGTTCAAGTGGTGTCAACCTGGATCATTTCTGCAGTGCGGATGCAGCTTGATTACTAAAAACTACAAGTCACAGGTCTCAATGCAAGATCCCTAAAGCCCTCTCAGTAGCTCTTCACGTATTTTTCAAGGAATCCTCCAGTCAAGCCATTTTGTCTCCTCCGACACAACACACAAGACGCACAAAATCTTAAGAAGCCTCCGTTTCAACACAATGCACAACACCGGCACGCTTAGGAAAGCTGCTTTTTCTGCCCGTGCCAAAGTCTCCCATTGCTACACCACACCTTGCCTTCTCTTCTAACCACATCCTTGCTCCTAGGCATGTGCAGAGTGCCATTTCTTTCCCCAATGAGTTGCAACAACCGAACCTTCATCCATGGCAGCAGAGTGATCATCCCTTCCCAAGACATCCTCTGGATATAACCTTGCAATCGATGCTGGATGAAGAGGGACCCGGTGCCCAGATTTCAAGGACGGCATCCTCTGACCCACCGCAATCCCAGCCCAAGGAGTCTGCAGTGAGTCATCTGGGTTCGAAACCTGGCTGCTTCTCAGCCTAGATCACTAGAACTTGGCAGTTGTGCCCTTTACACAAACACACACATACACAACATGGGTCTGGTCCAGCAGGAAAGTTGCACCTTCCAGTCCAGCCATATTGCACCTTCCTTCATGGCAAGGATGTGCTTGGTGCGAATGCCCACAAACCCCACAAAATGGATCTTTCTTTCTTTCTTTCTTTCTTTCTTTCTTTCTTTCTTTCTTTCCAGCATCAGCACTCCCCAAAATGCCCTTGGGAAAGTGTTAATGTTAATCTATGATTCTGGAGAGCAAGGTTCGAATCCTGGCTCGGGGATGCAAACCCACTGGGTGACCTTGGGTGACTCACTCTCTCTCAGCCTCAGAGGAAGGCCGTGGCAAACCCCCTCTGAAGAAACTGGCCAAGAAAACCCCATAAGTCAGAAGCAAAAGAGCCAGTATGGCATAGTGGTTTCAATGTCAGACTATGACTTTGGAAGCAGGGTTTTGTTCCCGTAGAAGCCCCCCCCAGGTGACCAAGTCACACTCTCTCAGCCTCAGAGGATGGCCCTGGCAAGCCCCCTCTGAAGAAACTGGTCAAGAAAACCCCATGATAGGGTAGTCCTAAGTCAGAAAAGAAGGAGCAAGCAGTTAGTGGTTTGATTGTTGGACTAGGACACCGAAAGACCAGGGTTCAATTCTCATTTCAGCCATGAAACCTACTGGGTGACCTTGAGTGAATCACACTCTCTCAGCCTCAGAGGGAGGCCAGGGCAAACCTCTGAACAAACCTTGCCAAGAAAACCCCAGGATCGGGTCGCCTTCAGGTTGCCCTAAATGGGGAACTTAGGACTTGAAGGCACACAAGAACAATAAAAAGACAAGTCACAGAGTCTCAGCCTCAGGGAAAACCTTCTAGGAACAAATCGTGCCAGGAAAACCTCATGATAGGGTCACCAGAAGTCAAAAATGACTTGGAGGCACAGCGCAGAAAGGACCACCACTTCCCTTTAAATATGCCCCCTTTCCACAACCCCAAAACCCTTCTCAGCCCCGAAATTAAAGAGGGCCCAAACTGTTCTCACCCTCCCTAAAAACAAAAATAAAAACAAACACCCATCTCCCCAGATCTAGGAAAACCCAAAGCTTCTTTCTCCCTACAAGAGCATCCTGATCTCCCTTTAGGGTTGCTTTATGGCTGGGAAGGACCTATAGAAAAATTTAAACCATTAAAAATATTTTTTAAAAAGCCTTAAAAACCAAAGGAGTGACACCCTCTGGCCTCCCCAAAAAAGCAAAAGGGGATCAATGGAGATGGGCCAAAGGAGCACCAATAATGGCAGATGCCTATATATATATATATATATATATATATATATGGAGAAAGCCTTCTTGGGCTCAGCCAAGCTCTGACACGTTTGTCTCGAAAAAAGAAGGTAACCTCCTATTTTTTCCTCCCATCCCTTCCCTAGAGATTGTTTTTTGGGGGGAATCTCCCCTCTTTTGAGATCCCTTCCATCCCACCTTCCTTGTCCCTCTTCTCCTTGGTGTTCCCATCATCCCCCAGACCCCATTCACACGTTACCCACGTACACGCATCTCATTGAAACGCCTTTGGGGGCCCACATGCGTGTTCCCTGGCCCAGAAAAAGGGGATCAGGTTTAGATGGGGGGCTATTATTATTATTATTATTATTATTATTTTCCAATGGGACCAAAAGGGGGGGAAAAAAGGATGCTGGGATGAGGATGCTGCTGCTGCCTCCCTCCCTTCCCCCAAAAGAGAGATAAATCCAGGCACCTGTCCCCGTCCTGGGATCCGATCTCCTGGCTCCGGTTTCACTCCGGTTCCGATCCGGTTCTGCCTTTGGAATGGAGCAGGGAAGGGCTTTTGGGAAGAGCCCAGCGGCGCCTGCCTCCAAAGCCGCATCGCTTGGGATGGGAAGGGAAGGAGGGAAGGGGGAAGAAGCAAAGGAAGGAAGGAAGGAAGGAAGGAAGGAAGGAGGGATGGAGAGAGAGAGAGAGAGAGAGAGAGGGATGGGGAAGGAAAGGGGGGAAAGAGGCAGGCGGAGGAAGAAGCGCAGCGCCCTGGTGCGGCCGAGGAATGAAAGGAAGGACCACTCACACAGAGACACACAGAGGCAGAGGCTATTCCCACGTGCACTTGGTCCCGACGCGTGTTAAGGGGAGCACGTCGGAACGCCCACGGGTCGGCCTGCCTGCCTGCCTCTCTCTCTCTCTTTCCTTCCTTCCTTCTCTCCATCCGTCCTCTTTTTTCTTTCCCTGCTTGCCACTTCCTTCCTTCCTTCCATCCTTCCTTCCTTCCTTCTCTGCCTGCCACTTTCTTTCTTTCTTTCCTCCCTTCTTTTCTTTCTTTCCCTTCCTGCCACTTACTTACCTTCCTTCCTTCTTTCCTTCCTTTTCATCTTATTCTTTCCCTCTTCCTTTTCTCTTTCCTTGCCTGCCACTTTCCTTCCTTCCTTCCTTCCTTCCTTTTCCTGCCTGCCACTTTCTTCCCTTCCTTTCTTCACTCTTTCCCTGCCTGCCACTTACTTACCTTCCTTCCTTTTCTTTATTTTTCTTTCTTTCTTTCTTTCTTTCCTCCCTTCCTTTTCTTTCTTTCCCTGCCTGCCACTTTTCTTCCTTCCTTCCTTCTTTCTTTTCCTGCCTGCCACTTTCTTTCTTTCTTTCTTTCTTTCTCTTTCTTTCTTTCCTTTATCGTTCTTTCTTTCCTCCCTTCCTTTTCTTTCGTTCCCTGCCTGCCACTTTCTTCCTTTCCTTCCTTCTTTCCCTGCCTGCCACTTACTTACTTACCTTCCTTCCTTTTCTTTATTTTTCTTTCTTTCTTTCCTCCCTTCCTCTTCTTTCTTTCCCTGCCTGCCACTTTCTTTCCTGACTCCTTCCTTCCTTCCATTTCTTTCCCTGCCTGCCTGCCTGCCACTTTTCTTTCTTTTGCTTTCTTTCCTTCTTTCCTCCCTTCTTTCTGTTCTTCCCTCCCTCCCTTGCTTTCCTTCCTTCTCTTCCTTTCTTCCTTCTCTTTTCTTTCTTTCTTTCTTTCTTTCTTCTTTCTTGTTTGCCTTCAAGTCCAGAGGTTGGATGGGCATCTCTCAGGAGTGCTTGAGTTGTGTATTCCTGCATGGCAAGGGGTTGGAACAGATGACCCCTTGGGGTCCCTTTCAGTTCTATGCAATGTATGAATGTGAACAACTGTTTGTTTTAAAGAACAATTTAACGGCTAAGTTAACTGAACTCAGTACTTTTAGTATGTAGGTAGAACACAGACTTGTTAACAGCTGCTTCCCCATTGTCAACCCAGAGTGTCATTCATTTTGACTGTCCCTTATTTGGTATTTTGGACATTTGAGAGGGACTGTAGCTTAGTGGGAGAACAACTGCTTTACAGGCCAAAAGTCCTGGGTTCAAATCCTGGCCTTCTCCAGTCAGGGAAATCAAGGGCAGGTCTCTGTCCAAGAACTGCTTCCAAGTGAGCAAGCAGAGCTAGGGTACATGGTCAAAGAATAATCTGTCGTGGCAGAAGGCAGCTTGCAATGTTACAACAGATGAGCTGTTGGTCAGAAGCAGAGTCCCGGGTTCAATTCCACCCGCATCTCTCATTCAGAAGTGATGGAGGAGGGGGACATTTGCTCCAATCTGGGATGCATTTAGAGACAAGATGCCAAGCAACTGAACTGTGATGTGGCAGGAAGCGCCTTGTGTTCTTACTCACGCGGCACACATTTCAGATCAAATGCCAATGTATGCAAGTCATATGGGTGTAATCTTCACACCATATGCTACATTCCAAAACCTGGAAGGGATGCTTCGGGGGACTTCAACCCCCAGAATCCCCCGGCCACCACATGTGCGTAACCTTTACATTGCACGCTACGTTGCAGAGCTTGGAAGGGTTGCTTTGGGGGACTTCAACTCCCAGAATCCCCCAGCCACCACATGTGCGTAACCTTTACATTGCATGCTACGTTGCAGAGCTTGGAAGGGTTGTTTTGGGAGACTACAGCTCCCAGAATCCCCTAGCCAAGCACTGAACAGAGGGGCTGAGGGATTCTAGGAGCTGTTAAGTCCTGAAAAGTAAGTCCTCCAAATTCTATAGAGCCGACTAGCTAACTCTGAGAGTTTCAGTCTCCAACAGTCACTCTTCCAAGCTCTCTTGCAGCTGGCGGGGGATTCTGGGACCTGTAGTCCCTAAAAGCAACTCTCTGCACAGCTGCCTGGGGGATTCTGGGAACTGTAGTCCCCCAAAACTAACTCTACCAAGTTGTGTACATCCTGCTGGGGAATTCTGGCCATTGTGGTCCCAAAAATGAACTCTTCCAAGCTCTGTACGGCTGGCACAGGGATGCTGGGAGGTGTAGTCTCAAACTGTAACCCTTCCGAACCCGGGTTTCCCTCTCACTGCAGCTATTTCCACCTTAAGCCATCGGTCCAGCCTCACTTTCTGGCCGTTTTTTTGTAGTTGTTGCCTGCAGCTGTTCTGCTAATAAGGTCTCAGATTTCTTTCCTACTCTTTTCCCACCGGAGATGTTATAAAAACCCTTCTCAGACTTCCAAATTTGATATCTCAGGCCTAAGCAACGATTGTGCGCATATATTATATAAGCAAATGCATAGAGAGACTCAAACTTGCCTTTTTATTATTCTAAAGCCTTTGTTGGAATATAACCAATTTTTTTTTTCTTATTGCCTGCCTTCAAGTTATTTCCGACTTGGGATTTGATTTGTTCGGAGGTTTTTTTTGTTTGCCCTGGCCTTCCCCCGAGGCTGAGAGAGTGTGACTTTCTGCCTGCCTGCCTGCGTCTACTTTTGACTGATAAATTGCAGAACAGGCTCAACTAATTACATTAAATAAATAGAATAAAATAAACTACATTGAAGCCTTGGTGGTCCAATTTTACTAGATAATCTGGGGTGGACTCAGACAAATCGATCCCAGGTTTAGAGGCCCCTGCTCTGGGATCCCTGGAGATCTACTGCCAGTTCGAGTTGACCAAACTGGGTTAAATGGATCCAGCGTGATTTGTACGCCAGCTTTCCCTGTATGCGACATTCTCCCTTTATGCGGAGCAGTCATTTCCATAAGCAGAAGAGACAGATGCAGCAGAGTTTCCCTAGGGCCCACTCAAACCAATCTTAGACATTGCCATGCATCACGCCTACGGGCTGAAATTTAAAAAGAACCCTCTTCTGGAGTGTGATTCGCACTCGGCGTAGGGGACCGGAGTACAGAGATCGCCAAACCCATTTAAAAATATATATATATATATCCCACCTCCTCACCCACACCAGGAAAAATAAAAACCCTCCTTTTGCAACTTCTCAGCAGCAGTCCAAAGCTCTTAGCAACCTTCCTCCTTTCCCGCCAGCACATTTTTTAGGGAATTAAATACAGCAGGTGTTCCCCTTATATCAGTTCCTCCTGATCTATTTCTCCGCTAAACTCCTATATTTTGCTGGCTTTTGCTAGCTTTTTGAGCACGTCTCTTTTGCATTCGAACCCGTGTCTTTATCACATCGGGGTCGCACTGTCGCGTCGACTTTGGTTTGGGTCTTAAATTATGATTGTTTCATTTTGAAAAATAATTGCAGGGCCACAAAGAGAACCTGGGTTACAGGCATCTTATAAATACTAGATGAGAGAGCAATAGCAATTATATTTACATTTCTATACTATCCTGCATCAGACTTTAAAATTTGATGCAGGGCCCAAACCAACAAAATTAATTTAAACAGGGAAAAATGGAAGGAACTATAGTTAGTAGGGTGCCACAAAGTTCTGTTCTGGGTCCAGTTTCCTATTGAACATCTTTATCAGCGACTTGGATGAAAGAATAGGGGAAATGCTTCTCAAATTTGCAGGTGACACCAAATTAGGAAGAATATCTAATACCCCAGAGGACAGGATGAAAATTCAAAATGACCTTAATAGATTAAAAAGCCGGGCCAAAGCTAACAAAATGAATTTCAACACAGAGAAATGTAAGGTACTACACTTAGGGAGAAAAAAATTGAAATGCATAGGTATAGGATGAGGGACATCTGGCTTAACAAGACAACATGTGAAAGGGATCTAGGAGTCCTAGTAGACCACAAGTTGAACATGAAGAACAGTGTGATGCAGCATCTAAAAAGGCCAATGCAATTCTTGGCTGCATCAATAGAAGTATAGTGTCTAGATCGAGGGAAGTCATAGCCCTAACAAGACTCCATGTGAAAGGGATCTAGGAGTCCTAGTAGACCACAAGTTGAACATGAAGAACAGTGTGATGTAGCATCTAAAAAGACCAATGCGATTCTAGGTTGTATCAATAGAAGTATAGTGTCTAGACTATAGGGAAGTCATAGTGCCATTTTATTCTGCTTTGGTCAGGCCTCACCTGGAATAATCCTGGATCCATTTCTGGCTACCACAATTCAAAAAGGATGTTGAGAAGCTGGAGCATGTCCAGAGGAGGGCAACCAAAATGGTGAAAGGTCTGGAAACCAATGAGGAGAGACTTAGGGAGCTGCGTGTTTATCCTGGAGAAGAGAAGGTTAAGGCTTGACATGATTAAATAGTCGAACGGATGTCATATTGAAGATGGAGTAAGCTTGTTTTCTGTTGCTCCAGAGAATAGGATGCGGAGCAATGGATGCAAAATGGAGGAAAAGAGATTCCAGCTCAACATTAAGAGGAACTTCCTGACAGTAAGAGATGTTTGACAGTGGGCCAGGCTCCATCAGTGAATGGTGGAGTATCCTTCTTTGGAGGTTTTAAAACAGAACCTGGATAACCATCTGTCAGAGGTGCTTTGTGGACTTCTGGATGGCAAAATGGGGTTGGACTGGATGAGCCTTGGGGTACCATTTAGCTCTAGGATTCTAAGAGAATCTACATGTCCTAACATTCGGAATATGTAGCCATATCACAGAACCACAAGGAAGCCCTGTTCGTTCATTACACAGATGTGCATCTGGGCATCGGAAAGAGTGCTGCAGTGTGCGTCGGACGCTACCGATGTGTCCCCTTTGAGCAAACCAGAGACAACGTTGTGAGTTCGATCCCAAAGGACTCCAAGGTTGACTCAGCCTTCCATCCTTTTGTAGGTCTGTAAAATGAGTCCCCAGCTAGTTTGGGGGGGGGGGCAATTGGCTTACATATTGTAAACCGCTTAAGAGTGCGCTGCGTTCACTATAGGAAATGATAAAACTGGATAGAAATGGAAAGTGCTCTTGCAAATCTTGCCCAGAAAATCCTGTCTTGCAAATCTCGTCCAGAAAACTCTCTGGCTCAAAGCGTGACAACTCTCTTCCTCTCTCTGTTAGCCTCCCAAACCAGAGAATGAAACCGTGCCCTCCCTGCGTTCCTCTTTCTTCCGGCTGCGCTTTGTTTCTGTGTCCGGACCCCCGTTGTGTGGCATGTGGGGGTGGGAGCTGACCTGCCCTGCAAGGGGGCAAGGGCTGGCATGTGAAAACCTTAGAGAGAGCCCCCTTGTTCCCTCCTTCCCACGCCACCCCACTTCCCTCCCCTTGCTTTGCCAAGGCGGAAGGCCACAATGCCACGATTGTGGCAGAGGCCCAAGGGAGCAAAGAGAGAGACAGACAGATGTTGGCTTTTGCAGAACAGCCTGCGGCCAATCTGGAAGCCCAGGGGGTCGGGTGGCATAAACTCCACACAGATGCTCCTCAGTCGGAAAGGTTTGGGGGACAGCATTCCCCTAGAGCTGCAAACCACAGCTGCATGCAAAGGATTTTTTGCACTTAGACACACATCGCTGGCATTAACCCTTAATAAAAAAAAATGCCCCTTCTTGAGCAAGGAAAGGAGAGAGAAGCAATTCAAGATAAGCAAACATATCCAAGGGTAGTTGTGTTGGCCGTGCGCCAAAGTACAAAAACATCCAAAATCCACAAAGCAGCAACACTACAAACATGGTATCCACTGGGGTTTGGTTTCAGGACCTCCAGTGGATGCCACAATCTGTAGATGTTCAAGTCCCATTAAATACAATAGATAATAAGTATGTAGAGCGATCATGTAGTACCTTTGAGACGAACTGAACGAAAGAAGTTGGCAGCATGAGTTTTCTGAGACGTCAGTCTACTTCCTCAGATGCATATAGACAAAATACAAGATCTCTCTACATACTGATTCTACAGACTAACACAGCTATATCTTTGAATGGATACCCAGTTTAGAGCCCCTCTTGAGCAAGGAAAGGAAGGAGAAGCAATCCAAGATAAAGCAAATGCATCCTGGGCGGTCGCGTTGGCCGTACAGCGGAGCACAGCAACATCCAAAACCCAAACAGCTTGCGCTGGTCTCTGACCATAATAAAGATTAACTGAACACAAAACAGTGAGATTTTTATTGTTGCTAATGGCATTTAACTTTGCCCTCTTGAGCAAGGAAAGCAGGGAGAATGGATTCAAGACAAAGGAACCTATCTGGGATGGTGGTGTTGGCCCTACAGCAAAGTACATTAACATCCCAAATCCACATACCTTTACTGTTGCTAATGGACTTTAGCTTTTATTTCCTGGACTTTAGAGACCAGGGTTCGATTCCCTGCTCGGCCATGAAACCCACTGGGTGACCTTGGGACAGTCACACTCTCTCAGCCTCAGGCAGAGGCAATGGCAAACCTCCTCTGAACCAGTCTTGCCAAGAAAACCCCAGAATAGGGTCGCCTTACATTGCCATAAGTCAGAAACAACTTGAAGGCACACAACAACTTTAAGACTTTTTGTCTCCCAGAGCCAAAAGAGAGAAATGGCCTCTGCCTCCCTAGATAACCCTCCATACCATCTTAACTGAGAACAACCACCACATCTTGACAAAACGTAGACCTGTGATTCTAACACTGTCATTTTTTCTCCAGTATGATTTTGAACGCCTTTGCCTTTCTGAAGCCGGTGGAGCTTCAAAAGCTTGCATCGTGTATTTTGTGCATGTTGGATGGTTCAACAGAGGCATCACTCTTTTGTGGATTTGGGATGTTGTTGTACTTCATGTTAAGCAAGCTTGAGATCCCCATTTCAGACACTAAGGTTCACTGGAATGGTTATCAGCAAGAATCTGTCAGTCCCCCCCCCCCAAAGGCCAGGATGATCGTATTGTCAGCCAACCTTGCAAAATTGTTAATCCGGTCAAAAATCCACCAAACAAGGATACCTTTATTGCACAATATGCCTGTTGGTTGGCCAATAAAAGTATCCCTGTTTGGTAGATTTCTGTTTGGATTTACTATATGGCCAACATGGCCAGCCCTGGATTTTGTTTTGCAAAATTGTTGTAAGAGATACTGAGTATTTGAATATTTTAAAGCAGTGTTTTCAAGCTCAATAATCTTCCCTGGGAGCATTTTAAAACAGAGGGGAAGAATCTCCGGAGGCTGCTTGATAGCACATCCGAAACTCCATCTTTTAACAACTTTTTTGGGCAAAGCACTGGTGTCATTCTCAAAACGCTTTAGGCCACGGCAAAGGGCCTCTTTGGGGATGTGAAAATCTGTCAGTCATTCTCATTCTGCCCTGTTTCGGTATCAAGTTACTAGACTTTTCTTTTCTCCTTGCTTAGAAATTCATCTGGATTTTTGAACGCATTTCCCTCCTCCCACACACACATATATTTTTCTACATTTTTGTAAAGCATGCATTTCTAGTCACACTCATGCATTGTCTAAAGCCTGTTTGTACACATTCTTCAAATCTACACATTTCTAGTAATCCCCATCTTTGAAATGTACAAATGGTTTTGTTCACATTTTTCCCCTCCAAAACACGTGATAAGCCTCCCAAATGGATAGATCTGGATAAAAAGAGTGAACAGAAACCATAAACATCTACCAGTCTAGACTGAGGAGGAAATTGTGCCTACCTTCAGATGTTGTAGGACTGCAACTCCTTGCAGGTCTAGTCAGCAGCGAGGAATGCTGGGAGTCGCAGTACTTCTGCATTGGGAGGGCTAGAGCGTTCTCACTCCTGGTCTGTACAATCCTATGGCTGGGTTAAAGCATTTTCCTCTGCTATTTGTTAGCACTCTATACCAAACCATGAGGACTAGAATATTGTCTCCTTTTTAAGGCAACCACCATAGTTCAGTGACAGGTTTGCAGGCAAACCAGAGGCCATGATTCACACCCAGGACCCCTATCCACCCTCAGCATTTGTAGACAGGACTGTAGACAGGACTGGAAAAGACCCTTCTAGGAAAACTTGGAAAAGAACTAGACAGTTTGACCTGGTAGATGGTAGCTTGTCATGTTCCTGGGAGACAATCCTTGCCTGGCAAAGTTACTTTGGGGGATTACAACTCTCAGAATCCATGTTCAGAGCCATGTTAGCAAAAAAACAACCCAAAACCAACGCTTTAGCAGAATTCATTAGCAAAAGATCCTAAACCCTGGAAAACTGCAGAACTTAGTGTAGCTGGCAATGAATTTACTTTTCATTTCAAGCAGGATCAGAGCCAGCCTGTTCAATCTTTTCCCTATCCCCTCCAAAAGAGACTGGTAGTTTTAAAAAATTAAATTAAAATTGACAAATAGAAAGCTGTGGGGTGAGTGTGCTGCCCCCTGTCAGCCACACAAGACAGCTAGAACTGCATACACATTTAGATAGCAGGCCTGACATTGTATTAACATCTGTCTCATACTAAAGAGTTTCATGGAAGAAAAACCCTAAAAAAAAACCTCTCAAGTATATGTTGGATACACATCTGTGCCACATTTTGTGGGTGCAGGGAGGGGAGATGGCAGAAAAGTAGAAGAATCAGTAAAAGATATAAAGCAGAAAGCCATCCCTGGTGGCCTTCCAGATGTTGTTCAATCAAATTCCCCATCACCCACAGCCAATGGCGACAGATAATGGAAGTTGACTTTCCATCATCTTCTGGAGGTCAATCTTCCTACCCACCTCTGATAAAGAGGTTCTTGAGAAACTAGATTAAACCAAGTACAAATCCAAGAAATAAAGATTGTACTGTTGTGGGACGGGGAGCAACATGGTACATATATAAAATTTTGCAGACCCATTCAGTAAAATACACTATTACGTACGATAACGTAAGTACGATAACTTCATGTTCACCTATCAATGTCTGGAGGGGGGGAGGTCTCTCTAGGCATTTGGAGATCCTTCAGCACGACTGTACAGCTAATTTCCAATGGAATTAAAGGAATCCACAAATTTCACTAACCGCAGTAAGTCTGGGAACATATCCTTTGTGGCTACAAGAATCATACTCTACTCTGTAGCAGGACAGGAATGTACAACTCCAGTTTGACATACAGAACCGGCATAAATTCCCAACCACCCGAGACCAGACCTTAAAGAAGTTCATTTTCAGGACTACAACCCCCAGAACTGCCAGCTATTAGCACTTGAGACTTGCCCATAGTCAGAAGGGAATACGTCTGATGTTGCATCTGATGATGTGGACTAGAACCCACAAAAGTTTTTGCTAGACTTTTTTTTAGTCTCAGTTGGTATCAAAGGTGCTACAGGATTCCTTTATATCTTTCTACCAGGAAACACAACTTGACCTTCTAAGCCAGGCTTCCTCCAAATAAGCCAGACTACAATTCTAATGGGCAAGGAGGGTGCCAGGCTTAAGTGTGTTGCAGACAATGTTTTGGAGACAACAGGCAGTTTAGGGGGACAAATAGAGCATTGGGTGGAGGGTTTCTGATTAAGTGGATTGGCCACAAAAGGAATGGAAAAGATCTATTTAGAGGTGTGAACACACAAATACCAACCCCATCATTCAAGAAACTCTAACCCCAATCTGCATCCGTTTTCAAACCAAGTACCTTAATTGTCTTTCCACTCAGTGGTGCATCTATCTCCCTATTGCTTGGAAAACGAAACCTCCAGAGCTCAACTCCAACTTTATTTACAAAATAATCCACAGCTTAAGCTAGACCAAAGGAAAACGGCACAAAACACAGGACTTCCTGGCAGTGGGGGAACTCAGGATGGGATGGAAAGGGAACCAGAGAGTGGGGCTGGTGGAGAAGGAAGAGAGTATTTAAAAAACAAACAGAAAGGGACGTGACATCTCAGAGATGGGCTAGAACTTGAATTCTTTGTACTTCTTGGCTCCCGCTCTGGTGTCCTGTGGCTGAGCTTTTCGTTTCTTTTGCTGGGGAACAGAAAGAAGGCGGTCAACTGAATGCTGATCTGCCATGAGAGTCTGATTAATCCCTCCCCTGCCACAAAAAAACTCTCCCTGTTAAAAAAGGAGTTCTATGATTCCAGCAGCCTTTACAAGGTCCAACTCACCTTTTAAAACAAAGCTTGCGGCTCCATGGCACCTTGTTTTTATCAAAGATTAGGGTACATTTTCCCCCCAAAGAATGGAAGTTGGTCAGAGAAGTTTGGGGGCCCCAGAGTAGTAAAGTTGAACCCTGGGCTCCACCAAAATTGCCCACCCCAGTTAAAGGTTAATGTTAATAGGTACCAGGAGTGACTCAAGAGATGAATCAGCAAATGGCAGTGCCACCCACCCAACTCAAGGAGCATACTACCCAAAGATAGTGCTATGTATGGTGTGCGAGGAAGGAAATTATGCATGCATCTCTCCTCCGGTCCCTGACAATAAAAGCACAATGATGTAAGCAACCATCCTCAGTCCTTTTATGACATCCCAAACCTTCTGCCTGAGACCATCACACCCCTCTGCCTAACAGCAGGCCCAGCCCTGATCAATGCTTTACAGTTCAATGGCTGCCTCCTCACCTTTTGTTTTGCAGCATGCTCCGCCACCATGTCACTAAAGTCTTCCTTCTCCACCTGTGCTTGCTGCTCCCGCACATGCTCCTCATACTTCTGCGTCATGGCCATAGGATCCAGCTCCAACTCCTCTGGGGCCAAAGCCACCTCCACGCCCTGGATCTCAGGCACTGGCCCTTTGCGGCTCATCACCTAGAAGCCAAGTCCCAGGATAATAATGGGTGTGAAAGGAGGAGACAATGTAACAGAAGGCTTGGGGTGGAGGAACAGGGTGGCTTTCATATACACTTTCCCCAAACCACTCAAGAGAGGCTGTTTCATGGCTGCTGGGCAGTTCTCAGATCTAAAAAAATCTTGTGCTGCTATAATACCATGGACACCCATGGAGCTGTGCATAGGCTCTCTCTTAAGTAGAAACCAGAAGTTTCTTGTTCAGGTCTGTTTTGCACACCTATGTCAAGTGGCAAACCAGGTTTCCTTAAGCAGAACAGCAGAACGAAGTCCCCTTCCCTTACCGTCGCCATGTCATAGATGTGCGTGGAACCCATCATGGCTCCACCAACTGTTGCTGTCCTTTTCTCTGGCAGAACAGTGAAGAGTTGTGGCGTCTCACTGCTGCAAGTAGAAGGAAGAAATGCTCAGCACTGTTATGGAAGTGGGCAGGGAAGATCACTTGGACCCAGAACAGAGAAAACTTCAGCACCCAGTGTTGTCACACAGATCTGGTCCCTGGGTAAAGAGATCTCCCAACCAATCTCCTCTATATGCTTAAAATATATCAGAAATCATTGAAGTAAAAGAGCCATCTGGTGCTACTCCCTGCTGATATCCCTTGTCTCTGGCCAAACCCACTTTCGTACTCCCAGAAGGTTGTAGTCTGTTCCCCCATGAGAGGATGAAGGTGTTAGGAGAGCAGGACAAGTTCTACACTTACCCATCCATGGCCTCCTCAATCTTCTTCTTACGTAGTTCAATAAGCTCAGGTGTCTCCATGCCAGCAGGAACCGAAGAGAAGCCGCCAGGGGTGATCAGGCCGCTAGGACAACAATGGAAGAGAAAGTGGTCAAGATCAAGGTGAAGACCACCAGCTTTCTTCCCACAAATACGAGAGGGAGAAGCTCAAGGGCTTCAGGGGGCCTCAGCAATTACCCAACAGTGCTGACCCGCGACTCCAGGCCTGACTTGCTCTACTGAAGTGTGGCAAGAGATGCAACTACCAACCTGTCTGCTGGGGTGATGAAACCTGTTTCATCTGGTTTGTCTTCATCACTGTCTTCGTCCTCTTCCTCCTCAGAGGATTCCTCATCTGAGGGCTCCAGTTCCCCCCAAGGTGTTCGGTCAATCTCTTCCTCTTCTGTTTTGGTCTAAGGGGGAGGAGATGAAGAAAAGGACATTTCTGAACCCTCTAAAGGAAGTACTCTGACCAACTGGTAAAAAGATAGACTAGAACTCAGGTCCTTCCTGTTAGCAAGACTTATACATCATCATCCCTATATTTGCATGTCACATTTCCATGGTTAAACTATATCCCAAAAGACTTAGGACCACATTAGAAAATTCTATATATACATTTTTCCAACTGTATATAAGTCAATTAAATTATTGCAAATCAATATTTTAAACAGTCACACAAATAAGCTAAACAGCAGTAAATATATACACTAAGATTAAACCAATCCACTAGTAAGTAACATTGAGGGTAAACAAAAGTGAAACGGCCCCTAAAAGAAAGAAAACTAAATAGCAGCAAAAATAGTATTTTACTTTATCCAAAGCAAAGTATTTGCTGAGCCAGAAACCTGAAAACATCTATCACCCTAATAAGACACCCTTAACTGCAATTGCCTTCACAACTGGGGGATTCTGAGGGTTGCAGCCCATAATCTAATTGTTCCAAGTTTTGCTTTATTGCTAAGTATTGGCTGGGGCCCCAACAGCCCAGGGTAGATGGGAATAACACATACTTGAAATTCAGCTGCATTGGTCCCAAAGACATCTCCATAGAGAGGCTTTCCAGTCTCATCCACTGGGGGTTTGCCCCAACCCCCAGCATGGTACCCAAACGAGCATCCCTGGAGGAAAAAAAGAGTCAGAACAGAGTTATGTCTGCCTCACTGAGTAAAAGATAGGAAGCATTGGGAAGGTGGATGCTATGGATTCCTCTGTCCAGCTGTGGTTGAGTTGTAGCAGGTCCTCTTTGCTCCCAGCAGTTGGAGGAGGAATCACTCATACGCATCTTTTTAGATGGCAAGTAGGCTTTATTCATCGCATGCCAGCCACCTGGCTGAAGGGGAGGGAATGTTTTCATCAAAGAAAAAAGGATGCCACTCACCTCTGGGATGGGGGAATTCAAGCCAGGAATCTTAAGGTTGGGATAAGAGGGTGGTGGCCCATAACGCTGCATGGCAATCAGCCAAGGAGGAGGAACTTTGTGTGCATTCTGGGAAAGGAGGGAGATACAGAATTAGCTCCAAACGCTTCTCCATTCCCTGCACACCAATTCCATTGTACCCTCATTCCCTTCAGGCCAGAATCCCACCCCTCAATGCTACCCCTCCAGTTCTCCCCTTTCCTCTTACAATATCAAGGGAGTCCAGTCATACTACAGAATTTTAGTGCTATCATTCCACTTTAACTAGTTCCATCCTGGCAGTTTAGGGAGAGGTATTTAGAATTCTCAACCAAAGTGTTCCAATGCCTCATCAAACTACAAGTCCCAGGATTCTATCAGATGGAAACATGGCAGCTGGAGTGAAATAATAGTGCAATAATTCTGCAGTGTGCACAGGCCCAAGGTCTCTTCCTTGCATATATCTTCATTACTTCACTCACTCCTAAAGGCTCACCCAAACCTTCAATAAATTAGGAGATGAATTCAAATGTTCGCCAGTTCATTTCAAGAGTTATGATGTGATGGTGCCAAAAAGGACACTGGCAATTTAAAAACACTTGTCTGTTTCATTTGGCATTTTAAAAGCAAGACTTGGCCACTAGCACAGTGAACTCCACACCTGCATTTTGCCCTCTTCCATCTTGCAAGGCTTGCCTCCGATGCCTTCAAATCATGCTCTCCTTACTCCTCTTAAAGCTAAAATCAGCACCACTCACCGGTCCCACAGGCATTCCCAGGGCGATACGCAACTCATCTGACAGATCACCTGGCTTCTTCTCCTTCAGCCGTGTCTCAAACTCTTTACCCTGATTTTGAGAGGGATGAAAGGGAGAAGGGTAAAGGATCAGCAAGGTGGATAGCCAGATCCCTTCCCTCCCTGGGCCAGCTGATGGGTGCATCCATTTTACCTCATAGTACAAGTCCCCATGGATAGTCAGCTTCGGCTTTGTCTGCCATTTGAAGAAGGCATCGTGAAGCTTCTGGTAGTCTATGTCTATTTTACCCATCTTGGGACGGACTTTCTCCCTCATCTTGGATTTCATTGTCTTCTGTTCTTCCTAAGAATGACAAGGAGGGAAGAAAGAGACATAGAAGTTTCAAAATGTGACTTTAGAACTGTTTAAAAGGCTTACAGCAGATGTTCAGTCACCTGGCAATCATGCCACAGGTATGATACAGGTACACAGTTCAAACTACTTCAAAATTAATTCTGAGCTTTAGCCAGGAGGGATCTTCCAATGCTCTTCCCAGGGCATGCCAGAAATACGACCTATATGACTATCAGAGCTTGGAAAAGTTACTTTTAGGACTGCAACTTCCCTAAGTCCGAAGTCACCAGAGGAAGGGGTGCATGGAATTTGTAGTACAAAACTGGATGACACTGAGTTGCTGTCCCAGCAAAAAAGATGCTAAAACAGAGTTTGGCATCCGGTGGTTGTCCAGATTTTCTAGTCTACAGTTTTGATTAGCCCTGTTTCACATAGTCACTGGTACAATAATCTATAGCTAGAGATCACTAGCCAACTTCTGTTTAAAAGACTCCAATGAAGGAGAGTCCATCTTTTTCAAAGTAGCTTTTTCCTCCATCAAAGAGCTCTTACTTCCAGGAAGTTCTTCCTGTCTCACCTTTTCCTGCAGGGCTTCCCTCATCTCCTGGATCCCCGTACGCTTGATAAATTCAGGTAACTCAAAGGGCGGCTTCTCGATACCCCGTTTGCCTTGCAGATATTTGCGCTTGAAACACCAGTGCCGAGGAACGGGAACCGAATTGCGGGTGGCCTTCAAGTGGACTAGCAACTTGGGGTCCTGGGCTGTCACATCATGCATTTCCACTACGTCTGGACGGGCCACAAGCTGCAGGAAAAGACATGGTTGAAAGGAGTCCTATGCCTGCCCCTTGGGAGTGGGGGGAATCCCTTTTACAACATGGATGCTGCTCTCCCCTCTCCCAAACCCATCTAATCTTTTAGGACGCAGCTCAAGTCCAATCCGCCCCATATCAATTGTGTCAGTGATCTCTTGCAAAGTCATGGCGTCAAGCCTGTCAGACCTCTGAGAGTTATTTTTGGACTACAGCTCCTAGAATCCCACAGTCCACAAGAGATTCCGCAAGTTGTAGTGCAAAAAGTAATTTCTGACATCTAGTTTCAGCCCCAAAGCTAGTTCTCAGACTCAAAAGAACACTCCCAAGTAGAGATGTAAAATTTCCAGGAAAAAAACAAACAATTAAAAATAACAAATCTGAAAAAAATGCAATATTAGCATGTTTTACAGATTCAGAGTTACTTTGTAACTTTATGATACCTTGTTACATAAAATGCATTATGTATAACTTGGTTTGACATAAAAATATTGAGTTCAAGATGTTAAAAATAGATATACTTTTTAATTTTTTTGTTTGTTACAAGGTCCTGATCTGCAAGGAAAGCCTGAACTATAACCTGGAACTACAAAGGACTAGGGAAAAAACAAAGCTGAATAAAAGCAAAAGGAAACCATCAATATCAGTAAAACAAGGTTTTGTTTTTTTGTCTTCTCCAGTGCTCCATAGTGCCAAACAGACATGATACACTCATTCCTACCAAAAGAACTGCGAAAAGAAAACCAAGCCCAGGAATTGCAATGAAGGTTGCACAGTCTTAACTAAAAGTATAGCTTCACTGATGGTGGAGTGGACATGGCGTTCAATTCTTATTCCACAAAGTGTTCAAATGCATCCGCTACTCCACCCTGCCCCAGTAACAACTGCATAAGACTTCTGTTGTACCTGTTTGAGCTCAGCCACACTAAAGCGGTTCATTCGCCTCAGCTTCTTCTTGGAAAGTTTGGGAGCTTCTGGCTTCTTCTCCTGAAAAGATACCAAGATAGGTTATCCTATCATCTCCTCACATTTCTGCTTATATTGTGCTGAGAGTTCTGCATAGTAATCTATGCACATTTCCACAGCAATGCCCCTTGCATCCCTCAAAAATGGGAGGAAGATAGGGGTGTACCTCTTGCCCAGATATTTCTGTATATATGGCTCTCCTCCCTTCTTTATTTTATTGTTACAACAACCCTGTGAGGTAATTTGGGCTGAGAAAGAAAAGGAGGCTCAAGGTTACCCAATAACTTTCATGGCTCAGTGGGCACAAAAAGCTATGAATCTCCCACTACTCGGTCCACTGCCACACCACGTTGCCACTGGAAGAGATGTCTTACTTGACCAGACCCAGGGTAGAGCCCTTAGAAAGAAATCCACAGGAGTAGAAAGAGAAGAGAAAAGGCCTCCACACCCACCACATCTATACTCACCAATTCATCGTCTGAGCTGTCATCACTGTCCTTTCGTTCCTCCTCAAAGCCCTTTTTCTTGGGTGCAGTTGAACTTGTCACTTTGTCAGCCTTTTCTGGTTCCTTCTCCTTGTCCTTTTTGACATCGTCAGTCAACTGTGGAGAAGGAAGGTCAAAAGTTATCATGACTCCCAAACAGCTTTCACAAACTAAAGGGAAATCTCCTTAAAAGATAAAATAAGTTTAACAGGCTGGTTTCATTCCCATGGCTCTGATTCACAGAAACAACCTGGCCTTTCAGAGGCTGGCAGGAGCTTCTGGGAACTGAACAGCAAAACATCTACAGGACCAAAGTTTAGGAACCACTGATCCAAAGCAAAGCAACTAGGAGTCCCAGGCTCTGTCATACCTTGAATGCCTCAAATATCCTCTTGAAGAAAATGAAATTGGGGTCATAGATCTCTGGCTCCTCTGTGATGTACTCTATTTCTACTGCAGTGTCACTCCCAGGCTCTTCCCTGTGCCCCTTGGTATCCTGGGTAGCTGGGCTCTCTTTCGGGGCTGTGTTTTGCTGCTTCTTCTTCTTCTTCCGGTTCCGACGCTTGCGGTTTTTCTGTTGAGTGGACAAAAAGTGCTTCAATTGATATTTATTTTATTTTATTTACTAAAATGTTTATATCCCACCCCGCCAAAGGTTGCAATTCCTGCTTTCTCAGTTCCCTCACCTCCTTCTTTGAGAGAGCCAAAGCGTCCTCCTCAGCATCTGATGCAGAGATACCTGCTGCTGCTCTCAAGTCAGTCTCCATATCATCATCTACAGGGAAGAGCCAAATGGAAGAGGATGAACATGCAAGGAAGCAAGACACAGATGTGCCCTGCCTAATGATTCCTCTTATAAGCCAACTGTTTGTGACCACACAGGCATAACACCTAGTAAAACTGTAGTTAAAAAAAAAAAAAAAGCTGAAGCATAAGCTTTCATAGATTTGGTCTACTTCCTCAGATGCAGATGTGTCAGATACTCTTCAGATGTTTACGAGAGCTAATGCTACAACGTCTTTGGTTGAGTAAATTTCAAAAGTGCTACAGCACCCCTTTGCATGCTGATATTCGAGACTAACATGAACATGTCTCTGAATTCATTCCAACTTTCTTACCTGTGGCACTGGGCACAATGGTGAGTTCTTCCTGACGGATTTCTTTGAGCTGAAGGATCTTCTCCAGGGCTTGAGGAATTTTGGGGCCTACTCCAGAGTCATCAACCTGGGTGATAAAGCAACATTCGTCAGATGAAACGGAACTCTCACTGGAGGGAGCTAGCGATTTGACTTGCTGGCCCCAAGAAAGATCCTGTTAATGTACACTAAGAGTGCTAATTTCTTCTTCTATGCAAAAATTCTGGCTTGGATTTTTTATTTATGCTTATACACTTATGCAAATGTATGGCATGAAAATGGTCTGACAGATGGAAAGGACAAAACACGATCTGAGAGAGGAGTCTCGAATTAGGATAGGAAAAACAAAAGCAGGAGTATTGCTTGACTGCAACTCCCATCAGCCCTAGCCAGCATAAGTAATGGTAAGCAATACCAGGAGTTGCATTCTAACTATGTCCAGAAAGCGACACTTTGCCTACCATGCTTTGACTAAGGCCAGGGTGAGCAATATACAGGTCACAGAAAATTCTACATAAACTTTTAGCCATCTCACCCCACCAGTTCATTCCTCAGAATTTTCCACCAGTAGCAAAAAAAAGCAAAACTTATGTTCCCCATGTGCCCAATTTTAAAGACAAACTGCAAGAGGGATTGGCACTGCCAGAATGGGACTCTAAGCAGGTCCAGGGGGCACTGTGGCCCTCCTTCCCAGCAAGCTCTATACCTCTGGGTCAAGGAACCAGACAAGCATAAAGGTAGGCCATATGCACACACTCACATTCTTCCACACTGCTCAAATGCAAGTATTTCACTTCTGGGCTAACCAAAGAATCCAATTTGCTTTAAAATCAACACTGAGTCTCTCAAGAACCAAGATGGCACCAGAGAAGGTCCTCACAGCACTACCCAAGTATTAACTGCTCTAATTTTGCTCTCAGACCAGGGACAGGAGCAAAGGCACACTAATTTCTTTGTTTCTTCCTTTTGCACACAACTTGTTCTCCAGCCCAAAAGTGAGGAAGAAATACCATAGTCTCTCTACCACTTTACTGAGGCCATCCCCTCCCCATAAAAACAGCCTCACCTCACGACTGTCTTCTCCCGGAGGAGGTGGTGGGCCGCGGGGTCTTGGGCCTGGTGGTCCAACAGGTGAGCTCACAGGAGGGGTTCCTAGGGAAAGAACCAATAAATTCCACCAAGAAAAGTGAGTAAACAGCAACAACTATTCCTAATATGCCTCTTCTCTGCTCTTTATTGTCAACCTTGATCATACTTGGATTTCTAGCCTGTCTGAAAGATTACTGTTGTTCAAGTTCATTCTTAATACCAGGGATGGAGAAGGTATGTTTCTCTAGATGCTCTGGATTGCATCTCGTAACACCACTCACTAGGTAGGACAGATGCGATCATTAGGAAGAACTTTAAAAAGCTGTTTGACAGTGGAACAGATTGCTTAGAGGATGGTGGGACTCTCCATCTTTGGAGGTTTTTAAATAGGGGTTGGATGGGCACTTTTCAAGAGTGCTTTAGTTTTGAATTTCTCCAAGGGTTTGGACTTTATGACCCTTTAATTATCACATATTACACATGCTCCCTGAGAAGAGAACATATGAAATGGAGAGCTGGCATTTCAAGAAGGCATGAAATAGAGTGTTTTCAGGACTGACTCACAATGCTTGCCTCATCTCTGATTCAAGGAGACTTACCTCTTGGGAGCCCCTGGGGTCTTGGTCCCATGTCTGGAGTTGACCTAGGTACTGAAGGGGACAGCTTGGACATCTCCTGCTGGCGTTCTTTTTCCATAAGAGCAGCAGCCTGAGAGGGAGGAGAAACAACTATGAATCCAATGAATACTGCATTACTTACAAAAGGAGAAGCAATATGTGGCTTCTAGAAATTTTGAACCATAACTCCTAGCATTCCCAGACAATCTGGATAATGAGCCAGAGATTATGGAAGCTGGGGAGAGCACCTCTCTCTCAGCAGACCAAAACACCTCTAGTTCTGCAAAGTCACCCTAAAAATGGTGACTAGAAATGACGTTATTTTGTGTTGCAATTTTCAGAAGGACTCTTGAGAAAAATAGAGGTATTTTGAGGTGGGGGTTTGGGCAGTTAGGAATGCTTTTGTGCCTTTTGGGGCATTTGGGGAGGCTTGTGGTTTTCAAGCACCTACATATATATATAGAGAGAGAAAGAATTGACAAGTTTAGGGGGCTGTAAAACTGTGGTCCAGGGCTACATGAAGGAATTACTTCACTGTAAAGCACTGGATTTAAAATCAGAAGTGAACTTTTCATCACTTCCTGCTTTAAAACATTCCTGCCAAAAATACACATTTCGGACAAGGGTGTCCATGACAGATCCCATGGGATCAAAATTGCTCCCCACAACCATCACAGTTGGCCATCTTTGATTTACCAGGATTCTTGAATTTGTCCCTCTACTGCACAAACTCTGAACATGCCCTGATACGAAAACAATTATCACCTGCTTGACTCTCTCTTCCTGCTGTATCAACATGGCAGCTTGCTGCTGGGCTAGCTTCAGCCGCTCTTCCTCAGGCAATGCGGAGGGATCCACTGTCTGCATACGGAGAGGTGGGCCCAGGCCGGGGGGTGGAGGAGGAGGCCCCACGCCCATGGGGAAGTTGAGGCCCATGCCAGGGGGTGGTGGGGGCGGGGGCGGCTGCATTGGTGGCATGCCCATTGGAGGTGGTGGCATAGACATGCCAGGGTGCTGCAAGATAGATGACAGAAGAAAGAAAGGCACAGCTGAGAGAGGTATCTGAGCAAGCTTCATTCAGATGCTAAATACCTTTTTTGAGCCACCCCAAACAGCAAGAATTAAGGGAGCAACTGTAATACAAGCAGAAGTAATGTTAAGATCTGCCAGAGACCGAAGCATTTGTTCTTCCTATGAGCAATGGTCAGAGGCCATCCCAACACTCTGAGTCTTATAACTGTAGCTAAAGAGTTCTTCAAGTACAAGTCACTCACCTGTCCTGGCATGGGAGGTGGGGCTGGCTTGTCTCCATCATCTCCCCGCAGTCCTGGCCTGTTGAGCACTATTCCTGTCTGTAACACAAAGCCACATATATGTTGGCATATAATTCAAGTGAAAATGAACATTTATTCACTGAACAGAAAAATCAGCATTTCACAGATTGCTAGGTGAACAGTTAAAAGGGTGTTCAAAGAGACACTAGAGAACTCTACCCAGACTTCCATTTACTACTACCAAGCCACGGTTTGTATTTCTGCACAGCAGCAGATTGAACTGGATGGCACTTGAGGTCTATTCCAAATCAATGACTCTATGATATGTTCCAAACCCACCCGCTGTGTTCAAAACAATAATGCTAGGAAAGGTGGAGGGAAGTAGAAAGAGAGGAAGGCCACATGACAGACGGGTGGACTCTATAAAAAAGAGGTCACAGGTATGAGGAGGGTTTGGGGTTTGATTATATTATATTGACTCTATTGGAATTTTAATATGCTGTTAGCCGCCCCGATTGTTCTCAGAGGGGCGGTGTATAAATAAATTTCATTATTATTATTATTATTATGAATTTGCAAGATGTAAGAAGACCAGTGGGGGACAAGGGAGTCTTGGAGATGTCTCATCTACAGGATCACCATGGTTGAGATTGACTCGAGGGTGGTTAACAATAACAACAAAAGGTCTAAGGCTATCATGTGGCAGTGGTTCAGGTCACATTTTTTGGCCAGAAGAAATAAGGACTCACCTGAAGCGTGTATGTCTGCAGCCGCTCCACCAACTCCTCACGGCTACCTGGAAGGGAACAGAGAAGTCATTTGGGGATTATGCTATATCACAACCACAGTCACCCCTCCACTTTTGCAGCTTTGACTATTTGAGGCTTGGCTTTAAATGTTCTCTCTAGCTCCTCCAGAGAAATTCTGCTGGAAGTTGACCACAGAGCTGCTCTGGAGGACCTAGAGATTCCTAAAAAAACCCCCAACACTTCTCTAGGCATTTGCAGCTAACTCCAGCACAGCTCTACCACTGAATCCTGTGAGGTAGGTCAGTCAAAAAGAGAGGGATGGAGAGCCACTCAACAGAGGGACAAACTGCCTGGAAGACGGCTAGAGTCCACTTCAGCTTCAGAGCCAATGCACCCTCTGGAGGACCCCCATTAAAAGCCCACCACCGAGGCCTAGGCCCTCTCCCCCTCACCCTGCGTGGGAGCCCCAATCTCGGCCAGCTTGGCCTGCAGCTCGTTGGGGGACCAGGCCGCGTATCCTGGCAATGGGAGCTCCCCAGCCTTGGAAGGCTCCGAATGCGCCTCGGACGCCATTTTGTATTTTCCTCCGCTGTCGCGTTCCGTCGCTCCTCGAGGCCGCGCGGCTACCGTAGCCTCTCGCCCAATCAGGAGCCGAAACGACAACACCCCCGCGCCCGACGTCGACGCCACGCCAAGCTGAGGGCAAGGCTCGTCGCTACTGCGCATGCGGAGTAGTGGCCAGCCGGGCCGCACCGCTCGGAATCATGGGATTTGGAGTTTAGGGAGTTTAGGCTTTTTTTTAGCATGGTCAAGCAAGGAGGTCTTGGTTGGGCCTGACTACACTACAATGCCCAGAATGCCAAAGTGGAAGCGTTGGGAGATACTCAAAGTCCGGGAAATTTAACACCCATTTGCAAAAGAAAAAGATTTGCAAAACAAAAACCAAACAGATATAGTATATATTACAAATATACTTCACCAAAATGGTCTGGAAATATTACAAATATATATTACATAATATATAATAGCATATATAATTATATATTATTTTATATATTATATATAGCATATTACAAATATACATATTATAATAGTATTATATACACACACACACACACACATATATATATATACACACTATACATACAAACACAAATAAAATAGTATATAATATATAAGTTATTTAAGTTACGTATGGAAATAATAAATAAATAAATAAATAAATAGCATCTTTTTTGTTTTGCAAATGGATGTTAAATTGCCTGGACTTTGAGTATTTCCCAGTAACCACAGGGACATCTTCAATATCTTTTCCCCCTCCTGTATGGTTTTTAACTCTTTTGCCTGATGAAGAAGCCAGTGGAGCTTTGAAAGCTTGCAACGTGTAATTGTGCATTTTGGTCGGTCCAATAAAGGGATCCCTGTTTGGTGGATTTTGGCTGTTATTGGGTATGAAACACATGAAGTAGCCAGGGCTGTTTCTTTTGCCCAAGATAAGGGGAACTCCCTTTAGCCCTTGGTTCACTTCTGGAGCCAAAGGTGTGCCAGGGCAGGAAGGTCAAAGCAGTGTAAGAGGCATCACAATGCATAAGGAAGACAGAAAGGGAGGCAATGCTGAAGTGAAGGTGGAGCAAAAGAGTCCCCAGGGTAGGGCAGTTTCTTGCATGGCAGGTTTTGCATGTGGGTCCCATCCTTCAGGATGATAGGATCAGCACCAACTGGAGCTGACTAGCCTGATGCAGCAGTCCATTCATCAAAAGCAAAGCTTTTGGAGGAAAGTCAGTCCTTCAAAGAGTCCATTCTGCCTCCCCATGCTGTTTCCTTTCCTATAGAATCATAGAGTTGGAAGAGACCCCAAGGGTCATCCAGTCCAACCCCCTTCTGCCACACAGGAACTCACAATCAAGACACCCCTGAGAGATGGCCATCCAGCCTCTGTTTAAAGACCTCCAAAGAAGGAGACTCCACCACTCTCCGAGGCAGTTCATATTCCATTGTCGAACAGCTCTTATTATCAGGAAGTTCCTCCTAATGTTTTGGTGGGATCTCTTTTCCTGTAGCTTCCATCCATTGCTCCATTGTGTCCTATTCTCTGGAGCAGCAGAAAATAAGCTTGCTCCATCCTCAATGTGACATCCCTTCACATATTTAAACAGGGCGATCATATCACCTCTTAACCGTCTCTTCTCCAAGCTAAACATACCCAGCTCCAGTTCAGTTTAAACAGCAAAATGCAGGCCAAGAACTAACATCTTCAATTTTCCCCTCTCCTGTATGGTTTTTAACACCTTTGCCTGATGAAGAAGCCAGTGGAGCTTCGAAAGCTTGCAACATGTAATTATGCATTTTGGTCAGCCCATTAAAGGTATCATTGTTCGGTGGAATTTTGATTTACTATATGGCCAACCTGGATACCCCTGGATGTTTTCCTGATTTCCAGAATCATAGTCCAATGCTCCACTCCATCATGGCAGGTCCTGAATTTACACAAAGACTTCACAACTGAGCACAACTAACAGAGATCATGTTTTAGAGTTGCCTCGTACTGACTCCAACATAGCTACACCCAACTGACAAACTAACGGAAAGATATAAGTTATTTAATAAGAAAATAACATGCTGCGTAACAAAACGATAGCAATGAAATAATGTATTACACCACATTGACTCTTTCAGTGCCGCAGCGTCAGGGAGCAGACAGAAATCCGATTGGCCAGCATTACGGGAATTTCCTTCTGGTCTTCACCTAGGAAGGTAATCATCTTCTGCTGTCTATAAAGAGAGGTGAGGAAAAATGCAACAAGTCAGCCCCGTGATGGTTTATTTCACCTGTGTCCAGAGCTTTTTTAAAAATTTGATTTTCCAAAATCAAAACGGGACTTGAGCATCCACAGGTTTTGTTATCCACGGGGGATAGTAAGGACCCACTGTACTAACGGACCAAAGAGAAGCCATACTGCAGAGTCCTGATGTTTAAGAAGCAACCTTGAACAGGGGATCTGACTGAGATACAATTGCATCTGCAGGACTGCTGAAGACTGCAATTCCCAGCATGAAATGGATCACTTTTGATACATTTGAGCAACATGGACTGACTAATCAAATGTTAAATTGTGGATCGTTAAGAACTAACACCAAATAGACACATGCACTGAATGAAGTCATGAGATCCTCTGTAATAGATGATTTTTAGTCATCTGTAATGTCACTTTGCAAGCCTATAAATTTGGGAATCCTATCAATAAAGTTCAAAGATAACAGCCGTGTTAGTCTGTAGAATCAGTATGTAGGGAGATGCTCTGTCAGCACCTTTGAGAGTAAGAAAGAAGTTGGCAGCAGGAGCTTTCCTAGACTTAACTTTGCTTCCTCAGATGCATTTGAGACTAACTGAAAGAAAGAAAGAAGTTGGCAGCATGAGCATTCGTAGACTTCAGTCTACTTCCTCAGATGCATTTGAGACTAGGAGTTTATCACACAGGGTTTATCCCGTGCAGAAACTGGATTTAAAATGGGGAAATCCCGCAAAAGCGGGATCGTTTTCACACGATGTTGGGTATTAATGAGCACAGAAAGTGGACAAATCCCACAAAAGTGGGATTGTTTTCACACAATTGCTGTGAAGCAAGGGAGAGGAACAGAATCACATCTGCTCACACCACATCACTGCCTGGGAAGTGGAACTGCAGTGGAAGGGACCCATCGCACAAAGGCGGTCATGGACTACCAGTGAGATTCAGAGCCTATGGATGGGTTTTGCCCATCAATGAAAAGGTACAAAACAGTAACAAATGACACGCAAGGCAGCAGCAGGATGGACACGGTAAAAAGAACGCCTTCCAAGAATCAATCTTGGGGTAGGTCCATACTAAAGCTTTTGAAGGGTTCTCCCACCTCAAAGAAAGTGTCCAAGATCTTGTCGGTCGTGGCGGCCTGGGACCTGAACTGCTGCTGGTTGGTCTCAATCGCTGTCATCAGCTGGAAGTAGCTATAGAGAAGCTGCCATTCTCTGGAAAAGGGAAAGAAATAGCCTGGAATGGTGGACCTCTGTTGCTTTCTAACACAATGGCATCCCAAATCCACCTTTGCCTAGGGCTGGGTGAACAATTGGTCCTACCTCCCACCTTTGTACCATCATCGATCCGTAGGGAGAGGCGGGAAATATAAAGAAAACTATCACTAGGGATAAGAACATCTGACCGCTATGGCACGTCAGGGTCAGCTTAAGACATTTTTCTGCCTGAGACATATGGGGGCCCTCATTGCAAAATCCGTAATACCACCATCATTGTCCTCATCATTTATTACGATCCATAGGTCCAATAGAAAACTCAAACATAACATTCAAAACAACACCCAAAAGGAAGAAATAGTACAGTAAAAACAATGACATGATTGCTATCAGCTTTGCCTAAAACACACAAAGAGAGACATAAAACACGTCTAATCCTCTTTGCCTCTGAAAGAAATTTAGCAACAGCCAATGTCACATTTGGGGACTTATCCTCCACCAAGAACCTGACATGACATTGGGCAAAACATCCAAAAAAACCTCCTCAGTAGTGGGAAAATCAGATTCTGTAAAAACTACAGGACAAAATAAATATATATATATACTTCATTGACTCAACTTCCATGTTATTACAAGGGTATTATTACATATTACCAAAGACCATCAAGGCTGCTCTCATGCTGTAGAATCTCTTCCTCTCTGGCATTAAAATACAATAACATATTAATTTTTTTTTTAAATGTATTTGCTTTTCATGACATGAAAAATGTTGTCACCTCTCACCTGTCAATCAGTTCAAGGCTGCCATATTGGTCCATGAGCTTCCGCCTGAAGAACTCTTCCTCCTGTTCCTCTTTAACGTTTGGTTTTTCTGCTCGAAAAGAATGCAAGACGTTTTGCCAGCGCACACAGTTTGAGACGCATTTTGAAAGATTCATTTCCAGCCCTTTATGCATCTACTAGTAGGAGGTTCAGGGACTCTAGTTCTTATCCAAATTGGGATTATATGCCTTATATTATGTCATCAGAAACTTTTCTTCCCTTGTCAATATTGGACTGAGCTTGGAAAAGGTACTTTCTGGACTTCAACTACCAACTTATAAATCCACCAGCTTACAATTATGGGAGTTATAGTCCGAAAAAGCCAGCATGGCTTGAGTTTTGGGCTACGACTCTAGAGATCAGGATTTCAATTTCCCATTCAACCGTGGAAACCCACAGGGTGACCATGGGTGAGTCTCATACTCTCAGCCTCAGAAAACCACATTATAGGGTTATTATTATTATTATTATTATTAAAGTTTATTTATAAAGCCCTGTCAATGTACACAACGCTGTACAAAGAGACAATCAAAGCATAAAATAGAAATAAAAACCTGCCAAAGGCATACAATCCCTTAGGGTCGCCAGAAGTTAAATGACTTGAAGGCAAGCAACAACAACAAGTCCAAAAAGTAACTTTTCCAAGCCTTGATTAGCAGCAGGCTTTTTGTAAAGTGAATGGGTCTTAATTACCAAGCCATTCCCCTAGGTTTGTATTTCAACTAGGATAGTTTGCAACAATATCATCGTTGTCATCTATTTATTTATTATTCATTACTGTCATATTTATTTATTATTCATTACTGTCATCTATTTATTTATATACTACCATCAGTGTGCATGGCGCTTTACAAGTAAAAGAACAACAAAACCCAGCCAGCCTTGCCAAATGTGTGCAAACTAGTACACACATATACAGGGAAGGAAGGAAGGAAGGAGTAACACAAATCTAAAGCAATGCAATGCAATTGTATAATGAAATATCCAGACAGAAATACAATTAAAAATACCAATGCAATATATCATGGGCTCTTGGTATCCTCTAGGATTTGGCTCCAGGACTTGCCGTGGATACCAAAATCCATGGATGCTCAAGTCCCATTATATACAACAGCATAGTAAAAGGGTCTCCCTTTTTGGAATTTTTAAAAGGAATATTTTCCAACTGTGGATGGTTGAATCCGTGGATATAGAATCGGTGGCTACGGAGGGCTGACTTTAACATAGGACAAAGTGACAAACACATATAACCCATATAAGTTATTTCACGCACATCCCTCCCCAGCTATTGCAAGGATTTAATTTAATCTCAGAGATTAAATTATAAGGATTTAAGGTACTATAAGGATTTAATTTAATCTCAGAGAGAGCAGGGAACCCCAAAGGACAGGGAGGAGAGATGGCATCATCGTCCCTGTTAATCTGAAAATCCCATTGTTCTGACCCTAAAAGCCCTAGGATGACCAGATGTCCTCCTTTTCCAGGACATGTCCTGCATTTCAGCCTCGTGTCCAGGAGGAATTAAAAAAAATGTCCTCCCTTTTGACCATGGCAAAGAAGCACGGATTTATATTACTATGAGTGCTTTTACCTTTTATTTGGTAACGTCTTGCATTTTCCTTGACGGCCCTACGTTTTGCGGTGCCTTGTCCTCCTTTGCGGCCAGGGCATCTGGTCACCCTGGGACTGCTATATCACGATTTAGATGCTCCGAATGCTTTTATTTATTATTATTATTATTATTATTTCGCAGGTCCCAGATCTGAGAACTGACCCGGCCCCATCCAAAAGCCAAACCCCTTCCCGCCTTGCCCAAATCCTTGGTCACCTGTTGCTTTGGTGGAATGGTCATCTTCTGTCGTGATCCCTTCCACTTCCATCACCTTCTGTCAAGACCAGAGAGAAGGAAAGACAAAGAGGTCATTCAGAGATGGAGAAGCCAAGAAGATTACGGGGAGAAACAGAATAATAGCCTCAGAAGGAGGCCTGTAGGCCATTGAGTCCAACCATCCGCTCAATGCAGGATTTCCAGCTCGATGCAACATTTCCCAAATTTTGGTCCTCCAGATGTTTTGGACTTCAGCTCCCAGGATTCCTGACTGTTGCCCAAGTTGGCTGGGGCTTCTGGGAGTTGAAGTCCAAAACACCTGGAGGACCAAAGTTTGGGAACACACCGACGACGGCATCTCCAACAACTGTCCAGCCTCTTTTTGAAGTCATCCAGAGACAAGAGACCCCACCACCTTTCTAGGAAATACATAGGGATTGTGAATATCAAACAGTTATGGATGTGTAACTCTAGGTTTGTTGTTGTTGCTGCTGCTGTCGTTGTTGTGTGCCTTCAAGTCATTTCCGACTTACGGCAACCCTGGGGTTTTCTTGGCAAGTTTCTTCAGAGGGGGCTTGCTTTCCTCTGAGGATGAGAGAGTGTGACTCGCCCAAGGTCACCCAGTGGGTTTCCACGGCCGAGCCGGGATTCGAACCCTGGTCTCCCAGAGTCATAGTCCAACATTCAAACTACTACACCACAGTGGCTGGTAACTCTAGGTTCCCTGTTCGTAACGTCCCAAAAACCTGTTGTAAGACATCTTGCACCTGGTATTGCAATGTTTCCCATCCTTTGGCCCTCCATTTGTTTTGGACTTCAGCTCCCAGTAGCCCCAGCCAAGCTGGCCAACAAGTCAAGAGTTACGGGAGCTGACGGCCAAATTATCCGGAAGACCAAAGTTTGGGAACCACTGAGAAAAGGTGGAGTATAAATGAATGAATCAATAAAGCGATCCAAGCCAACCAAGCAGCACGTCTCCCTCCTACGCTTCTCCTTGGTTCCCCATCCTTCTCCATTTGGGGCTGACCTTCTGTTTCTTGAGCTCATGGCGTTTCAGGAGGGCCATCTGGAAATTGTCAACTAGGACCGCAATCACAAGGCTGCAAAAGAAAGGGGTGTTGAACCAGGTTTGCTCTCAATGAGGTGCTACGTTCAATGTTATTGGACTGCATCTCCCAGCAGCCCCAGCCAACACGGTCAAAAGCAAGAGCTGGTGAGAGTTGTCGTATAACAACATCTGGAGGGCTACAGACAGTTCCCGATAGAAAACAGAGCTTGGGGAAATTGAGGTTTTGGATCGCAGTTCCCAAATCTCCGTGGCCACATGGGTGGATGGATTCTGGGTTGCGTAGTCCAAAAAGTAACTCTCCCAAGGACCTTGAGAAACTTCTCTCCTTTCAGTGCAGGAAGGGGGACACATACCCTTGCCAGATCCTCCGTCCTTGGGCTTCCTTCCAGGGGAAAAAGCCCAGGAATGGAGGAACAGAAGGGGCGAGCGCATATTTCTATGCAGAACACAATAGTTTGTGATGCCACTGTGTCACAAGCATCCTGGTCAGTGCAGATAGCATCTTATTTGATCACAAAGCCCCTGTGCATTTCTGTTCCAAGAAACACTGGGCATAACCTTCACTTGCTAGCCATTTTAGTCCGCAAAGTCTAGCTATGCGGAAGGAAGGCTAGCATAGCCAGCACTCACTTGAGAAGCAAGAAGTATTCCACCAGGATGTAGACTATTAAGAAGATGATGATATACCAGGACCCTAGAAGGAAGAAAAGGAACAAGGTTTAGCTTCAGTGATCCCCAAACTTTGGTCCTCCAGCTGTCTTGGACTTCAACTCCCAGAAGCCCCAGCCACTTTGGTCAGGAATTCTGGGAGCTGAAGTCCAAAACACCTGGAGGACCAAAGTCTGAGAATCACTGGTTTAGATGGTTGACTTTAGATACTAGGCTGCCCATAAGACACTAACATTTATAGATAAGCCCCACATAGGGTTGCAATCCAGGATTTACTGCTTCAACTGGCCCAGTTGACTGGGACATTTTTTTAGTCCAATCTGGGATTTTCCGGGTTTTCTGGGACAGATGGCAACCCCTAGCTTCCCATGCCCCACAGCTTTGATCCGATACAATGAAGGAGCTGAAGCCATTTTGTTGTTAGTATGTCGAGAGATCTTGTCTCGGCTTTGAGACTAGCTGAAAGAAAGAAGTTGGCAGCAGGAGCTTTCGTAGACTTAAGTCTGCTTCTTTTGATGCATTTGGAAGTAGACTTTAGTCTACCAAAGCTCCTGCTGCCAACTTCTTTCTTTCAGTGAGTCTCAAAGCTGCTACAAGATCTCTCAACATACTGATTCTACAATCTAACACAGCTAGATCTTTGATTTCTACCATTTTGTGGTTGATTTCCTACCCTGAAAATGTTGGTAGGTGATGGTCAGTGGGGTCCCAGCATGGAGGGTGGTTCACAACAGGTGACAGGGGTTGAGACTGCTTGGGGATAGGGATCTGCACCTTGGATAGCTCTTTTAAAGTCCAGACTTAAGCGGATCCACTGACCTGGGAGTTGTGGGCTATCACTGGCCATGGGAGGACCAAAGGTGGAGCCCGTGAGATCTAGTTTGCTACCCCAATCGTCTCCTTCAAAGATGTTTAAATGGTTCTCTGCTGCTCCGGAATAATGTTAGGAGTGAGATGGACAGCGTCGCATCTCCCCACATATTAGAACCACCCTTGACAACAGCTCCCAGGCCCTGGAAACACCTGGAAAACCTCTGTTTCACCCACCTGCATCATAGCAGGTAAGGTAGATGAGAGACCAGTCATCCAGCGTGAAGAGCTGGAAAAGGGTGAAGATGGTTTTGAAGAGATCTCCAAAGTGTTTTTGATCCGCATCGTGGAACATGTCCCTCAGCACCACTGAAGACATGACTGAGCGATGGGAAGGAGAGTTAAGAAATACTGTACAATCATTTACTTAGGGTCTTATCTAAAGCCTTTTCCAAACTTGAGGTACCTTGCTTTTAAAAAGCCTAATTTCTCTTTCCTGGGAGGATACAGAGGAAAGAAAACATGAGCAGAATAATGGCTCCAATGGACTGGGAGGAGAGGATAAAAGTACTTGTGATTTCCTGGAGGTTCTCCATTACCCTGCATGGAAACAAATGCAGGATGATTATTATTATTATTATTATTATTATTATTATTATTTAAAAATGATTATTAAAATTTATTTTTATTTTAACTAACATTGCACAACACACAACACTTTCATCAATAAAAAAATAATCAATAATATATGCCATACAATGTAGCTTCACATCAATATATCAATTCAACTTGAGACATATTAAAATGGTATTGCCTCCAATCATATTTTACATACCTATAATATTTTGGTATTAATACTTCCACAACTAATAAATGTCAATCGCCCCTCCATCCAACTTACTTTACACACTTGTCAACCATTCTCTTACTCGTCTCTTCTCCTTTTAACTCCTTCTAACTCCTGATCTTCCCTTCTGTTATTTTCTACTAATTTCTCTTCCAGATTCCTTCTCTTAATATCTACTTCACTTCTGCTGCCTCTCTTTCCCTTTTCTCCTTCCAACAAATGCAGAATTAATTTGCGCTGCAGAGGGATTCCTTATTATCACTCTATGGAGTTTATCACACGGAGGCAAATTGCTTAAATTTTGTGAGTTATTTCTACTTTCTGTTCAGGTTAACCCTGAATGTCATGTGAAATCCAGTTTCTGCACAGAATCCACTTTAAATCCATTTTCTGCACAGGATCCGTCCTGTGTGATAAACTCCTATGAGACCACAATTTTGGATGCTGACCGGAGTGTCAGGAGAAACCGGATTGCTCGGATGGCCCGGATCCCTTTGCATATTTTGAGGACCCGGAAAAGCGCGACGGTGTTGTCTCGGTTGCCCTGCCGCGAGGAGATGAACAGCGGGAGCACAAAATCCAGGACCGTCATGATCATGATGAAAAAATCTGAGCAGGGAAGAAAAGGGGAAAACAGACAGGAAAGCTAAGGCCACAAAATACAGGCTGCCACTTGTTCATGATATACCGTCACAATGAATGGACCGGATCAGTGGTTCCCAAGCTTTGGTCCTTCAGGTGTTTTGGACTTTTAGCTCCCAGAAGCCCCAGCCAGCTCAGTCAACAGTCAGGAATTTTGGGAGCTGTAGTCCAAAACATCTGAAGAGGAGAACACTTACTCACACCATGTGTAATCCTGAGAAATGGAACTGCCACGGAAGGGACCTATCGCACAAAGGCAGTCTGGAATAGCAGAAAAATTGAAAGCCTATTGATGGGGTTTGTCCAATAATGAAAAGGTGCACTACAATGACAAATGGAATGCAAGACAGCAGCAGGACAGGTGTATAGGAAACATAAATGAATTTCGTGTTTAGTCTTGGGTCCCATCTCCAAATAATCTCATTATGCATGTATATACAAATACAGGTATTCCAAAATCTTAACAAATTCAAAACACCTCTGGTCCTAAGCATTTGGATAGTAAGGGAGAATCAATATGTATATGAAACAAATCCTAATTTTATGATTTTAGGTTTGGGTCCCATCTCCAAAATAATTCATTATGCATGTATACACAAAGGCAGGTATTCCAAAATCATCCCACCCCCATCTGAAATCCAAAACACTTCTGCTCCCAGGCATTTTTGATAAGGGAGACTCAACGTGTATAACTAAAACTAAAACTAATCTAAGACGGAACTACACTAAAACTAATATACCATGCTAAAACACTAAACACAACATAAAAGGGCTCTGACTTTTCTGCCCCGATCTAAACCGTAATGATTGAATCGATAGTTCCGAAATGCCTTGTCCCCATTCCCTGACCCCCAAAGCCACAAAATACTCACCAAGGTTGTTCCAAGGATCATGAAAGTACTCGAAGTCTAATGCGATGATCTTGAGGATGGCCTCCAACACATAAACCGAAAGGAAGGCAGGATCCATGGCTGAAAAGAACCACTCTGGGAAGAAATATTAATTGTGAGAGAGGCCAACATGTTCTGTAAAGGATGCCAAAGCTGACCCAAGATAATTTACCATCGGAGGCTGCATCCTACGGAGGCCAGGGATTTGTACTTTTACAAGACTTTTAGCCATTGGTTCCCAAACTTTGGTCTTCCAGATGTTTTGGACTTCAGCTCCCAGAATTTCTGACTGTCGGCCAAGCTGGCTAGGGCTTCTGGGAGTGGAAGTCCAAAACATCTGGAGGACCAAAGTTTGGAAATCACTGTGAGTCTTCTCTGCCGAAGAGTGCCAGTATCTCCTGAAACTACGAATCCTAGGATTCTTTAGGATGGAGCCATGGAAGTTAAAGTGGTGTCAAACTGCATCATTTCTATAGTCCAGATACACCCCAAGACTGCTTCAGTCCTGAAACCAGAGTTAAATGAGTCTGGAGAGCTAAACTTAGTCAGGGGTATTGAAGTTGGAGATGCAACAAAGTCCAACAAAATCCACAAGGCAGAGATGCTATTATAGGACCATCCCCAAAGTAGATACATATATATATCAACCAAACAAATAGTTCCCCTTGGATGCTAAAAATAATGCCTTACCTCCCCGAATTTCTATTTTAGCAAACGTCTGAGCCACCAGCATGGTGATATTGATAGCAACCACGGTACAGATGAATATATCAAAAAAGATCGACTGTGTCAAATCGTAGATGATCTTCCGCAAAGTGACAAGATACGGGTGGACCCTGTACCAGGAGCGGTACATTAACGCCTTTAGACTCATGTGCCGACGCCGGCGCTTGCGTTTGGAATGGTACCGACCTGCTGGTTTTCCTAGATAAAAACAAGATGCCAATTTCCATTGGGCAATTCAAGTTTCCTAAGGCCTCAGCCTTTTTGGGGGGTGCGGTGGGGACATACTATTTAAATATCAAAAATATCAAAGCTAAGCCTGCTAGAGATGAGCTTTCATTTGCAGAGAAATGGACGAACATGCTCCAGTTTGATGCTGCTTCTCTGATTCCAAAACAGATAGGTAGCTTGCAGTTAATGAAAAGTTTTCGAACGGCTTGAATCTACATATGCTTGGAGAGCCGACTTTCTTAGCTAATGAATAATAGATCGGGTAAAAGAAGAAATCTTGAGGTCTCACCATCCTTCCGAAAGAAAAGGCGTGGAAGATGGAGACGGTGACCCAAAGGGAAAGAAGAATCTTTCTGTGAGAGTAACTTCTGAAAAGGGAATTACCTGAATCACGTTGTTTGTTTACTTGGTTACAAAAGGTAATTTATGGCCATGTAATCCAATGCTAAGCAAATGGAAGGTCTTACATGAGGAAAGATAGCAGAGTTTGACCTGCAGAAACAACTATGCTATCTAAAATCGCACTTGCTCTAAATAGCAAAAAGATGTGTAAGGAGAAAGCAGAAATACATCCACATATTCTGCAGCCACAGATTCAACTACACACACACACACACACACATATATATAAACACAAACATATATAAACACATACATACATTATCTCTCTCTCTCTCTCAAGCTGCAGATGGTTGGATCTGTGGCTGCAGAAGCCGTGGATATGGAGTAAATTGTGGATAGAGGGTGAAAGTGGGAGGAAGAGAAAGAAACCAGCAGGAAAAATGGGACAAGCGAGGATTAATTGGGACAGTCCCTAACAAACTGGGACAACTGGGAGGGCATAAGTTCACCATTGCCCATTGCTACCCAGAAAACTGGTGTTGGGGTCAGGAGTCCTTGCCTACTGCCTCATCCATACCTCTTGTTCTAATGGAAGAATGGGTTCCTTTGCTTCCTCGCCTCGACCTGGGGGATCTACTTTGCCTCCTGAAATCTTTGGACCGGTTTTGGGAAGGCATGATGACTGAGGTGGCAGCGACGATGGTGGAAGGTTCTTGGGTCGGTGGAATCACAAGGGACATCCCAGAGGCTTGACCAGTGGAAAGCCCTTGGCCTCCGAAATTTGAGACCGCGGCCAGTTCTTCTTTGGTCAACGATTTCTCCATCTGAGGCAAGGAGGGCATGGTGGGCACCGTAAGGTAATCCATGATGGCAGGTCTGGAGGGGCTTCTGCTTATAGACCTTGGGTCCTGGGACCTTCCTCCTCCCTTTCTTTGACTGCGTCTCAAAGGCGAATGATGACCGTCGTGGAATATGGAAGGCTTCAGCCTTCTAAATGCCTCACTTCCTTTTGTGATGCCAACTCTGGTGAGGATGATGGTATGGCTTAGCATCAGATCCATGGACTCTGGTCCTCACTAGGCTGCAAATCCGACTCGGTGACCTTAAAACAAGCCATTCACTCTGGTAGCAATGACTGAGAAGTCATTATTTGGGGATAAAAATTAGAGGAAGGGAGGTTCACTGTCAGGGTCACCAAATCTCAGGATATCTCGAGGTCGGTGCAAATGCCTCTGTTTTTGGTGGACTCATCTCAGGGCAAGGAGGAAAGGGCCAAATGCAAATCTCCAGCTCTCACAGTAGAGTTGCTTGTTGTTGTATGCCTTCAAGTCATCCCCAACTTGAAGGTGGACCCTCAGGTGACCTTATCATGGGATTTTCTTCTCAAGTTCCTGAGAGAGCATGACATGCCTAAAGTCACCTAGTATGTTTCCTTGGCCAGGCTGGGATTCGAACCCTGGTCTCCAGAGTCATAGCCCAACTCAAACCATTCCACCATGTTGGCTCAGTAGAGCAGAAGGGTCCTATATTTTGCAAAGCTTCATTGACAGGATGCTGCAACTTGCAAAGACTTCAGAGGATCAATGTATTTATTTATTCAGCTTCCTCTTTATTATTTTATTTCCTTCCTACTCCTTGCAGTGCCAGGGCTCACCTTCTGCTCTGTTTTGCATCCACCTTCTGGCTAGAACCAAGTAAGCCAAGTTAAAATTTTCTTTAGGCCATCGCCCTAAGTAAGTGAAAAGGAATAATTCCCCCATTTCACCTTGATCTGGCAACAGCCTTTTTAGCCAAGATTTCTTTCTTAATTCCCAGACAGGAAAAGACGGCATGTGTACGTTCCTGTTTGAATGAGCAACTGTAGTTGGTACACAATGCATAATGGCATCACCAAAGCTTAGATTTTGGTCCAGAAATCTCAGGGTCTGGGATGATCCTGAACTGGTAACCCCAAAAATTGTACTGAACTCATCAGAAGGAAAAAGACCTGCTGTATATATATGTAATTAGTAAGTAATTAAACATAATTAATGCCATGGACCTAGGCTGCTAGGGTACCACTTCAGGCTTTCCAAGGCTCTCAATATGTCAAGGGCAATGCGATGCCTAGACCAGAATAATGGAGTTTACATTGGAAATATTCACGGTTGGGTTTGGCATCCTTTGCCCCTCCAGATTTTTGGACTACAGTCCCCATTGCTTCTTCCCATTGACCATGCTGGTTGGGTTTTGTAGACAGCTGCCTTGTGTTGTTAAGGAACGTTCCAGGTTTTCCTACAAAATCTGGAGCAAAAGGTAGGTTTTTAAAAGCCGGTTTAAGAGGGGGACAGAACCGGTTTGTCATGGCTCCATTTAATCCAAATCTTACTCTCAGACAGATACCTCTATAGAGGGCTGTGATCAATAACAACAATCTCATTTCAATTTTAAAGTGAATCAATTTGTTCCAGAAGATTTCTCTATTCACTGCATCAAAGGCTGCCGACAGATCTATAAAAGCAGCATATAGAATACTTTCCTTTACTGGTATATTTGGCAATCAAACGATTTAAAGTAGAACAACTGTCAATGGGAGATCGATTGTGTCTAAAGCCGGCTTGTTCTTCTGTTAAGATTCCTTTCCCGTTAACCCAGCTTTCCAGTTTGTTCAAAAGAAACCTGGAGTAAATTTTAGCTACAATATCTAATAATTAGGCTAATAAGCCTATAGTTACAATTTCCCACCCATTGAGACCAGGATGATGAAAGTAATATAGTCCAGATGTGTCTCCGCTCTAAACACAGCTTTATTTTTTAGGTGCTTCGTGGCTACAGATCCCAGGGAGGGGAATACATGATGACTGACTCTACGATCCTATCTCATTGTCCTCTGTCTGCCAAGCTTTTGTTCCGTAGGATCTTCCGAAAACTCTGGGAAAGGTTCTGGAAGGTCTTCTGAAGACTCGGTCCTCTTATGTCTGAAATAACACACACCACAACCAGAATGAAACTTGCGATCGGGATCAGGGCTTGGCAAGTTGTGTCCCTCCAGATGTTGCTGGGTTGCAATCCCCATCATACCTCAGCACGGGGTTGATGGGAACTGTGGTTCAACAACATCCGGAGGGCCAAACATTGCCTGTCCTTGCTCTGGCCAAATCAGACCTTCTGCGGGACTTTTGAGGGACATTTCCCACTGAAATTACTGTGCTTTTTAAAAACTAGATACTCCAGCAGTCTGTCCATGGAATAGGTCTCAATACTTAGAACATCCATAACCATTTCTCTCTGATTTCTCCAAACTACAAATCCCAGAATTCTAGTAGCATGGAGCCATGGTAGTTAAAGCAGGGTCAAACTGCTTTATTTATGCAGTGCAGATTGGGTCCTTGTCTAAAAATCTAGGCTCTGACCCAAGCTATCCAGTGTCCGGTGGCCACATTCAGAGATGTGCATGCAATCACAGAATCTGGATTTTGACTTTATTTCATTTGTCTCGGGTGCAGAGTTTGTACTCCCTCCAGAAGCTAGTTTTTCTTTGGCCTTCAGAATACGGACAAATCTGGTCCAAAACCAAAAAAGAGAAACTGAATGCCATTTTTGTTTCACCCTTACATAGCCTTGGCTGTGGACCTGGCAGTAGATGGCCGTGTTGCATGCTTCCACAGCATCTCTTCGTCGATGCCTAAAGCATTCAGGACTTGTGAGAATCGCCGTTCCACAGCCTGGCGAGCGTTAGCCTGCAGAGGAAAGAGAGATTGGGGTGTATCATCAGTCCAAATGTGGCACAGCTAAGGACCCTCTACAGCCGTGGCTTCCAAACTTTGGTCCTCTGGATGTTCTGGACTTCAGTTGCCAGAATTCCTGAGCTGGCTTGGGCTTTGGGGAGTTGAAGTCCTGCATGGCGGAGGGTTGGACTGGATGACCCTTGGGGTGCCTTCCAACTCTATGATTCTATGACGCCTTTCTCGAATAGATATCCTGGCCATCAAAAGACAGCCATCCTGCTCATCCCTGATTCGGCTATGGCTATTGCTATTTGTTTATTTGTATATTTGTGTTATTATTTTAAACGTGCTTTAAATTGTCATTATTTAATTGTATTTTAAGGGGTGGGTGGGATTGTGGGATATGAATGTATATTTTAAAGTTGTAAGCCACCCTGGTTGTGTTACGCAGCGAGGCGGGATCATCATCATCATCATCATCATCATCATCATCATCATCATCTATGATTCTAAGTCCAAACCATTTGGAGAGACAAAGTTTGGGAACCACTGCTCTGTGGGGATGGGCCCTAGCATGAACTGACATCAGTGGGTACTCTCATTCCCTCATTCCCTCCATCTTGACCGCTGAGCCACCATTTTAACGTTGGTTTCAGAAAGAACATGGCGTTTGGTTGGTACAGTTAGTACAGATGATAGTACCTGCAGCATGCAATGTAGGACTGCCTTTGAAAAGTGCTTGGACATTGCAGTTCTACCATAAGCTATGGGTTATGCTGGACTCCATCAGCCAAAGGGCTGGGATGCTTCTCGGCTGTGTACCATCTGCTGCATCATTTACCACGGAATAAAGTTTATCTTATAGCAATAATGTGTGCTAGTGTTTGGCATCAAAAGAATTATTGAGACGCCCTGGAACTACATCTGGTTCGGGCACATTTCACCTGCATGACTCTCTCAAAGAGGTAAGGTCTGCTGTCCACTCGTTCTTGGATTTCTTGCAATTGCAATGTGTATTCTTCCATGCGCTGCTTCTCCTGTCTCCTACATAGCAAACAGGTCTTGTTAATAATAATAATAATAATAATAATAATAATAATAATAATATGATTTATTTATATTTCCCGCCTCTCCCTGCAGATCGAGGCGGGAGCACAAGGATAAAATAAAAGGAAAAATACAGCAAGGCTAAGGCATAACAGTACAACCACAGCAAAATAAAAAGTGATAAAAACAGTAAAAAAAACAACAGTGATAATTAATACAATTGAATTTTTAAAATTACAATAAAAAAATTACAAAATTACAAATTACAAATAAGTAATTGTTAAGTTCTTGCCCTCTACTACATCATCATCATCATCATCATCATCATCATCATCACCACCACCACAACTGGCAAATAATAATATACATTATTATTAATATTACAAGTCCTGCAATCACAGGACTTAGAAAAACTACTTTTTTGGACTATGAGCTCTCAGAACCTCCCAGCTCCCAGAAATTGGTAGGGCTGCTTTTCATTTAAGGTCCTAAAATAGAGGCTGGGTGGCCATTTATTAGGCATGCTTTAGAAATGGATTCCTACATGGTTGGACTAAATGACCCTTGGGTCCCTTTCCAATTCTATCGACCTTATCACATGGAGGCAAATTGCTTAAATCCCACGCAGTAATGGGATTTAAAAATCTGAAAAACCCCACAAAAGTGTGTTGTTTTTCAGATGACATTTGTATAAAGGAGAAATAACGTGACATTAATCCGAACGGAAAGTCGCCAAAACCCGTTCCTTTTTACTTTTGGAAGTTCCTGAAAGTAAAAAGGAGCAGGTTTGGGCAACTTTCTGTTTGGATTAATGTTGTGTTATTTCTCCTTGACGCCAACGTCATGTGAAAAACAACCAGCTTTTCCGGTTTATTTCTACTTTCTGTTCGGGTTAACCCCGAACATTGTGTGACGTTCATTTAAGGTCCTAAAATAGAGGTTGGGTGGCCATTTATTCGGCATGCTTTAGAAAGTGACACAAAAGCGGGTTGTTTTCACTTTACATCCGGTTTCTGCACAGGTTCCGTCCTGTGTGATAAACTCCTATGATTATTATCCACATTTTCTTTGCAAAGACTAGTAGGCTCTACTTGAGAAGATGAAGTCCTTCCTTTGTCAGCCACATTTTGTGGAATGGCAAGACGGATCTTCCAGGGACATAGTGGAACACCTTCTCTAAGAAGGATTGTTGGAATAATAATTTCTGCAGTCACCAGTTCCATTAGAAAACAGAGTTCTGGACCACAGCCTAAGAGGGAGACTTCAGGGGTGTCATGGAAGATTACCGGAGCTCTTCCCGTCTTCTCTGGATGGACATTGGGGAACGGCCCTGAGTCCGGTAAGTCGCCATGCACTTGGCCAGATCTCGCTGTACTTGTTGCTCCTTGGCTCTGCGCAGCTCAGCTCTCCGCTTTTCTTGACGCTCTCGACGCTCCCATTCTAATATCAGCAGCCTGACCACAGAGATTGAGAGACAGACAGACAAACAGAGAGAGAGAGATCGGCTCAAGGGACTCAGCCGTGACAAATACAGAGTCTAGAAAAGCAACCTTTTTGAAGGACAACTCTTGGGTTGCGTCTACACTGAAGAATTAATGCCGTTTAACACCGCTTTAACCGCCAGGGCTCAATGCTATGGAATCCTGAGATTTGTCATTTTGAGAGATATTTAACCTCCTCTGTCAGAGAGTTCTAGTGCCACAACAAACCAAAAATCCCAGGTTTGGTGTCAGATTTTCAGAACTTGAGAAAGTTGCTTTTTTGGGGGGACTTACCAGAATCTCCCAGCCTCAGAAACCATAGGAGGCCACTAAAGAAACCAAAGACTAGGGTAGGATTTTGACCTCCTACACAGAACGCTGAGAAGTTGACTGAACTCCCAGAATCTCCCAAGTGACTATAATGGCTGTGGATTTGGAGTTTGGGATTTGGGGAGGTGTCGTCCAAAACAACAACAACACGTTTCCAAATGCTGGGTTTACAAAAACAAAACACAGCACAGACTTTTCAAGTATATATCCCCAGATGTGAGTAATGTGTAGCATGCCCCAGATGTGATGGAGGAAGGCACGTACCTGTTGGCTTCTTGACGTTTGTCAGAGGTCTTGGTGTGCATCACTGGAGGAACCACAGGGGGACCAAAATCGGGGCAGGAATGAGCCCGCCACTGAACACCCCAGAGCCGTTGGATTTCGGAAAAAGGGTCTTCTTCGTCCGGCTTGTCCTCGTTCCCAGAAAGGGTCTGGGAACTGTTGGTAGAATGAAGGTGGAAGGGCTTAGAGATGGTCAGCTTGGCTGGGCACAAGGGGGAAAGATAAGCATGAATGAAGTACACTAGTATCACCAGACTTTCCATTCATCCATCCATCCATCCCTTTATTTATATCCCACCTTTCTTTCAGACTGGCACTCAAGGAGGCTCACAAAAGACAGCAAATTACAATAAAAAGACATATAGTCAAAATACACCCATGGATGTTCTCCTTGCCCTTTCTATTTTGTAAGTTGGTAACAACCCCAGCCTACGTGGCATGCAACTCTGGAGACTAGGGTTCGATTCCCGGCTCAACCATGACCTTGGGCAAGTCAGATTTTCTCGGCCTCAGGAGAAGGGCAATGGCAAACCTCCTCTGAACAAATCTTGCCAAGAAAAACCCAGCATAGGCTCTCCTCTTAGGGTCAGCCATGAGTTGGAGATGACTTGAAGGCACATAACAACAACAGCAACAGCCATGACTCCTCACCTTCCTCTTTCTTCCGAGCGAGTTTGTCCTGGAAGCGTTTCTGTAGGCTCTTGAAGTTGGGGATCTTGCGGTTGATGGTGGGCTTGAAGGTCATCTCCTCTTTGGTCACTGAGCCCTGGCCCTTTCCTTTCTTGTTCTCCTTCTGGGGACCGGGCTCCTCCGGCTCCGTGGCTAAGCAGAGGAGTTCGGCTCGGAGTTTCTCTTCCAGATGCTTGACCGAGAGACGTTTCTCCTGCCTGGGGGAACTGTCCTCAAGGCTTAGGAGCTGTTGGGTGAGCTGGAGCCAACGCCGGCGTTCCTGACGCAACTGGCGCTTCCGAGCTTCCGCCCGGGCCTCCATCTTCCAGTAGAGAGGCACGAGAGGGCTCCCAGGAGGAAGACCCCCACATTGGCGACATTTCTGGTGCCTTGACCTCGACCGGGAATTCTCAGCACCACCCGACGACGGCTTGCAGATCTCCAAGCGAGGGTTGTCCTTACCACCGGTGGAGACCAAGGCTGGTTCCGGTGTAGCCGGAGGTTGATGGATAGAGAGGGTAGAAGCCCGAGGAGACCTCTTCTTCTTGGCCTTCACTAGGGAACGGTCCTGGTACATGGCCTGGCCTTTGACCGAGAAGCTCTCCCACATCCAATTGAAGGGGAAGGAGCCCAGTCGGGGCTGTCTGGTGGACTCTGGCAGCGGTGTAAGGTCTGGGGAGGCATTGCTGGGCTCTGGAGTGGCGGACGCCAACTGCCTGGGGAAAACCGGTGCTTGGGTTACAGACAATGGATGTGCCCAGCTTGGTCACTGTTCTGAATGATCGTTACCTAGTCTTTCCTTTATTTACTGTATATATACTCATTATGTCGAGAGATCTTGGCGCACCTTTGAGTCTAACTGAAATAAAGAAGTTGGCAGCGTGAGCGTGAGTTGGCAGTCTACTTCCTCAGATGCATTTGGGGAAGTTGACTGAAATCGCCGAAAGTTCCTGCTGCCAACTTCTTTCTTTCAGTTAGACTCAAAGGTGATACAAGATCTCTCGACATACTGATCCTACAGACTAACAGGGCGATATCTTTGAATTCTTTGGACTGAGACACACCAGAGTTTGATCTTGAGCCCCTCCATATACAAAGTAAGGGCTCTACTGCGCCATAAGTAAGATCTGCCTTGATAAGCCTGAGCAGATAGAAGGATAGATAGATAGATAGATAGATAGACAGACAGACAGATAGGATAGGACGGATAGAAGGATGGATAGATAGGATAGGATAGATAGAGATAGGATAGATAGGATAGGATAGGATAGGATAGACAGATGATAGTCCCAGGTAAGATCTTATGGGCACTTCATTCTCGGCAGCATCAAGAGGACAACTTCTTCCCCATTCCTGCATCTCTCCTCCTCAAGAACTTGCCTGTTTGAGTCTGGCTCTGGCTCATTGTCTGAAGCATCGCTGACGTTTGGGACCGTATTTTTAGCTTCGCAGCAGCCCTTCTTTGTTGAGCTGGGACCCATCTTCTTTGTCCGCTTCATACAGATCAGCATGCCATCTCCAGCATCTAGATAGTCTTCCTGAATCATTTGTAGAGACAGCTGTGGTTAGCAATGGTGCAGTGGTACTTTTTGAAAGAGAGACTCATCAGAATAGTCCTCCTAGCTTTTGCTAAATAATAATAATAATAATAATAATAATAATAATAATAATAAATAATATATAACAATTATTATTATTATTATTATTATTATTATTATTACTTTCTTACCCGCCTCTGCCTATGGATCGAGGTGAGGAACAACAGCAAATAAACAAAGCAAATGTCCATTGAGGGCCAGCGTAATGATCTGGACATTGGACTAGGACACTGGAAGACCAGGGTTCAAATCCCAGCTCGTCCATGGAAGCCTACTGGGTGACCTTGTCATGTCACACCCTCTCAGCCTCAGAGGTCAAGCTGCATTCAACCAAGAAGCATGGCCTCCTTTGGCGCAACCATGCAAGCCCCATTATCCACGGCAGTCTACCTGCTGCGAAAGGTTGTTCTCTGAGAGCAAGCCCAAGAGCCGGACTTGCCCTTTTGGCACATAGATGGTGCCGGGCGTCCGGGAGATAGGGTCCACGGAGGCTTTGACGCAGGCATTGGTCAGCACGGACTGGCGGTGAGGGTTCAACATGGTGCCCACGACAACATGGAACAGGCCTGGTTGATGCTCTCTCAGTTGCCGGAGCGATGGCTTCCTTCCACAACAGGCCTTCTTCCATGGGAGCTTCTGGAATACAACATGGCGCACTCCGTCCAGGCAATTGCCGCGGCAACCTGCACAAAGCCTTCCTTTTTTAAAAAACCAGTGTAACTTCAGGTCTATAATCTGGGTTTTGCAATACGTGGGATTGCAAAAGGGTCACCGGATGGATGCCCTAACCTAACCACAAAGGAGGACAAGGCATCGCAAAATGTAGGATGTTCCAGGAAAAACGAAGGCCACGACCAAATCAAAGCTAAAGACCCTCTTATAAATTTCAGATTTTTGGAATCCCAGATAAGGGAAGCTGTAGTATATTTGACCGGGAACGAGTCAGGTTTGGAGAGCCCCTTTTCTTCAGAGGCAACTTGGGTTGCAAATAAAAATACAGGTTTTGCTCACTTATGAGCCACAAGCTGCTATCTTATGGCAGAGAATGAGCTGAATACAATGCCATCTTTATGCACCTCCACGGAAAGAAGCAGTATACCTCCGACAAAAGGCTGGACATCATCTTCATGTGTGAATTGTGAGCTTCCCAGCAGTTGTTTCTGGAACATAAACCTTGGCCCAAGATACACCTTGCTCTGATCAAAGAAGCAAGGGTTTTCCTCTATTTTTACACCCAACCTTCTATTTATTCCTTCAAAGGACACAACAGGATTGCTTTATGACTTTAAATAGTATTTTAATCTGCAAAGGGTGTTAAACAAAAAAGCTGAGACAGAAAAAAATAGCAGCATGCCCCTAACCCACCCACAGAATTCACGACTTGGAAGAGATTTAAATTGATTTTTCCAACACCAACATTATTCAGAGATAAAGGAAAGGTAGTCATCTCAAGACCTCATGAGCGTAGCATCTGCTAACCCAAATGAATCTGTTCATGATGGCAGATGGCTTGCTATTATTTGGAAATGAAGACCCACCACATAATGTTGGCTGAGAACATTTAATCCTAAGGTTTCCAGGGGATTTTATTTTTCCTGGAAATGTTTGATTTCATCACATTGGGGTTTTCCCCCTGCACCTTCTGAAACTGCTGCAATTTAGGGTAGTTGAACACATCTATACTTAAGTACAATAACTACTGGTACAGCAAAGTATAATAATTTCCAAAATCTACAAAATAGTGATACCTTTACTGGGACAACCAAACTGCACAAAATACATGATGCAAGCTTTCGAAGCTCCACCGATTTCTTCATCAGGCAAAGGTGCTAAAAATTGAACAGAAGAAAATGACGATGTTGGAGTCACAGGCCTACATTTCACCAAGATGTTGTTATAGTTGTTCTCAGCTACCCGTATGGCAAAAAAAAGAGGACTGGCCTGTGCCTACATGGCTATTCCTCCAAACCAGCTTAACTGAGATTTTTAATACCTTTGCCTGATGAAGAAGCCAGCGGAGCTTTGAAAGCTTGCATCATGCATTTTATGCAGTTTGGTTGTCCCAGTAAAGGTATCACTGTTTTGTAGATTTTGGAAATTATTATACTTTGCTGTTTGGCCAACACAGCTACCCCTAGACATCTATATTAAGTCTATCACTGACTGACTCTGCTTACTGGTGCCTACTGGTAAAACCTGCTCAGCATTTAGGTTCATAACTGAAACACACAGAAGTCTCATGGAAAGGATGCTCTGGCATACTATCTTTCAAGGTACTGGGAGTAGTACCTCCATGGCAGAGCTCATGTTTTGTATGTCTGAACTCTCCATTTCAGTTCCTAGCAACTTCATGTAGAAGGGTTAGGATAAGTTACTCCTTGTCAGTGAAGCTGGTAACTGGATGGAAAGACCAATGACCTGACTCTGTGTAAGGCAGCTTCATAAATACTATACTATAGAAAGTAGAGGAAAGACAGCAAGGTACCATATCAGGGTCTGGCCTCTCTCACTCCCTTCTCCCATCCATCTGCCCCATTTTGTGGGCTTCCTTCTTTCCTTCCAAAATGTGGGGCAAGTGGAGAGAAAACTAACTCTATTTTTTTAAAAAAGGATTCACTGGGTAATAATAATAGAAATATAAGGAGGAATGTTGCAAGCATTCCCTGGTGTTGTGAAGCAGAATTCAAAAGGAAATGGGTAAGAATGACCAGAATTCCTCAATGAACATTCCAGCATCTCACAAGGCACCATTCCAAAATCTGTTTTAACTGTACGTCAGAAAGGGGAAGGAAAAATGAAAGGAAGACATTGCTTCCAGGTCCACTAGATCTGGACATAGGATTCTGGCAGCAATTCCTGGCCAGATGCTTGCCCTTGGTTTTCCAGGCTCCTTCCATCCTAAGGGGCATAAGACATTTCACAAGGACCGAGGGAGCAGGAGGGAAAGCGCTACGCAAATCGGAAAGAGAGCAAAGAAATTTGATCCCAGCATCAACCATCAGAGAGAGGTGAGTTTAGCTCAGCAGTGGTGACCAAACTACTACTCTGCTTCCATCCTTTCAGACCACTGAACCAAACCATTTTGTGCAATTTGGTTGTCCCAGTAAAGGTCTCACTGTTTTGTAGATTTTGGAAATCTCAAAGACCATTCCTGCTTTGGGAAAAGCATCCATGTTAGAGAGAAGTAGATGTAACCAGCACCATCTCCCCAAAAGCAAACAACTTTGACGATGGAAGAGCAACAACACCGAGAGCTCATCTTTCAAGTCATCAGTTTTCAAGTAGAGGCTGCCATCGCTTCCCCTTATAAAGGAATTATGCAGACCAAGAACCTACAAGAAGAGAGAAAAAAGATACGTGATTTCCAGAGCAGACTTGCTACTCATTCATTTTGTTGATCGTTTGTATCTAAAGATTTCCAAGCCGGGTAACAACAATAATAAATGTAACCAAGTTAATATCAACTAAATAATAAATTGAAAGAGAGAGAAATAAATCGATTGGGCTTTTAAAAGACCTGAAAGACAAAAAAGAAAAGTGCAGCCTTTGAGCATCTTGAAAACTGATTTAAATGCTCTATATACATATATTACTCCACTGACTTCCTTTCCAAATGTGTTTTTATCCTGTATTTCAGACAGAGGCTGAAGGTGACTGTGAACAGCTGAGCTAGAGTCACTTAGACTGCATCCACACTGCAGAAATAATCCAGGTTGACACTACTTTAAATAGCCATGACTCAATATTATGGAATTCTGGGAATTTTAGTTTGTTGTGGCACCAGAGTTCTCTGACAGAGAAGCCTAAATGTCCCACAAAACTAAATGTCCCGCAAAAAACGTTCCCAGAATTTCACAGCATTGAGTCACGGCCGCTAAAGTGGCGTCAAACTGGACTATTTCTGCAGTGCGGATGCAGCCAAAGTGAGTTCACAGCTGGATTTGCTCAGTCATGGATTCTTCTTTTTAGTACCATCTTGCTCAAGGTATTGAACAGGATGGATTTCTGCTTAAGTTTGGGCTACTATGACCCAAACAGTAAAGTATAGAAATGCACTATCAGAGGAGCTTTGGTTAAAAATAATTCCAGTTTACCTCATCAAACCTACCTTTAGAGGTCACGAGCTTTGTGGAGGGGCTCTGATTTGGGAGACTTGGTTTGGAAAGTGATTCCGTCTCCTGGCAATGGGGATGCAATGAAAGGCGCAAACCATACGAGGTGCCACTGGTCTCCCAGGGCTTCCCGAAGGTTGCCCCGCCAGCCCAGGTTATACTGGCGATTTCCTTCAAACCATTCTTTGGTGGTCTGTCCACGAAGCGCCAGCAGGCTATGAAAGAGCAAGAAGCCAGTGCAGAAGAGGCAGCCCACAATACAGACATCAGTCACAACGGCGTAGATGAAGGCTGCAACGTTGACTTGCCCTGCAAGAGATTGAGATCCAAGTATTACCTTAGGTGCCTCATCTAAAACACTTTACAAGGAAAAGACAGAAAGAATAAAGCCGCCTCGATTGTTTGACAGAGAGGCGGGATATAAATAAAATTTATTATTATTAATGTATTAAATGCATATGGAAGAATTTCTGCTGTCACTGCCTTTATTTATATCCCACTTTTCTCCCTCAAGCTGGGACTCAACGCAAATATTCTGGAAATCTGGTAAAATTAACAAAATGTATAAACCAAGGACTACACTAAGACTGTTATATTTTGGACATATCATAATAATAATAATAATAATACATTTTATTTATAGCCCGCCTGTCCCTGCAATTGAGGCGGGTTACAACAAATAAGAATAATAAAATACAATATACAATTAAAAAACACACTTCTAAATAACCCCCTTCCCCAACCCCCCTTCCCAATCATAAAAAAAGAAGCAAACTAAAACCAATAACAATATAAAATGAATAGCAATATAAAATACTAATTAAAAGCAGAAGAAATAACAAATTAGCTAAAATTAGAGGTAGCTGGAGGCGAGGCATCTATCTTTCTTGGGGCGGACGGGGGATATTTATATCAGTGGAGCGGAGATCGTGCAAAGACATGTTGTAGTTGTTGTGCGCCTTTATGGCGACCTTAAGGTGAACCTACAATGGGTTTTCTAGGGCTGTGAGAGTGTGACTTGCCCAAGGTTACCCAGTGGGTTTCCATGGATGGGCAGAGAATTGAGCCCCGATCTCCAGAATCATAGTCCAATGCTCAAACCACTATAGGACTGTACAGCATTGCAATAAGTAAACATGTCCCCCTTTTCATTCTCACCCATGAATAACATAAGCCAAGGCAGAACGAGGAGCAGTATCGTCCGGAGAAGGGTGTCATCCTGGAGCAGCGACCGGACGACGTCCGCATTGAGCAGGGAGCCATAGAGCAGGAGGAGAGAACCGTGGAAGAGCAGGCAGAGGAAGTAGCGGTAATTCTGGTAGCCCAAACACTGGCCGAGCAACGCGCAATGGTGGTCACGCCGCAGGACGCAGACGTTGCAGGAAAAGCAGTGGCTGCAGCGGGGAGGAACATGGGACTGGCAGGAGTAGCAGTAACTGAAAGAGAAGGAGGGAAGCGGCAGTGAGACAACGGACCCCCCACATTCGCTGGGGTTAGGGGGGTTTAAAAATAAAGGTTTGCAGGATTTTAAATACACACACACACACATATATATATATACACATACATGCACACACACACACACACTATATATATATATATATATATATATATATATAAAATTTATATACACACACACACACATATACACATACATGCACACACACACACTATATATATATATATATATATATATAAAATTTATATACACACACACACATATACACATACATGCACACACACTATATATATATATATATATAAAATTTATACACACACACACACACATATATACACATACATGCACACACACACTATATATATATATATATATAATAAATTATATATATATATATATATATATATATAATTTATATACTTACATATATATACACATACATGCACACACACACACTATATATATATATATATATATATATATAAAATTTATATATACACACACACACATATATACACATACATGCACACACACTATATATATATATATAATAAATTATATATATATATATATATATAATTTATATACTTACATATATATACACATACATGCACACACACACACTATATATATATATATATATATAATTATATATATATATAAAATTTATATACACACACACACATATATACACATACATGCACACACACACACACACTATATATATATATATATATATTTATAATAAATTATATATATATATATAAAATTTATATACACACATATATATACACATACATGCACACACTATATTGCTACAATGAAGTCCCTCAGCATGCTCCAAATCCCAGAATTCCCCAGAATGGAGCCACGGCATTTTAAAGCGGTGCCAAACTGCTTCACTGCTGCAGTGTGGATCCACCTTATGGACTCTTAAGCCCCGCCCCCTCGGCCACCCCTTTCCCGCCACTTCATTTAGCCCCGCCCACGCACCCCGCCTCCTCCCGCAATTGGCTGTGGGCTGGAGGCGTGGCCAAATGAAGCCCCGCCCCGCCCCACAGGACTCACTCCCATCCTTGGCCGGCGCCGGCGAGCATGACGCCGCGCGTGCTGGGCGAGGCGGTGATGAAGCGGCGCGCGTTCTCGAGCGCGTTCGCGAGCGAGTAAAACAGCGACGCCAGTGGCAGGAAGGGGAACGGCAGGGGTCGCCCGCCTTCGCCGCTTTCTTCTTCCCTCAGCAGCAGCACCGCCAGGACCTCCAAGACGAGCGCGCCCCCCAGCGCCGCCCCCGCGCACAGCGGCAGCGCTCGCCTCCCCCAGCCTTGGCCGGCCATGGCGGCGCATGCGCAAAGCGACTCTCTCCCTCCCTCCCTCCCTCCCTCTCTACTTATACAGCGAATCCCTTTCACCAATCAGCGGCGGGAATGGTGTCCCTAAACCCGCCTCCTGAGCTCGATTGGCGGTTATCTCAGCCAATAGCCACATTCAAATATTTAAACCGTCCCCAAACTGTGTTACTTAAGGGATTTTGGAGTTCAGCTCCCAGAATTCCAGGCTATTCCATCATTTTGGTTGCCATCCTCTGGGCATGCCCCAGCTTCAGGCCTGATGGAATAGAATGGCACTATTACTTCTTTTAATCCGGTCACTATACTTCTATTGCTGCAGCTTAGAATCGCATTGGCCTTTTTCGCTGCAGCATCACACATCAGAGGGTCCTTCTAAAGCTTTTCAAAAGCTTTCGAGGGATCCTTCCACCTCAAGCCCAACGCCTAACACGTTTGCTGGTCTCCTCCAAGAAACCGGGTTGCTCTTGCCTTCCGCTCAAAGTGAATGGCACACCAGCAAGTCACTAAAAATACACAAGTTTCAAGTCAAGTCAGTGTCATTTTTGACATGTCAAGTCACTGAAGTGACTTAAATCCAACTTAAGTCTGAATCAATTGACTGGAGGCTACATCACTATGAAATGGTGCTTCTGGAAGACATCTTGATTGCCTGGCCAGTGCCATTGCTGGTGGAAATAATAATAATGATAATAATAATAATAATTAATATCCTGCCTCTCTGTATACCACAACTAGGGCTGCTTACACAATAAAACATACATTCCCATCTCCCAATAGCTGCGGGAGCAGGCCAGGATGGCCAAGCGGTACAAAGATACTCCAAATAAATAAAGAAATAAAAAGGTTTTAGCCAGAGTCTCTTGACTGTATTTTGTATTCTGCATCGTCTTCAAGGGCAGCTTCATGTGGAGCGCATTGCAGTAGTCTAACCAGGAATTCAGCAGCGCCTGAATTACTGATGGCTAAAATAGAAAGAGTACAGACGGGAAGGAGTTTGGATGCTCAACTTTATTAGGATATCTAAAATTATAAACGGGTATGAACTCAACTCTATCAACAAATAAGTGAAACAAAGCAACGGCCCATAGATTAAGGGGGGAAAAATATATACATTCTAGTCCCAAGAAAGAGGACCCCAGGGATTGCAGTGACCCCAGGATCATTAATCCTCCATGCAATGGGAGGACGACAGCCATCACTTGGATGGAGGGAACAAAGGTGGGCATCCATCTCTACCTTTGCCTCCCTGCCTGAGGATGATGGGCTTTGCTCCTCTCAGTCTGGAAGGAGGCAAGGAAGAGAAGCATCTCAGAAAAAAAACACCTTGGAAGGAAGAGGTGGCCTTTGGTCAAGATCTCCTTCGTGGGGCGTCCGGCAAAAGTCTCTGAGATGGATCCTGAATGATGCTTGCTTTTCTAGGGCAGCCAAGGCTGAGTGCGGACTGATCCGGAAGGCTAGGTTTTGGCGGTCAGCATCTTTCCCACCTTGGAAGGAAGAGGTCAAGGTCTCCTTCGTGGGGCGTCCAGCAAAGGCCTCTGAGATGGATCCTGAACGATGCTTGCTTTTCTAGGGCAGCCAAGGCTTGACCGGTGGGTGGCACAATGGGAGGGCACCGGCTGGACTCATGAACCACAGCTGCATCGGTGATGGGTCTCGGCAGGTACCCTTCCTGCCCACACCTGCCTTCAAAGGAACAGCCTGGCTTTGCAAATACTTTGTCAGGGTCTCTGTGTTGCTGCGTCTTGAAGCAACCGCCTCACTCGCCATGGGCTGAGAAGGGCTTCCGCAATGGAACAAGGGTGATGCTGGTTCCTGATGCAGTGAAAGGTGTAACGGTGGGCGCGACGAAGGCCTCTGCCCTTCCTCGGTCCCTTTGGGCTGCCTGCTCAACTGAGGCCTCCAAACCGTTTTCTTCACTTCCGTCCCTTTCTCTCTTTGTTGCTGGATCTCTTTGCGCTCATGGTCCTTCCAGGAACCATTCCTGCCCACGTCGGTCTTCCGGGGAACAGCCTGGCTTTGCCAATACTCAGGAAGGGTCCCCAGTCCTTCTCGGTGGTGTCGCTGCTACGTCTTGAAGCGGCCGCCTCAATCGCCATGCAGAGAAGACCTCTCTGCGCTCTTCCTCTCTTCGTTGCTGGATCTCTTTGAGGTCACAGTAATCTCGGAGGACAGAGGCACGCTGGGTCTGATGTGCTGCTGCTTCCTTCGTTTTCGGCACGGCGCGGCGCATCACCTCCTCCATCCGCCGCCGCCGCCTTCGTCCTCTGGGCCTCCTATTATGCCCACCTGGCATCCATTTCCCAGGTGCAGCACCTTCGTCTCATTCTCAGAGCCAAAAAACCGGGGCCAGCGGTGTCCTTCCTAAGCCTTTCGGGCTCTCCAAAACAAGGAGGCTCTTCTTCATTTTGAGGCTTAACTTGCAAAATAATAAAATATAAAATAAGGGTTTTGAGAAGGTGCAAGGAAGGTCCAAGATGCGGGCGGAAGAGGCGGAAGGAAGACTGGGTGGAAGAAGCAAATACAGACAGATGGAGGGGGGGGGGAAACACCAAAATTTCTGTCTCTTTGGCAGACCTGGCCAAGCAAAGCAGAGAGCCAGGAGGGCATTTGGAGAGGAGGGAAATGAGGGGCAAGGGGGCATTGTTTGGCCACCCCATGGAGGGTCCCCTTGCCCCCTTTGAGCTCGCCTTCTTCTTCATCTTCGTCCTAGAAAGAGCAACTGGAGAAGGCTCTCCTGGCAAGCAAGACTCAGGATTTCTAACTGACTTCCCAACGGAATTGCAACTGAATTTCTAACGGGATTCAGAATGTTCCGTGCGACTCGGAGCACCACTTCGCATCCATGCATCCGAGGCACTTAGGCTAAGGTCCAAAACACACTGCAGAAATAACCCAGTTTGAGACCGCTTTAACTACCCTGGCTCAATGCTAGGAAATCCTGGGAATTGTAGTTTAGCGTGGCACCAGAGCCCTCTGACAGAGAGGAGGCTCGATGGCTCACAAAAGTACCGTTCCCAGGATTCCCCAGCAGTTAAAGCGGTCTCCAACTGGATTATTTGGATCAGGGGTAGGCAACCTTTCCCCTTTAAGGGCCGAGGGACTTCAGCTCCCAGAAGCCTCAGCCATGTTGGCCAATAGTCCCATGTTGGCCAATAGCTCCTGGGATTCTGGGAGCTGAAGTCCCTCGGCCCTTAAAGGGGAAAGGTTGCCTACCCCTGATTTGGATCATTGTCTGGGAAAGCTTCTGCTCCTTCTTTCGCACAATCGCTATTAGGGAGAGGCAGGATATATAAATAAATTTTATTATTATTATTATTATTATTATTATTATTATTATTATTATTATTATTACACAATAAAGATTTTCACACATAGCGCAATAAAAAAGTCATTATCCCAGGAATAACCAGGGAATAACCAGCAACAAATCATTTGCGGGATTTTCCCCATGAATGATTTGTTGCTGCTTATTGCCTGGTTGTTCCCGGGATAATGGCGCTTTAATCGCTTTTGATTGCGACGTCGTGTGAAAACCTTTATCGCAATTGTGTGATTTTCGTGGGATAGTCCCGGGATAATGGCACTTTAAGAGTGACGTCGTGTGAAAATCTTAATTGTGAATGCGCAGTTTTCACGGTATAAACACAGTTTATACTTCCAATTGTCCCCATGTGATAAACTCCTGGGTGCCAAAGCGAGGAAAGGAATGCAAACATGGTGACCCCTTTCAGCACCTTATATTTTATATCATTTCTACACTCTATCCCCCCTGCAGCAAAACACAACGCAACCCATAAACCTGGTGAACAAGAAGTCAAAAAGAAAAACCATCGGTGATATGAACACTTTATTTGTGTCGTCCAGACCAAGGAACACAAGACAGCGGGAGGACAACAGCCGTCCCTTGTCCGGAGGGTGAAAAGTGGTATAACTGCATTCGTCTCTTCCCTTCTTCCCTTCCTTCCCATGGATGATGGGTCTTGTTGCTCCCAGCCTGGATAGAGGAAGAAAGCAAAATATCTCCTCCTTCTTCTGGTGCTGAGAGGAATGGTTGGGAGCCTCCTTCCACGGGTCACTCTCTCCTTTTTCTTTCCCTCCCAATATCCAAGATGGTTCCTTTGACATGGGGCTGAGGCTGAGCATCTTTGGGGCCCTGGACGGAGGAGGAGGAGGAGGAGGAGGAGGTGGAGGTGGCTTTTGTCGGAGGTCTCCTCCTTGGGGCGTCCATCCGAGGCTTGTGAGGTGGATCCTGGATGGTTTCTGCTTTTGTAGGCTGGACAAGGTCTTGTGTGTCCTCATGCGGAAGGGCAGTGGAGGAGGAGGAGGAGGCTACTGGTGGTAAGATAGGAGGCCGATGGGAGGCTTTAGGAATGACCCCTGGCCACGGTGTGGATGGATCTGGGCCGGCTGCCATTCCTGGGGCCGCCGGTTGTGTCCACGTCGGCCTCCGAGGGAACGGTCTGGCTGGACGGATGCTCAACAACGGTTCCAGGTCTTCTGCTGTGGTTCTTGTTGGTGAATTTGCTACGTATTGAAGCGACCGCCTCTTCTGCCAGGTGGTGGACGGAGGAGAGGACCCCCAAGGTGAAACAGGGGTGATGCTGGTGTCTGGTGTGGAGAGGACGGTGATGGTGGACACCATGAGGCCCCGCAGCTTTTCTCCTTCGCCCCCTTCTCCTTTCCGGGCTGCCCGGTCCTTCTCCATCTTCTTATTCTCCCTGGCATCCTTCTCCCATCGCTGTCGGAGCTCCTCCAAGGACCGGTCCAGCCAATAATTGAGGAGGAGTGATGCCCGTCTTGCCTTGCGGGCATCTTGCTCCCTCAGCTGCCACTCGGCACGGCGCATTACCTCCTCCATCCGCCGCCTCTGAAGGACATCTCTCATTCTCTTGGCCTCCTCTGCCCGGCGGGGACCCACCTCCCAGACACTGTGCCTCGGGCAGTGTCCTCCCTTGGGCTTCTTCTCCAAGCCTGGGATGAGGGGCAGCACTGGCATTCCCAAAAGAGGAGCCTCCAGGGTCCTTCCCAAGGCTTTTGTGCTCTCTACGACAGGGAGGCCCTCCTTCATTTTGCACAAAAGAAGGATTTGAGGAGGGTGGAGAGGGTCCAAGTTGGTGGCAGGAAAGGCGAAAGGGAGCAAGGAGGGTGAGGAAGGGGCAGAAAGAGCAAGAAAGGCCTCTCTCTCTTTGGGGCAGATCTGCCAGAGAGGGAGGGCATTATGAGAGGGGAGATGAGGCGCAAGGGGGACATTGTGAGGCAATATAGAGGGTCCCTCTGTCCCCTTTGAGCCCATCTACTGTTGCAGGGGTTGAAGGTTGCCAGAGGAAGAAACAAGAGGGCAACTCTTCCGGCAAGGGATGCGTAGAAGAACATACCTCTTGGACAGGTGTGGCTTGTGACCCGTCCACCTGAGATGGTATCAGACACTGTTGGATGCTTCCAAGGCAAGCTACACCTGAAAAAACTGGAAGCAGGGCTCCAACAAGTAATATGTGGATGGAGACCTTGTACTCCCTTTGTACTCGATTCAAAATCGATTCACTGTTCCCACTACGTTTTAAGGCAGCGAATCTCTCCGTGGCATTTAAATCCAGGCTGAAGTTTCCATTCGCCACCATTCCGGATCAGAATGGAGGTGCCTCCATTTCCCGAACGGTGGCTGTGCGATCCGAATCGATCCGATAGCTTACTCACACCATCGGAGATGCGGGTCGTTGCAGTCCTTTAAAAAAGAACCGCTAAGGGATCCGGTGCCAAATGCGTTGGTTTAAATGTGCTTTTTGGCCGCACCCCTGCAAACTGCACCGAGTACAATCGGTGCAAGTCTGAACAACAGGGAAATAACCCCAGTTTCCAAACTGGGTTATTTCGTAGTGCGAATGGGACCCCAGCATCGATGGTCACTGTTTCCTTAAACTGAACCGTGACTGAGACAGATAAGCAGTTGTGATCGGATAACCAGTAGTCATCACGGACAAAAGCCAGAAGATGATAACCATTATGGGCATCACAACTTCTAGGTGCAAGAAACAAGCCATGAAGAGAATGTAAAGACCAGAAATATGACCCGCTTGCTGATGTACTGATACAAAGGGAGTACAAGGTCTCCGTCTACATATTACTTGTTGGAGCCCTGAGTGTCTTAGGTCCAGCAAAGGAGCCTGTGCTGAGAGTTTGTGGGGTGAGAAAGCTCGATGCTAAAATTATGCACAAGCCAATGGTATCAGACACCGTTGGATGCTTCCAAGGCAAGATATTTACACTGAGTACATTTTGGACCATCGACAGTATGAGGAATCAGTGACTATCCCTGCAGAGGGAGGGAATTAAGATAAGCTTGGAAATAGTGTCTTCCTACTAGAAATGATCTGTATTTTATGATATGCAACTATTTGGATGTACTAGTGATTACTTATCTTTGATCTAAAAGTAAAACATATATTTTTGGTCTCCTTTAGTATGCTCTTTTTCTTTTAAAATATGTTTTCAGAATTTAATCGATCCCAGGAATGAGATTTGCTTTACACGTATATTATTTAAATGTACACCTCGTATTTTATTTCCCATTGGCATTCTTTGGATCTGATATGTACCGTGCTATTTATCGTTCCTATGTTAGGTTGCATTTGTAAATATTCTCTAATAAAAGGAGTCATCTCTTCTCACCAGTTTAATAGCAGCTATTTATGCATTTATATTTATTTAAGGACTTTATGTTAAATGGATTTGGGGGCATGGGAGATGGAAAAGAAACTTGCTTCAAGCATTCCACCCATCAACCTGGTATTGCAATATTTCCAAGAATGGTGCAACTCCAGTTTAGAGTAATTATTATGATTAAAAACAACATTGATTTGTTTTTCTTGTCTCTTTTACTTGCTTTATAAAAATAATAATAGACTTTTATCATTATTAATACTGTGGTTTCCCACCCACCCCGGCTTCTTACCTTCTTATCTCTTGCTGGACTTTCAAAAAACTTCCACTGAAGTGAGTTTGGATCAAACCTTGATACCTGAACCTGAGGTGGTTTTGGGGCATCTTGTTTCTCCCAAGTCCTTTTCTGTTGATCCTAAGAATAGCCTCGGTGTAAGAGGAGCTGGCTGAAGGAGAAACTGAGACTCCATTGGGTTATGCAAATGCTGGCAAAGTACAAAGAAGCAAAACCTTTTTGGAATCTGTCCCAAATGTGGGTTCACAATAGGATCAACAAATATCTTGCAAGCGGATCGAAATCTCAAAATAAAGGTCTGCTCTCCTCTTGTCCCTTGGATCAGGCTGGTTTTGAGCTTGGCATTGCACCTAGCAAGTTGATTTATGAAAATGCGTTTTGAATATTATTAAATATAACTTTATGCAGGTCTCCCCAGGAAAGGTGAAAAATCTTGCCATTTCCGAAACCATCCAGTTTGGTGCAGCGCCATGCCATTCAGACAGAAGGAGTTATCCCCTTCAGTAAGAGCATGAGGACCTCTTGCTCATTTCTCAAATGCCAAATATTCTCAGATTAAAAGGTCCAACTGAATATGTTTTAGATACCTGGAGCAATACTGGAAGTCATAAAGAAGAGAAATTTGTGCATCTGAGCATGAGTGACTTTCCTCCGCAACCAAACAGAAGCAAGCCTTCATGACTCTGAAATTAGAAAAAATGTCTTTAAGGGCAAAATGTCAGGATCTCAAGAGATGGTTGCATCCCTTGCCTCTTAATTTAGAAAGTGACTTTGCTGTGAAAATTTGAGAAACTGAAGTAAAGCTCCAAGTAGGACAAGACGATGTCTGGGAACTTTTGGGCTTCAGTTCCTTCCTGACACAGAGCCCATATAGAGCCTTTTCTTTATTAGCCATGTATTTATTTATTTTTAAAAAATAAATATTTTTAAAAATTATTTTCAAATTAACAAACACAAATACAACAACTCCTTTAACCCACCCATACATACTATATCACCGAAACACATATCTAACATACAAACAATACATCACAAATTAAAATAGACTTCCTTTCCTGTAAAGTTGACTATTTTTTTGCATATACTCTGACTTTCTTATATTTTCCTTCTTCCTGTTATACTATACATATATCTATTATGACCCATGTGGAACTTGAATTTTTCTAGCTGGCATCACCAGTTTCTGTTCTTCTTCTCCCGCATTTGTCTTTAATCCACCATACAACATACAACGGGTTATATTTGGGTCTAAATTCCCAAGATCCTTACTATTATTCGGTCAATCCTAATACATGATTCTTTCCCCACTTTTCTTCAAAAATATCTATGTACATATTCCCGATCTCTCTCATGTTTGCTTCTAGACCCATTCCTCAGTAAACATGTTAAGTTGTCAGTTTCCATCCTTGAAGCTGGCAGCATCTAAGGAAATCTTCCCTTGTATTTGGGTAGTTGGGTGGGTTCGAACATAGGAATCTATAGCAATATATATATATATATATATATATTCCTCATCCTGCACCTTTGGTGCAAATGAGACTTGTTTCCACATCCCATGGAAACCATTGCTCTCCTAACCTCTGTGCCTGTGTCTGTATGGGACGTACCATAGGGACACCCCGATGGGACAGTTTTCCCCTTAAGACCCTGCTAGATCTGCCGCAAAGGGGGGAATCCTTGGCTTGCCAGCAGCTGTCTTCACCCAGCCTGGGTTGGTAGGGACATTTGTGCTGTTCCCTCCCTCTTGGCCTTTTTAAGATGGAACCCGATCCTCCTTCCCAGGGCTGATAATACTTATTGAGGACCGGTCACGTGGGCTGGTTTTGACAGGTGCAGCTGCAAAGCAGGCAGACACACAGCCTGGGAGGACTTGGGGGGAAACCTTGACCTCCAAGAGGAGCTGAGAAGGGAGCGGACAGAAGAGAAAGGGGCTGAGAGAGTGCAGGAGAGCAAAGGGGGGGACAATATTGTGGCTAGTGGGGCGCAGGACAGGCACAGAGGAAAGGGGGTTCACGAGACGGACGGAGACATGACGACGCAAATAGAGACACACGTCCAGTACAACCATTCCTACATGGTGACGGAGGACTACATGGCCCAGGAGGAAGACTGGGACCGAGACCTACTGCTTGACCCGGCCTGGGAGAAGCAACAGCGAAAGGTAAGGGGATGATGGGGGGCTTGGTGGGATTGGGAACTGGGCCCTACTGGCCTTTTTTTGCAGTTGGCCAAGGCAAGGATGGCTATGCCACTAACTTTCAACAAAGCCAAGTTTGCTTTTGCTTCTTCTTCTTGTTGTTGTTGTTTTTAAATTGGTTTTCCAAAACACACGAGTGACATTACATTTGCATATACTGAAATCAGTCAATGAGGGCATCACCGGCAACCTCGAACTTGAAACTGCTTTCCTCCTCTCGGCTACAAATTTAGCAAAAGTAAGGAAAGCAGAAGGAAAACTCTCAGGAGTGGGTTCCTCCCCACCAGAGACCATCTTAACTAAAGACTGAAACAACTTGTAGGCATCTGACTAACATCTCCAATTGCTTTTTCTCCTGTTTGGTTTGTAACCTCTTGCCTGATGATGAAGAAGCCCAATATACTTGCAACAAGTATATTGTGCGTTTGGGTTGGCCAACAAAGGTATCACTGATGGATTTTTGTTTGAATTTGCTAAATGGCCAACGCAGCAACCCTTGAATGTCTCATAAGTGAGAGCCGAATTAGCCTGACTGCATGATCCGATGGAAAAGACTCTCTCGGTTTAGAGGCATCCGAAAACACCACAACAGATTCTTATCCTGATTCTTGTATTATTAATAATATATTATATTCTATGTCTCTGTCTTGTGGGGTGGGTGGGTTTGGCATCTTTGGCTCGCCGCGATGGAAGGATAGCTCATGTGGAAATGATCTGCATCCCAAAGATAAGGGGTGCTCTGCAGATCTCCATCCCCAAGATGGCAAGATAGAAAAGACTTGGAGGGATCTTTGAGAAACATGCAGCTAGTCCTGGCCTTTATAGGAAGCTGCTCAAAAGATGCAGGGAGTATCTCAGGTCAGCATCATCCTAAACAACATCTCTTTTCCCCGCTTTTAATGTTAGCGACTGAATTCTGCACCGCATTTAGGTCCAGAAGAACAAAGGCCTTTTGCTTCCATACACATTGCTTAGCAGGAATGATGGAGGGGGACAACTTTTAGGAGCCAGCTGTCATCTCTGTCCATGAGATCCTGTTGCCTGCAGCTGTCTCTTCCCATCAGCCTGATCTACATCCTATATAGGACCATAAGTGACATTATGGGCGCAGTACGTCAGAAGAGACACACAACCAATGTCGGTAGGGAGGGGTGTGCGCGAAAAGAAGAGGGAAGGAGGGCATATGTCATTGGAGTGGAATCCACCAAGGGCCAGGGCTGTGTCTGAACTATGCCTGGAATGACGGAGACCCAAGAGAGAGAGAGAGAAAGGAATCGGCTAAATATATCTTTGCACCGTGGAATTAGGGAACACGTCCTGGTGCAGCTTATGTTTTAAACTATCGTCGCTTATGGAGGATGTCCCAGTCACAAGTTCAAGATCGTTGTGTAGAGAGATCTTGTAGCCCCTTTGAGACTAACTAAAGAAAGAAGTTAGCAGCGTGAGCTTTCCTAGACTTAAGTCCTACTTCCTCCAAATGCAAATGCAGACAGTACTGAGATAGATAGACCAATGGTCTGGTTTGATATAATAATAAGGCAGCTATCTCTAGTCTTACGAAGTCACGGACAGACAAGCAATAAGTTTTAACCCTCAAGTATGAAATGCTAAGACTCAAGGACAAAACTTCTCCCACCTTGTAGCGCCTACATGAAATGGAATCCAACCCTAAATATCCAGGCCACCTTGGGATTATAGTCTTTCTGGTCAATCTGAATTCAACATTTGCATTAGTTTTCCTTGGGTCTGATTTGGCGAGACAAGTACTGTTCTTCAGCCATGAGGTCCAGAAGATTCAGTTCATCTTCAGAGTCAGGATGTCTGAAAGGTCAGCGATCTCTCCGCAGGGTAATGCCAACTGGACAACTCCCTTGTCTAAAAGGAGCCACAGTCTTCCACAATGATTCATGGTATCTTGTTCCAGAGGACTTTGCAGGGTGCGGGTACCATTCCTGTTGGCCTCATTGGCGGAAGACCATCTCCACCTGTTTCATTGTGGCCAAAAGCACAGCAGACCCCTTGGCCCTTGGACCCATCGCGAGATGGAGCTGAAAGTTGACATGGCCAACTTGCATGATCCTTTTGTCCAAATGGGACAGTGCATTGAGGCCCAGATGGGAGCAGGATTTTCAAATGATACGAACCCTCATGAAACAGATGGGTATGAGTCTGTAGAGCGATCTTGTAGCACCTTTGAGACTAACTGAAAAAAAGAAGCTAGCAGCATGAGCTTTTGTAGATGGCAGTCTACTTCCTCAGATGCATTTGACAGATGGATATGAGTTATTGAGGACTGTGTCCATTTCACTTAAGTTCAGATAAGTCATATGGATTCTCCATAGCTTGGTCTCTGTTTCTGCAAAATGGATGATTTTGAACCTGCCACTCATTCATTCCCAAAGCTTTGCTCACACTAGAGAAAATGAAATTTTAGGAGCTTGAGAAGAGGCAAAAATCGGTGAGGCTTCCAGATAAGAGGAAGATGCCATCCTTGGGCTGCTGGGGATGACATTCTTCATTTCAGGAGCAACATCAGATTCTATTGGAGTCCCCAATTCCTTCCATTAAACTCCCTCCCTACTCTTCTCACCTGTCAACATATTCCAAATATTTCTTCCTTTCACTGGTGCACAGATTTTTCTTCAACTGGATGGTGTTTGTGGGGAACAGAGTGCAGTCAGAATGCAGGTTAATTTATGAGAAGAAGGGAAATATCTTTTTCACCTCTTCCAAAACCGATAGGTTATTTTGATTTTGCAAACCAAGCCACGACGCATTGAGGCACACAGAGAGAAAGGGAAGCCAGCGGGGTGTAGTGGTTTGAACATTGGACTATGAATGGAAAGGTCAGAGGTCTGAATCCTCGCTCGGTCACAGACCTTGGGCAAGTCACACTTTCTCAGCCTCAGAGGAAGGCAAAGGCAAATCCCTTTCCGAGCAAATCCTGCCAAGAAAGCCCTGCGGTAGCATCGCCGTGAGTCGGAAACGCCTTGAGAGTACGCAACAACAATAGAGAGAAACCAACTCTACACATCGAGAACCAAGCAGGGTTATAAGCATGGATCTCTTGTGTCCGAGAAAAGCTTTCTCGCCATTGCACCGCGCCTAGTGGTGCTTCCATAGACGTGTGCCACAGTTTTCTCCCCTCCCAAGAAAGGAAGGCGTTTGTCATTGAGTTCTAATTAAATGTGGTCAGCAAGAAGACCCAGAGTATGGAGAAAGCCGTTGTGCAAATGCAAGACCTCTGGAAAGACCGGACGCCTCCTCTTCCTGCTGGGACTCCTTTTCCCCCTTTGCCCTTTCCATCCCACTTTGCTGATATAGGATTGTTCCCCTCTTCCCATTACCTCTTGCAATAGGGCTTGGGACACCCTTTTCCTGCTGATGCTAGAGGTCTGTGGCTTGGCAGCCGTCGGGTATCGGATGGCTACTGCTGCTGCTGTTCCAGATGCCTTGCCCATGTAAGGCTGTTTCTAAAAACTGCCCTTGGCCTCTACAGTCCTGCAAGGAGGCAGGGGATGAGCTAATGGCGGTATTTTGGAAGAGGGCAGAGCTTATTTAGGGTGCAAGAGGGTCTCCCTTCTCCTCCCCTCCCTTTCCCTGAAGGATGGATGGAGTGATGGGTGGCAAGGCCTGGCTGCCTTCTCCAGGACGAAGCTATTTAAAGAGGATCGCAATGGCTGGGTTATTCTCAGTTGGCCGAAGGGAGCGATCCGCTTTGTCGAAGAGCGGGGCAGCACTCCAGACTGCATTTTTTGGTGCAATGAACTTGGGGAACTGCCTCTCCCAAAACTACAGTAGGGGGGGTCTGATCTCTTCCCCCGCATCCGGCAACATGGGTCCACCAAGACCCATGCCTAGTTGAGTTTTCCTGAGGAATGATCAATCAGAAGTGTCCTAAATGATCAAGCACTAAAAAAAAAATGTTGTGACTGGTGTCACACTGTAGAATTAATGCAGTTTGATGCTGCTTTGACTGCCATGGCTCCGGAATCCTAGGATTTGTCATTTGTGGTGACACCAGAGCACTCTGACATAAAAAGGTTAAATATCTCACAAAACTACAAATCCCAGAATTTGATAGCATTGAGCCATGGCCATTAAAGCAGTGTCAAACTGCATCGATTCTGCAGTGTAGATGCAAGACAGAGCTTGTAGCTGAGCCATCACAGGAATAACTAAGGCGGGCTGCAACCTGTCCTATGTTTGTGTATGTGCCTCCAAGTTGTTTATTGACTTATTGCTACCCCATGAATTTCCTAGGGTTTTCTTAGGCAAGGAATACTCAGAGGTGGTTTTGCCAGTTCCTTCCTCTGAAATACAGCCTACGGCACCTGGTATTGGTTGGCGGTCTCCCATCCGAGTACTAGCCAGGGCTGTCTCTGCTTCACTTCCAAGATCAGATAGGATCTGTTGCCTTTAAAGTTTTTAGGCCCTTAGTCTGTTCTATGCATACTTCTTATTTTACCATTGCTTTCGTGGTGGTCAGATGGTGAACTCTTTCAACTGGTTTATTATTGTTGCTGTGGTTGTCGTTGTTTGGTAGTCAAATTGTTAATTGCTTCCACTGGTTTATTGCTGTTGTTTTAATGCAATGTACTGTAATAAATGTGCCCACAATAAGACAAAATTTGGAATTACTTACCTTATCGACTTTTGACCATAAGGTTGCACTGTAGGTCCTCCAGTGTGATTATATGGTAAACTTCTGTCAAAAATTGTCCATAGAGTTGTCCATAGAGTTGCACTGTAGGTCCTCCAGTGTGATTAGATGGTCAACATCTGCCAAAAATTGACCATAGAGTTGCGCTGGAGGACCTAGAGATTGCTGGAGAGGTATCCTCTGAGGTTAAACAAAATAGTGTGGTTGCTTTCATTTGCAGTTTTTCCTCTTTCACAGGATCCTGCATCCCTAGCAAATCCAGCAAATATGGAGGTCCAACTGTAATCTATATCAGAGCTTGGAGGAAAAATTGGGTCTTTTTTGCAGGTCGGGGGGTTGCAATTCCTAGCATTGCTGTCTGGAAGTTGTCCTCCATGAAGTAGCATTTCCAAGCTCCGATACCCAGAGATGTTTAAGAGCCCTAAAAGGAGGCAGAATGCAGTGTTGTCAACCGTAATTTCCCAGCGTTGGAAACCTAGGGCTTTATGTTACATCATGTCTTGTCTGCCCTAAGCCGTACAAAAGGAGGTTATCATTTGTGTTGGCTGCAGCCAAGTCTATAAAGCCTAGTAAATGGTGGCATGGGAAACAAAGCCATCCCAGGCTTACTTTGGCCAGCCTCATCGAATACGGCTGGAAATAGCTTCCCATTGTTGGTGCCAATGCCCTGCCTACACTGTCTTCATGAGATAAACCGGGACCGGAAATGGTCGCTGTACAGTTTGGCAAACCTACAAACTGGGTCATAATAATAATAATAATAATAATTATTATTATTATTATTATTATTATTATTATTTATACCCCAGATAATGATAGCCAAACAAAGGACAATATAAATACTAATAATCTAAATCACTTTGGGTGGATTATTTGAAAGCGGAAAGGCACATCGCATGGGACGGCTCTTGCTGAGGGATACAATTTCAAGGCGTGGGTGGGTTTACGTGGTGAATTTTGCCCTATTTATTTTTAAAACGCACATTGGAAAACTAGCATAACGGCATTGACATTGGCAAGAACCATTGCCCCCCGGGGACTTCTTTTTAAGGAACAAATCCCACGTCAATTGCTTTCTTAGATGAGGCTATTCTATTTACAAGCGTCCTTCCCTTCCGGCTTTATTCACAGCCGCATGCAGACTTGTCCAGTGCTTCCATTGGTTTTTCCATCAACACTTTCAGGCCTGGCCTAGTTTCTTCTGTTCCTCAATCATTCAAGCAGCAAACGATATTAAATTCTGAAGAGAGATTCCTTATGGCTCCATGTACACATGGGCATATCGATGACATCCGACAGACTGAATTCATTAAATACATTTATATCTCATCGTTTATATTTATATTCCACTTCTTCCTCATCGAGTTGTTTCTACTCCCGATTTTTCCCCCCACAACATCCCTGTAAAGTAGGTTAGACCAGACAGTGTTTATGTGAAGGTCATTCAGCGAGTTTCGTAGCTGACCGAAGTCTCCCCGGCAGTTTAACCACTCCACAACATATCCTTTTCCTCCGCAATATCAATCCAATATTAAAAGTTTAGCAGAAAGTACAGAAAGTTCACCACATTTCCAACATGTCAGGTCACTTTCCCAGAGATAATGCCTCTCCTCTTGTCTCCACTCAATGGTTTCCTGTCCACAGTTTCACAGAGATTGTGCTTTTACTCCTTCCAACTAAGGAAAAAGTCAGGACAATTGCTGGGAAAGCATGGAGTGCTTACAAATGCATAATGACTTTTGGGTCTAGTCCGTTCTCATTCTACTGCAAAAGCTTGTTCAGAAGATAATAATAATCATAATAATATAATAAATAATAAAATTTTATTTATATCCCGCCTTTAGCCAAGGCTATCAAGGCGGCTTACAATTTAAAAATACAATCCAAAGATTGCACAGATGTTTTGCATGGATGGTAGTATTTACATATTGCTGCTGCTGCTGCTGTTGTTATTCTATCCTGCTTTTCTCCCAGACTGGGACTCAATTTAAAAAGACATTTGTTAAAAATCCACAAGATGCAAAAGTTATTTGGAAAATCTGCTATGCAGCGTGTGTTATTTCTGTATTGTCTGGCTCATTCTTCCCCTGCGTATCTCCTCTAGCACAGTTTCTAATAGAAGGAACTGTGCACAGGGAAGAGTTTGGCCAAGGCAGCTTTCGCACTCAGTTTTTTGTCCCAAGGAGATGCAGATTGCTGCTTTGATTCATATCAGGATCGTTGTTCCCATTACGTTTTGGGTCTGCGAATCTCTCCGAGTTATTTTAACCCTTGTGTTATTCACATATACCCATTGTTTCAAGATAAAATGGAGCCGCCTTCATTCCCTTGAACGATACAGAGTGATACGAATTGATTCGGAAGCATATTCACACTCCCGAGGATGCAGATGTTTCAGAAAAACTCAGGGGGGGGGGAACGCTATAAAATATCCCAGGTTTACGTGATTGAATCTATGATTCTATGGATTTATCACATGGGTAGCAAAGTGCAGAAATCCCATGCAGAAAAGGGATTTAAAAATCCGGAAAAATCCTACAAAAGTGGGTTGATTTTCAGATACTTTGGCGTTAATAAGCATTAACACAATATTAACCCAAACAGAAAGTCAACAAAGCCCACTCCTTTTTACTTTTGGGATTTTCCAAAAGTAAAAAGGAGCGGGTTTTGTCTAGTTTCTGTTCGAGTTGTTGTCGCATCAATGCTTATTAACCCTGACGTCGTGTGAAAATCAACCCGCAAAAGTTTTGTCGACTTTCTGTTCCGGTTAACCCCTAACGTCGTCTCAAAATCTACCCGCTTTTGCGGGGTTTCCCCAGTTTAAATTCAGTTTCTGCATGGGATCCATCCCGTGTGATAAACTCCAATGATTCTAAGTGGATTTTTGGGTAGCCCTCCCCAAAAGTGCACTAAGTGCACCAGGGGCAAGTGTGAACATCAAGGAAATAATCTGGATTCATCCCAGATTATTTTCATAGTGTGCATTGGACCATAGATAGCTCCTTATATTGCAGCATGGATCAAACTAGCTATTCAGACAGCACAGACAGGAGAAAAATGGTATCCACAGGTTTTTTCCCCCCTCCCCAGTTTTTTGTCTAGAAATGAGAGGACACAAAGCTGTTGCGTTGCTGCTTCTTTTCTTCTCTGGAAATGGAGGTGAGGATATGTGCTTTGGGCACATGCTACGTCATTATTGCTTGAACAGATAGATCCCTTACTCTGAGAGTAAAGTGGCATGAAAGCAGAGGTTAAGTCAGTCCCTTCCCAGACAGGGTCCTTCAGATGAATTGGGCTGCACTTCACATTCATATTCACATTTTCATTCATTTCACTGATAAGGAAACTTGAAGGAAGCACTCATCTCAGTTCAGCTGAAATCAGCGGGATGCAAGCTATCTTCTTGTTGGGGTGATAAAGAAGGTGGCATCCCCTCTCATTTCATGTATTAAAACTGTCTGGACTGATGACTTAATTTTCAGCAATATATATGGGTCAGCATCTTCTGGAGACCAACTTCTGGGGCAGAGGACAAGCCAATTGCTGAATAAACCTCTTGTTGTTAACTACCCTGAAGTCAACCTGGATTCATGGTGACCCTGTGGATGAGATATCTCCAATTCACTTCCATGATCCACTGCTCTGCTTAGTTCCTGCAATTTCAGGTCCCCAATTTTGTCTAGCCATCTGGCTTGCAGTCTTCCTCTCTTTCTACATGCCTCCACCTTTCCTAGCATTGTTGTCTTTTCCAATAAGTCCTATGGTCCAGCCAGCCCCACGCTCTCCCTCCTGCCCACCCCATTGGCGTCAGGTGGCTGGCCATAAAGGTCTTCTTCTGCAGACTCAGGGCATTGCATGAAAGTTGCTTCACAGGAGGCATCCTCGGGCCAGGTCTAAATTTGGTCCGGCAGGAGCAGGGGAGGGGGAATGCGATGCAAAAGAACAGGCAAAGCATGTCTCTCGCTGTGTAACCTCACACGATCCAATTGCACCTTTGTGTTTTGCGGTTCCTCTATCTCCAAGCACTCAAAGGCCTTGTCTACAAAGGTGATTGACCTCGAGTTCCAAGGCTCCACTCACCTTTGCGACCGTATTGTCTCCAGACATTCACAGCCTGGTGCAACTCCCACTTACGGAAGGCAGGAACGCAGATCGAGAACATTGAGGAAGATTTCCGGAATGGCCTCAAGCTCATGCTTCTGCTGGAAGTCATTTCGGGTAAGAAGATACTGGGGAGGGGTGGAATATCTGGGGGCATTCAGGGAAGCCAAGAAGCTATATGGAGGGTGGAAAGAGGGGTTGCATCAAGCGTCTTATGTCTCTTTCCCCCCCACTCCTCTCTTCCTCTTCGTCCCCAAGGTGAACGGTTGCCAAAGCCGGACAAGGGCAAGATGCGCTTCCATAAGATTGCCAATGTCAACAAAGCCCTGGACTTCATTGCCAGCAAGGGGGTCAAGCTTGTATCCATTGGGGCCGAAGGTGAGTGTGTTTGGAGCCCATCACAGAAGCTGGAAGGTTTGCTTACCTCCTCCTCTGGCCATTGACTCTCAACTCTGGCAACTGTTGAAAGCCTGCTTGCACAGTTTGCACAGCTATTATGAGGAGAGGTGGGTCAAGCTTGCAGAGTCTGATTTTCTTTCTTTGCTTCTGCACTATATAACCCTTGAGAGTCCATCTTCCATCTGCCTCGACCCAGCTGCCCTATATGTCCAGCAATATGGATTTCATTTGATAGCCAGTTGAGGGGATACGTCTGGGTGGAATTTGTGTGGGAGCCCAGTTCTACCACTATCTAAGAGTTGGGGCATTTCTAGGGTGGTGCAAGGACTGAGGACCACACCAGGGGTGGTGTCTACCGTCCGGTGTGGAGTAAACTACCATGCCTCCATGCGGGTAGTAAGGACTCCCAGAGACTGAAGGTCTTGGGAAGGACTTAGTCCACCTGCCCAAAAGCAAAAAAGAAGCCAACCAGGACACTGTCATCATGCCACAGCAAACTTCTGGAGCCTCTCTCTTCACTGAATGGAGCCTTGACCCCTTTGGGACTTATGAACAAGGCAGGGAGACTGGACCAACCTGGAATATGGATGGTTCCTTCAATTGCCCTGGCCATCCAGCCGTCAGCAGCAAGTAGACCAGGGCCTTTTTCTTCTATAGCGGTCTGATCTACCCCTAAGGGATCATTGGCCTGGTGGCTCTAAGTCTGGTGATGACAGCATGAGTTACTGCATTGGGGTGACACCGACCCTTGTGACACCAGTGGCTGCGAGGGGATGCTGGATCCCATCAGTGAAATGGCTGGGATGCTTCTCTGCTTTGTACCACCTGTTGCCTCATTTGCCACCAATAAAACGTATGCTATAGCAGTAATATGTATCAGGGTCTGGCACGGAAAGAATCCTTGGAGAGGTCTGGAACGGCACCCAGTTCTGGAATAAGGCCATTATCTCATTCATTTGCCACTGCAAAGGTTGGGGCATCACTAACTCTGGCAAGAACGCCTGTTAGGCCCCAAAAAGTTCTGGAGCTCTTCACTCCTGTGTTTCTCTCCTCTGCACTACTGGCAAACAGCCCTTTCCGTACCCTGGGCCCCAAAACCTTGAAGGCATTTATGGACACCAGCATCTACACTTGCCAGTCCCTAATACTCTCTTTTCCTGATGTTCCAGAAATTGTGGACGGAAACCTGAAGATGACTCTGGGCATGATCTGGACCATCATCCTTCGCTTTGCCATCCAGGACATTTCAGTGGAAGGTGAGCATGACAACTCATGTGATGACAAAGACCTTTCTGTACTGGAGATGCTGGGTGCATCTATACCAGTGTTTCCCAAACTTTGGACCTCCAGATGTTTGGGATTACAGCTCCCAGAATTTCTGACTGTTGGCCAAGTTGGCTGGGGCTTCTGGAAGTTGAAGTCCGAAACACATGGAGGACCAAAGTTTGGGAAACACTGATCTACACTGTAGAAATAAATCAGTTTGACAGCAGTTGGGCTCCATCCTATAAAATCTTGGGATATGGAGTTTTGTGAGGCACCAGCACTCTTTCGCAGAGAAGGCTGAAGACCTTGTAAAACTACAAATCGCAGGACGCCGTAGGATGGAGCTACAGCACTTGAAGTGGTGTCAAGCTGCATTATTTCTATAGTGTAGATGGAGCCTCTGTCTGCCAGTTGGTATGGATTATATAATGGAGTAAATAGATCCTCTGCCTCTTAAACTACAAACCCCAGAGAATGCAGCCATGGCAGCTAAAGTGGGATCATCCCACTATAACTGTGTAGTGTGATAGGGCCAGGTGCATTGCTGTTCCTAGAAGAAACAGTTCACCTGTTTGGGGTTAGAGCAGGAAAGGAATGGTCTGGGAAATCTGGAGCAACTCTGCAGAAAAATATCTTGGGAGGCTGCACAGCAAATCCTAGGGCTGTCCTTTGCCATCTCCACCCTAAAATCTATGTATTGACCAGCATTTCTGCCCTTCTTTTCCAGAAACCTCGGCCAAGGAAGGGCTGCTGCTGTGGTGCCAGAGGAAAACAGCCCCTTACCGGAATGTAAACGTCCAGAACTTCCACATTAGGTACAGGGAAGGGTTTGGGTTCGAATGTGGCCATGCTTGCTGGGGGATTCTGGGAGCTATAGTACACAAAAATGAAATTTTGAATCCCTGCTCAGCCATGGAAACCCACTGGGTGCCTTTAGGCACGTCATACTCTCTCAGCCTCAGAGAGGCAAAGGCAAACCCTCTCTTTTAAAGAAATAAACCTTGCCAAGAAATTGCCATGTTCCTAGTTCCAAGTTGGTTTATCGCTAAAAGCTATCAGCCATCGCAATTCGATGTAATTAAGGTGATGACGATTTTATATTTTTTGCATTGTAACACCTGTATTCTACTTTTCTTTTTATGGCAATATAAGCTTTTTACATTTCTAAGGACTTTATCACACAGGGGAGATCCCATGCAGAAATGGAGTTTTAAATCAGAAAAGAAAACCCCACAAGAGTGGGTAGATTTTCACATGATGTTGTTGTTAAACTGTTGTTAACTCAAATGGAAAGTAATCAGTCCCGAAAGTAAAAAGGAATGGCTTTTGACTACTTTCCATTTGGGTTAACAACGGTCTAACAGCAATGTGTGTGAATAAAAAGTGGTGTGATTTTGTCACTTTATTCATGGGATAACCGTGCGATAATGACGACGTCACACAGTATTGACGGGATATTGACGGAAGGATAGCATTAATATCCCATCTCTTTTTGCCATGTGATAAAGTCCTACGTAACACCAGTTTAATATTATACAAATACATATTTGTTACCTGTATTCTATTTTACATTTATTACTATTAGTGTAGTCTATTTGTTTGAAAATACCGTGATAGGTTGGCCTATATAGGTTCACCTTTATAGGTCCGCAGCAACAACAAAAATTCTACTCTAATTGTCATGCTCCCGTTCTGTGAAATCCTGGGATCTGCAGTTTAGGGGGAAATATTTAGAAGTCTCGTCCAGAGACTTCCTCTGGTGACTTACCAAACTATAAACCCCGGGATCCCATAGGATGCAGTTAAGAGTGAAATCGTAGTGCTATAAATGTGATGCGTTGAAAAGACCCTAGAAGTACGAACAATTGCTCATGGTGTTAGGACTGAATAGATCATTCTAGGACTCATTTGCTTTATCCTCCTTGCCTTTCCATGTCCTGCCCTTCAGCTGGAAGGATGGCCTGGCTCTCTGCGCTCTGATCCACCGACATCGGCCTGACCTTATTGACTACGCCAAGCTCAGGAAGGTGCTGGTTTCCTCTTGCATTTTGGATTCATCCCTTCCCTCCATTTCGGTGGTCTGGTTGCAACTTCCTACTCAAATGAGGCAGCCTATGGTTTCCCCCTCAAGTCCCAGCATGACCGACAACTCCAACCCTATGACCCAACGTTAGCAAATTGAGCTCTAGTTTTGGTCCAGCTTGTTAGGTTAAATGCACAACTGCAAATATCGCTCCCTTATTTAAAGTGAAAAAGACCAACTCCTTAACCCTTGGCAACTGCATCTCCTCTCCAGTTCCAGCTCTCTTCCTCTCCTTCTGAATTCAGCCAACAACCCTAAGCCGCCTTGATAGCCTCGGCTAAAGGCGGGATATAAATAAAATATTATTATTATTATTATTATTAACAAGTACGGCTCCTTCCTTGGTTTCCGCACATACGGGGCCAACGCAGTACTCATGGGGTTTGCACTTGCATGCAAAAGATCCTAGGTCCCATTCCTGGCATTTTGAGCTAAAATAATGAGATAGTGGGTGTCATAGAGGGTCCCTTCTCTGCATGAGACCCCAGAGAGATGTTGCTGGTCAGTTGAGAGGGTCCTGGGCTAGACTGACTGACCGTCTGACCTTAGGTGAGATGACCTCTTGCATCCCCAGGGAATTTCATGACTTCCAAAACTTACTGGGTCTAGAGCTGTCTTCCCTATGACTCCCCTGTCCCTCTACCATCCCTTCTTTCCTATAAATGTATAGGTTAATACAAAGCAATGTGTTGGTTTCTGTGTAGGATGACCCCATTGGGAATCTCAACACAGCCTTCGAGGTGGCTGAGAAATACCTGGACATCCCTAAGATGCTGGATGCAGAAGGTGAGAACCTAAATACGTTGTGCTTGGTTGTTGTTGTTGTTGCTCAGAATCATTTGTCATGGAGTATTCAAAGACATAGTCTGGAAAATAAATATGCAAAGGGTGGCTCACAACGTATTGTAAGTTGTAAGTCGTAGTGTAAGGTGTAAGGTGTATTGCGTTGTAAGCCATTGTAAGGTGGCTTACAGTGTATGTGAAAGCAATACAGATGGAAAAACTATACAAATACAAGACCATGTACAAAACTGTACAATGCTATGCAATAAAAGTATAGGGTGGACTCTTCCACCTGGTTTGGTTCTGGGGGGCTCTGTGCTTGGGTAAAAAGATGGACGTTTTTCCTTATATTATTCAACTGAATAACATGCAGTGTGGCGAGTCATGGATGCTCCAATCTGCAGATTGCTAGCCCACTGATGTGCCAGGCCCATTGTAACTATAAAAGTTATTTAAAATAGACCATTTATGACATTCAATATATTGAAATTCTTTAGAAGACCGTATACAAACTGCCAAACAGCACAGTGCACCATTGAAAGCTCATCCCAGTTCAGTTTCTAAAAGTTTGAAGGTGCCAGCAGAAGGTATAACCACAAATACATGGTCTAGATTATAGATTATTGGATAGGAGGAAAGAGGTCTCTGGAGGAACACACAGACTCACCTGCTCTATAGTTTCTGCTGGTTACATTTGCATTGCAGGTGCTGAGTGGACACCCTTTGGAGCATTCTCTGTATCATACTTTATGCCCAATTTCTAATTTTATCTCCCACCTTCTCCTTGCAGATATCGTCAACACTCCCAAACCTGATGAGAAAGCCATCATGACATACGTCTCCTGTTTCTATCATGCCTTTGCTGGTGCTGAACAGGTAAAAAAAAGAAATGCCCTTCCCTGCCAACACCGCCGTCACATTTCTGAATCTTCATATTGGTAGTTGAGCATCATGGAAGTCATATTCTTCCTTCCTCCACTTCCTTCTCCTTCTGTCCCAAAGGAACTTAGGACTTGTTCCCACTTACATTTCAACCGGTTTGCGATTCGCCTTTGCTCCGTGTCGGTGAATCGATTCCAAAAGGTCCATCGTTCCCGCTATGAAAGCGGATCTTTTCACTATTCCCTTGTAATCGCTTCTTTTTTTGGCACAATTGTCGTTCCCACTAGTTTGAGCCGCTTCAAAATGTATGTCAATCATCTACGCATCATTGGTGATGCAAGCGGCAACACAGTGAGGACTGGGCCGTTGCAGGTGCCAAGGAGGGGGACTTTAGCAGGCTGCTCAAAAGTACACCATTTCCCCTTTGAGCCACCCAACTTGGGAACTAAATTTTAAAAAAATTTTTAGAAGATTCAATCCATTGGTTTTGCATCTACTTGTCTCGCTAAGCTGCTGTCGGCCCGATTGCCCAGCATGCCACCCAGTTGCAAAAACAACAGATCGTATATTCAGTAATTCGGTATATATATATATATATATATATATATATATATATATTTGCATTTATATATATCATTGCATTTGCAACCTAGCTCAATAAGATCAGAACCAGTTTCAAGTGGGAACGACGGTCATGTAACTCGATCTGCAAATCGCTTTAAATCCTAGTGGGAACGAGACCCAGCAGTCTAAAATTCAATCTTGGGAAATGACAGCCTGGGAAAACTGTATCCCTTTTGGTAGGAAGAAGAGGAAAGTAGGTCTAAATGCCCTGAAGACACCCTATCCCATCTGATCTTGAAGCTAAGCAGGGTCAGCCTTGGTTAATGCGTACATGGGAGTCCACCAATGAATACCAGGTGCTGTGGGCTATATTTCAGAGGAAGAAACTAGCAAACCACCTCTGAGTATTTCTTGCCTTGTGAAATTTGTGGGGTTGCCATAAGTCAACAGGTGATGTGAAGCACACACACACAAAACGCACAAAGAGAGAGAGAGAGAGAGAGAGAGAGGATGAAAAGGAAAGCCATGTGCAAATTCTTTACCTTCATCTGCTTTTCTTCCTTTCTGTTCCCAGGCTGAGACCGCTGCCAACCGGATCTGTAAGGTGCTTGCTGTCAACCAAGAGAACGAGAAGCTGATGCAGGAATACGAGAAGCTGGCCAGCGAGGTATCTTGAAATTAGGCATGCAAAGCCTCAATTTTTGCCTCCATATGTCTCTCAACGCCTTCTAGGGGTGGTGGGAGACATTTGTGCCATGGTTTTAGGTCCTCCTGGACCATTTTAAGCCTAGGAGAGACCCTTAACCCCCCCCTTCCCCAAAATACACCAGCTTACTTCTGACTGTTAAAAAGGTCTTTTCTGGTCCTCAAATGGTCCAACGGGGCACCCGAGTATGTCAAAAATGCTCCCACGCTGCCTAGAGGATATTTGGGACAATGGTATCTAGGGTCCTGAGGTCTCCTGGAAGGCCACAAAATTGGCCCTGGGGAGTACAGGTGGCCCATAGGCCATGCTTTGCCCACCTCTGCCCTTAAGGTGCGTTCAGTGGGTGCGGAGTCTAGAAAAGGTTGGAGACTATTGATCTGTGTGGCCATGCATGGACACAGTAGATACACAATGTGTGTCTCTCCGGCAGCTCCTTGAATGGATCCGCCGCACCATCCCCTGGCTGGAGAACCGCGTGCCGGAGAAGACCATGAGCGCCATGCAGCGCAAGCTGGAGGACTTTCGGGACTACCGCCGCGTCCACAAGCCCCCTCGGGTCCAGGAGAAATGCCAGCTGGAGATCAACTTCAACACCCTGCAGACAAAGCTGCGCCTCAGCAACCGGCCAGCTTTCATGCCTTCCGAGGGCAAGATGGTCTCTGTAAGTCGTGGCTTGGTGTGGGATGGGAATGAATAAGCCCCACAAGCCAGGGGATGGGTTCAGTGGGACTTTTCCCTTAAAGAGTGACTTTCATATGCCCAATGATGCTCCAAAGGTGGAAAGACCCAGGTGCCAAGTGAGCCTGCGGAGTCTAACTCCCTTCCGCTCGATGTGACACATGCCCTGAATATCCAAGGTTGTGGCTTGGCTGGGACATACATTTTTAAAAGGCATTTATTTTGATCTATTTATTTATTTTGAGACCACCCCTCCCAAAGGCACTTGCATCAAAACAGAACAAATTAATTATCTGCTATTTTCTTTTTTTTTTTAATCAATAATTTAAAAAGATGCATTGAAGCACTGCAACGTCAACACATTAAAGCATTACTAGATCAGTATCAAAACAATACAGTGCACGATTTGTATGAATTAAAAGCTAGCAAGGTGAGTTCCTTTTGTGCCTTTTTAGGGAAGGAAATCCACAAATACCCACCCCTTAAAAATACAAAACACTATTTCTTACACCCATCATTCCCACAGGTATTGATTACAAATCCCAAAGCTGGTTTTAACCAACTGATTCCTTTTGAGCCAGCTTGATGACACGGAAACTGTAAAGAGCATCATAAAAAAGTAACATGGGCAGAATCTTCTCTCACGGAGTACATCATGCAACTTTACCTATACTTAGCTACTTATCCGAAGTGCTAAGAAACCCTGTTTGTGAGTGGCAAAGATGCAAAGGGGGGTCTAAAAAAGGGAGCCTGGGCTGAGGCTGTGCCCATGTGTGTCTATAGGATATTGCCAACGCCTGGAAGGGGCTGGAACAGGTGGAGAAAGGCTATGAGGAATGGCTGCTGACCGAGATCAGGCGCCTGGAGCGTCTGGACCATCTTGCGGAAAAATTCAAGCAGAAAGCCACTCTGCACGAGACCTGGACCAGAGGTATGCAAACGATCCCCGAGTCCTTACCACACTTTGCCACCTCCATGCCCATTTTCTTCCTTTGCTCATGCACTTCTCCCACCAATATCCCACCATTTAAGCCCTCTGCTTCCTTCCGCCACAGGGAAGGAGGACATGTTGACGCAGAAGGATTACGAGTCGGCGTCCCTTTACGAGATCCGGGCGCTGCTGCGCAAACACGAGGCCTTCGAGAGTGACCTGGCCGCCCATCAGGACCGCGTGGAGCAGATTGCGGCCATTGCGCAGGAACTCAAGTGGGTGCCAGGGAGAGAATGGCATCCCTTTTTTCCAGCCAGGGAGTGGGGATCCAAGAGCCATGGACCTTAGCCGTTTTCATTTAGGAGTTTCCTAAATTTTGGGGCATCCGTGAAACTGGAGGGTCATGGCGACACACTTTTCATGTGGAGTTCTAGACAGGGATGAAGGCCACACATCCCTTTCCAATGGCAGTGTTCACGTATGGCTGGGATCAAAAGGCTGTTAGTTTGAGTTTGTAGGAAGAGGAAAGACTCACCTCTCAATTCTCACAACCGTACAACTTGGGTCACTGTTTAAAAACATTAAAGATTGGATCCATTGGGAATGAATGGAGCTGTAGGTCCAATTGACGTCAGTATGGGGCTTCTGCTTCCTCCTCTGATTTTGGGATTTTGGGGAATAACTGTCAGAATGGAAAGAGGGATGAGAACAAGAGAGATGATGATGATGATGATGATGATGATGATGATGATGATGATGATTATCCCGCCCCTCTGCAGAGCAATCGTTGGAGTTGGAGATGGGTTGGAGGAGAGGGTATATCTATTCTGGTGGGTGCAAAATGAAGGCACTGTCTCCCAATAAGAATTCTTGCCCAAATGAAAATTTTCTTCAGTCCCCAAACTGAGCAATGGATGGGCTAAGAGGAACATCATTTGGGAGGGGAAGCAGGATATAAATCCAACTAATGAATAAATCCAAAAAGCTCGGCCTTGTGTCCCTAATCCTTTTGACCTGTCCCTTGCAGTGAGCTAGACTATCATGACGCAGCCTCGGTCAACTCCCGCTGCCAGGCCATTTGTGACCAGTGGGATACGCTGGGGACCCTGACCCAGAAGAGGAGAGATTCCCTGGAGGTGAGGCAATGATGCTCTTTTGGGTTGTTAAAATATTTATACTCTGCCCTATGTTGAAGGTCTCACAATCGCTGGCAAGCAGCATGAAAACGAGCCAAACAGTTCAAAAACAAAAATTAAAGAAGCTGAAACAAACTATCATAAGCAATGATCATCAGTTACAAACAGATTTTTAAAACTTTTAAAAATTGTTCCATTGGTGTTTTTTTAAAACAAAACAAAACAAAACAAAACAAAAACTTTGCATACACATAGACAGGAATGTATGTTTTAGCATGTAAGACACCCCAGTTGTGTTATACAGAGATGTGGGATATTATTATTATTATTATTATTATTATTATTATTATTATTATTATTATTATTATATTTTTAAAAAAATTATTGCTTTAAAAAACATATACATATATATATATATATATATATATATATATATATATATAAATCTACACATTACATAAAGCAAAACATACAAACAAAACCAAAACAAATAATAACAAACCAACTGAGGGAAAAACACAACAATGACAACAACAACAAACTTCTGATTATCCTCCATGTCTTGTTATCTATATATTTTATATATGACTTCATTTACATGGTAGTTCAAGTTGTCATCATACTTACAAAAACCTTCTTCAATTAGATCCATCATACCTTATTTAAGTCCACCTTTCTCTCTCTCTCTCTTTCTCCTGTCTATCTTTCTGGGAGGTCTCTAAATTCTCCTATAATCCATTTCCAACCAAAAGTTTTATTATATTTTAATGCTTTTGTATTGCTTTTAACGTGCAACTGTTTTAAAATTAAAATTACCCCCCTGGAGTCCCTGTATCAGGAGAAAGACAGGATCCCAGTCCTAACCCTAAGCCTAATCCTAGGGATGTATTAATTCTAGGATTTATTTTTATTTATTTATGGAATGAATGAGGCCCAAAGGCTTTGAGGAACGGCCAAGTTTTAATTTGGCAGCTAAATGGCAGGAGAGCTGGTGCCAGGTGGGCATCCCGGGGGAAGGCATCCCACAGTTGGGGTGCCATAGCTGAGAAATCCCTTTCCCATCTCCCAACAGAATGTCTTGATCTCAAGGTTAGGACACAAAGGAGGACGTCGGGTAGAGACTTATGGGGAGAGGTCCTCCTTCAAGGGCAGTTAGGGTGCTCAGACCCCTTCCTGAGTGCGACTTTCCCACCGACTTTGCTCCTGCGCTTTTCTTGCCCTGTTACAGCGGGTGGAGAAGCTGTTGGAGACCATTGACCAGCTCTACCTGGAGTTTGCCAAGAGGGCAGCCCCTTTCAACAACTGGATGGACGGAGCCATCGAAGACCTCCAGGACATGTTCATCGTGCACAGCATCGAGGAGATCCAAGTGAGTCAGTCGAGTGACATGGGGACACCCCACTTTCCAGCTTGGGAATCAATGGGGCCGCATTCGTTCTCAACAACCGGGTGCCGAGACCCCTCTCCTTTTAAGATTTTCACCCAGAGCTCAAAGAATAGGAGAAAAGAGCAAGGGAGGCATGTTTTTGTGGGGGGGATCCTCCGCTTTCAAAAGATCTAGGAAGGCTATTACAGGCTATAGGAAGAAAGTCCAGTAAAGATAATGTTTTTGTTGCAGGCAGGAAAGATATAGCTCAAGTCATACAGAAATGTATGACTCCCAAGGGTCACACTTTTTAGGGAAATGACCCCTAGGGATGTGGATGTGGATGATATTTTTGCTGCATTTTGGGGGACCCTTGGACATTTAAAGCCTTTTTCCCCCCTAACAGGAGATTGAGTAGACATGATAGTGGCATAGTCTCTTGGGGGGCTCTCTAATCTCGAATGGTTGCCCAGCTAGAGGTGGAGACATGAGCCATATCCATAATAATATGAAGTGTATGGTGCAAGGATGTGGTACATAAAGCCTTCCAGATATTGCTGGATTAGGACCCCCTCTTTTGCTATTAGCTAATGCTGTCTGGGGCTGATAGGAGTTGTAGCCCAGAAAAATGCTCTGGCATAGAGAATATGAATGGGCATCGAGGCAAAGCAGAGGAAGAATCCACCATATCGTGGGAGGTGGAGGAAAGGAAACAGTAGAGCTAGATGGGAATTTTATAGTCCAGTTTTCCTAAATCTATCCCTGCCGACCCAACCTTGCAACAGGTCATCTAATAATCTGCCTCAGATTGTAGTGGACTCTCCATCTGTAAACAGAGGTTGGAGGGTTGCATTTTCAGAAAGGCTTTGGTTCAGTAGCCCTGTACAGCAGGGGGTTTGACTAGCTGACCTTTGTGGTCCCTTCCAGCCCTAATATTCTGCGATTCTGATTATATGAGCTTTGATCCTCTCCTCTCCACCTGCAGAGCCTGATAACAGCCCATGAACAGTTCAAAGCTACACTGCCTGAGGCTGACAAGGAGCGCATGGCCATCCTCGGCATCCAGAACGAGATCCAGAAGATTGCACAGACCTACGGTATCAAGTTATCTGGTATCAACCCCTACACCAACCTCTCCCATCTGGACATCGCCAACAAGTGGGACACGGTGAGAGAAAAACACTTTTTCAGAAATTTAGACCCATGGTTCATACTTTTTATTAAGACAACTAACGTGTTACAAAAATGAGTGGCGTAAGCTTTTTAGTTCTCCAGAAGTCAGGCAAGATGGTACATTACAAAAAACAGGGATAAGGAGGAGGAGAAAGCCAGCATGGGGTAGTGGTTTGAGGGCTGGACTAGGACACTGGGAGTCCAGGGTCTAAATCCTCACTTGGTCATGCAAACACATTTATTTAAAACCCACAATTTAAAAACCATCTGAATAGGGCTGCTGGAAGAGACAAGTTTTTAATGCTGTTCTAAATTCGGACAACGTGTCCAGCTGTCTAATCTCTTCCAGCAGGTTGTTCCATATTCTAGGGGTGCCTGAAGTTGTGGGGTGAAAGATTGCACTCTTCCCCTCCTTCTGTAGCTAATGGTGTTGACCTCCAGCCCCACTGCCTTCTTGTAAAGGTCTGAACTTCCATTCCTTTGTGTATTTCCTCCCAGGTGAAGCAACTGGTCCCACACCGTGATCAGACCCTGCAAGAAGAGCTGGCCAGGCAGCAAGCCAACGAACGCCTGCGACGGCAGTTTGCTGCCCAGGCTAACATCATCGGACCCTGGATCCAGACTAAGATGGAGGTAAGGCTGTTTCTTTCCCCTGAAATGTGGTGCTGGAGGATACTCCGGACTGATAAATTAGCAATAGATGGCTTCAAGAGCAAATCATAGAATCATAGAGTTGGAAGATACCCCAAGGGCCATCCAGTCCAACCCCCTTCTGCCGTACAGGAACGCAAAATCAAAGCATCCCCAACAGATGGCCATCCAGCTTCTGCTTCAAGACCTCCAAAGAAGGAGACTCCACCACACTCAAAATCGGTCTTGAGCTCTCCCTAGAAGCCCAGACCAAACTGAGGCTGTTGGACTTTGGCCACATCATGAGAAGGCATGACTCATTATAAAAGGCAATAATGCTTGGCAAAATGAGAGGCAGTAGGAAAAGAGGAGCATTGCATTACAGATGGATTGACTCATTGGTCCAGGAAGTCAAGTCCTGCATCTGTAAGACCTGAGCAGGGCTGCTGCTAACAGGACGTTTTGAAGGTCTCTCACTCATCAAAAAAATAAAAATAAAAATGCTTTTGACATTTTAAAAAATGGGATTAGAGCCACTTGTCAGCCAAGACTCCAAGCCCCTTGGGTTAATGGTATCTCCTCCTCTGGCTTTCCCTTGGCAGGAGATCGGCCACATCTCTGTGGACATCAGCGCATCCCTTGAGGACCAGATGAACCACCTGAAACAGCAAGAGCAGAACATCATCAACTATAAGGCCAATATCGACAAACTCGAGGGCGACCACCAGCTCATCCAGGAGGCCCTTGTCTTTGACAACAAGCACACCAGCTACACCATGGAGGTGGGTATCTTTACTGCAGAGGCCCAAGAAAACACAGGCGAAAGCGTGTGGGGCAGGGAGTATTGTCAAAATCTAGGTCTAGGGCTGGCCCTACCCTTCCCTTCACCCCCTAAGCCTGCTTTCAAGGGTGGTAGGACCATTGTCAACAAGGTCAAAGTTAGATTCAACTGCCAGTCCTGTGTCAGCAACTGGACCAAGGGCTGGCTGTGCCATCTTGTTTTGCCTTTGGCAGCAAAATGTTTGGGACTGGTCCTGGGTGAGAGACAGAGGTAGAGATGGGGAGATGTGGGGACCCCCTAGTTCCACTCCACCTCATTCTTGCATGTCTCCTCTCATTGACCGCAGCACATCCGGGTGGGCTGGGAGCAGCTGCTGACCACCATTGCCCGCACCATCAACGAAGTGGAGAACCAGATCCTGACTCGTGACGCCAAAGGTATCAGCCAAGAACAGATGAATGAGTTCCGGGCCTCCTTCAACCACTTTGACCGGGTAAGGTGCCCTCGCTCAGCCCCTACCCCTGGCCCACCTTGAAACTTCCCCACTGCTTCAACATGCAGCCTGAGCCCAACCTCACTCCCTTGCCAAAATGTCTCCGATTCCATCCATGTCTCTGGTCCCAGTCTTCTCAGTCTAGGGGAGAGCATGGGGCTGGGGCCTGATCCCTTCTCCCGCATGCCACCATACTCACGGCTGGCTTCAGACAGCAGAAAGGTTGGCTGGGCTAAGTTGTGGCCTGCCTTATGAGGCTCTGACGAATGGCAAGTGACATATATACATGTAAGTGGTGCTATGCATACGGGGCAAATCATTTGGCATAGCGCAACAGATGTATTCTGCTGACGTTGGTGAAAGCAAAGCTGCACATTCTGCAAGGCTGCACATTGTGGTTATACATTGCAGTTGTGCATTGTGTCTGCATGCTGGACGTTATGGCTCCACATTGTGCAACATCACCCAGTCATTGCCATATGTTGCATAATGTTACTGTCCTGCCTAGGGAGTTGCATAGTGCTGACGTAGTTTATCTCCGCATGGAGTCAATTATGTATTCTGAGAGGATGTTGGACTGCAGCCTATGTGTAGCAAAGTTGGGACCCTAGCTGGCATACATGCAAGTATTTGGCCATTCTTTCAGTTGCCTAAGAACCAGTCATGAGAATGATGTGAGGGAAGAGGGCTTTGCTGAACTCGGAGCCAGTCAACAGAGTGAGAGGTGGCAATAGCATTGTACTTGGGGATGGGCAGTTGGTGACCATCTGGCCGAGGGAACGTCTCCCTCCAGGGATATCCTTCGGGATGGTGGAAGGCATCTGTTTCTCTGCTAACTGCTGTTTTCCCTCTTGGCTCCTTGCAGAAACGAAATGGCATGATGGACCCTGATGACTTCCGTGCCTGCTTGATTTCCATGGGATATGATCTGGTATGAGGCCTGAGGGATGTGATCGGATATCAAGGGGAGAACCGGAGACAAGATTTCTTTTCAACTTAAGTTCTGTCTATGCTGCGTGATTCCCAACTTTATGTCAAACACACAGACTAGAATCCTTTTGGCTCCAGGCACTGGCACATTTAGTGCTTTTAAATACAGAAAATGGAATGGAGGACTTATGTTTGAACCCATGCAAAACTGACAACATAGACTTGAGACAGAGCTATCTTTCTACTCTGTTTTGCAGAAGCTCCCCTTGCCTCATTCAACTGGGAAGAAACTGGCAGGCATTAACAGGATTCATTTTGTCTGCTTGGACTAGTGGTTTGAATTCCTGGTCTATTAGATGATTTACACCATTGATTTACGTCAGGTGTAGGAAACATGCAGCCTTCTTTCAAGCTGTTGGACTGCAGCTCCCAGTATTCCTCACCGTTGGCTGTCCTGGCTAGGCTTCTGGGAGTTGAAATCCATCAGCATCTGGAAGGCAACATGATTTCCACAACATGAAACCAAAGGCTATGGGGAGGACTTGTATAGGACTGTTTGCAGTCCTATTATAGAACCCATCAATCCATCTCTGCTCCTCTTGACCATAATCCCTGTTGCTTCTAGGGCGAAGTGGAGTTTGCACGCATCATGACGCTGGTGGATCCTAACAACACAGGTGTGGTGACCTTCCAGGCTTTCATCGACTTCATGACCCGTGAGACAGCTGAGACTGACACAGCCGAGCAGGTCATGGCCTCCTTTAAGATCTTGGCTTCAGACAAGGCAAGTGTTGCCTACAAAAGAAGGGAGAACCTGGGCTTGTGGGTGTTTGTGTAGGAGTGTCTCTCTTGCATGCAGAAACAGCCTCTCTGCTTTCAACCCAAGGCCCTGGCAATTATCTCCAGGGCTGCTGCTCTGTATTTGGTAGTTTTTCCTCCTAAGAGTAAACCTGGGTTCTGGGTACAAAAGCGGAATTAGGCTGCGGGCCTCTCTCAATACAGCTAAAAAACATTAATAAAGGAGTGGCCAAACCACAGCCCTCCAGATGTGGTTGGACTGCAACTCCCAGCTTCCCTCAGCATTGACTAGTCTGGCTAGGAACAATGGGATTTGCAGTCTGGCTACTTCTAGGTTGCAAATTGGCCATTCCTGCATGCAGGAAATGAAACATTGCAGCCAAGCAGAGATCTGCAAAGTTTATGAATCACACTGTTGGGTGCTTCAAGACAAGACCCAGCTCAAGCACCTCTGGACCCCTTCACATGTCCCGCCATCCTGTAGGATCAAAGAAAGTGTCTCCTGTGCCCCATAAACAGTGATCCCATTACTTTGGCTCTCCTTGGCCAATGTAATAACCAACTCTTCCCACCTTCTTTGACAGAACTACATCACGATAGAAGAACTGCGTCGGGAGCTGCCTCCAGAGCAGGCCGAATATTGCATCAGCCGGATGACTAAATACACTGGAGCCGACGCTGTGTCGGGCGCTTTGGACTATATCTCCTTCTCCAGTGCCCTGTACGGAGAGAGCGACCTGTGATTCTCTCTCCCCCCGCCCATCCCAAGCCCACCCTCCCTCTCACCAGAAATGGCATGTGGGAGCCGAAGGAAGTCCCCACCCATGGGAAACCAGCACAATCGGTGTCTTTTGCCCACAGAAGAGGGAAGCACCCGCCAGGGACCCTCCCTAAATCTTGCCCCAACTGCTGAGCAAGGGGCTGTGGGATCTCTCATACCCCCCAAACAAAACCTCCACCCACAAGCCAGGGCTGGTGGAACGAGGGTGGTCTTGGCTAAGAAAGTCTCCGACCCTGTTCTCTGTAGAAGCTGCTGTGTCTGTTCTTTGCTGCTGAGCTAGTTGTGCAGTTCCCCTCTGAATTTATGCTCTGTGCCTTCCCTCCTCTCTGTTAACTATTTTTATCCCCTCTCCAGCCCTTCTCCATGGAAGCAGCAAATGCTGCCCTTTCTTAACAGATGCTTACCTGGGAAAAAGGGGTCCCCCTTCCCCACTTAACCATGAGAGCCCTAACATGTGTAAGCTGCCAAAATACTGGGGCTGGAGTCGGGGAAGGAGGAGGGAACCAGCAGAATCAGGGGAGGGCTGCTTGGAAGGAATGCTGAACTAATAAAACACACACAATGGATGCCCACCGGCTTCAGCGGCATCTTTTCTTGTTGGGGTGGGCAGGTGTGAAAGAGAGAGATGAGGACTGGCTCCTGGATATCTTGGTGTACAACCTTGTAGACATCTGCAGGGTGTCAGCAACAGCACAATGGTTGCCATTCACTAACCTAGTTACAGATGCATAAGCGACAAGCTTGTCGCGCAAGGAAAGAAAGTGGAGGTTCAGCCAGATAGTTGCACCTTTCTACATGACATTGTGGTGCTTCAGTTCTCTGAAGTAGTCATAAAAATTAGTCTTTTGTCAAACGGATTTTTCCAGCTAGAGAAAGACTCACTTTTTACAACCATCTCCCACAAAAAAAGAACTGAAGCGCTACAACGTCATGTGGTAAGGCATGTAGAAAGTCGCTACTATCCAGGTGCTCTTCCACTTTATTTCCATGTACAATAAGCCAGCTAGAATTACAGATCTGTAACTGATCTGGAGTCACAGTCCTCAAGTATCCACAAAAGTCTGGGACACAATTGGAAAGTCTAACTGAGTAACATACCGGAAAGAATGGCCTTATCCAAACTCATGGATTATGACTCCTCCCCCTGCCCCCATATTCGATTCATTCATTGAAATAAAGAAAGGGTCTCCTTAAAGTACCTTTACTAATAAAAAAATAGAGCTCTTTGGGGACCCTGAAGAAAAAAGACAACCTTCCACCCACCCTCCCCCGGGGATCTACAAAAAGGGCTGAGTGGCTCAGGGCAGACATGTGCAAGAACGCAGGCCCAGTTCCACCTCCATGGCAAAGAGGATTCAGCGATGGCTTCTTGGCAAGAGTGCCAGGTGGGTGACCAGATCGTGTTCAGCACCCTTACACAGCTACGGTCCAAGGGTGGAGGGTCGAGGAAAGGAAACCCACCCCCCAAACCCTCATCGAAACGTGCAGTGTAGACCCATGGCCCACTACAGGTGCAAAGGTGACAGTTGGAGAAAGAGTTCCCGGCTGAGCGTCAGGAGCAAAAGGAGAAGCTGCTGAGGCTCTTTGTAGGGGAGGTCAATCTGGAGAGGGAGCAGATGGGCAGGTGTCCAAAGAAAGCTGGGTCCGTCATAGGGTGGAGGAGGAGGAGGAAGAGGGCCACGCCAAGCAGGTAGAAGAAGACCACCAGGACACGTTGCGGGTGCTCCAGCGCAGCACCCACGGCAGGGAACCCCATGTAGTTGCAGAAGGAGTGGCAGAGAACAGGACCAATGAGGTGCCCTGCGAGGAAGGCAACAAAGTTTGAACAACACATGCTGCGCTGGAGAACTTTTAATCGTGAGAAGGTTCTAGTGCTCATGAGTACACAAAGGAAAACTACAGAGTTATAAAATCAAGGTGTCTGGGTAACAGTTCCCTCTAAATGCCCACTCCCACTGTACCAACCATCTCTAAAATTCAAGCACGCAAAACAATAATTTATCTTAATGCTGTGGCTTTGTTAAAACAAGCCTTAACTGAATAATCCTATGAATTTTAGTCAACTGATTGTTTAAGACAGGGGTAGGCAACCTTTCCCCTTTAAGGGCCGAGGGACTTCAGCTCCCAGAAGCCTCAGCCATGTTGGCCAATAGTCCCATGTTGGCCAATAGCTCCTTGGATTCTGGGAGCTGAAGTCCCTCGGCCCTTAAAGGGGAAAGGTTGCCTACCCCTGGTTTAAGAGGTAGATGTCCTTACATTTCCATACACAGAAAATAACTGCTTTAAAGAGAAGAAAGCACACACTGATTTTCATGTTAATGATCTGTTATCTTGCCCCCTCTTTCCAATCCTTCACTGTAACCAGCTCCTTTGAGGGTACATCTACATTGTGGAAATCATGCAGTTTGGCACCACTGTAAGTACTCTTGCTCCATCCTATGGAATTCTGGGGTTTGTAGTTTTATAAAGTCTTTAGCATTCTTTGTCAAAGAGTGCTGATGTCTTACCAAACTGAATCCCAGGATTCTATAGGTTGGAGCCATGGCAGTTGAAGTGGCATCAAACTGCATTATTTCTAGAGCGTAGATGCTTATCTGAGTGAGATTAGGCTTTTGAACTTTTCAGGTGGTCCCACAACTGAAGAAACCTTTCACTAACCTGTCCTGATGAAGATGAAGGCTGTGTAGGCTCCAAATACAGCTGTGTAGGAGAACTGAAACACTGTAGAAAGAGGAAACAGTCAGGGATTGAGGGAGTCAGGTTAGAAGAGGATGTCAAGAAGGGGCTGACAAAATTCCTTAACTACTACCATCATAAGGTGCAGAAGTATGTTCGCATACCATGCCAGATGCATCTATACCTTGTGGGTATTCTACCCCTGCTCTAGGTCAAGAGTGGGTAAAGTGTAACCTCAGGGCCACAGACACACAAAGGCTATGATCCTACACCAATTCACAGTAGGATAAAGATCTACTGGCAGAGTTGTGTGATATAGACCCTATAGAGGTTGAGACTCCCTTATCCAGAATTGTGAAATCCAAAATACTCCAAAGTCCAAAATTGTCCACATGGTTGGCTGAGATAGTGATACCTTTGCTTTCAGATGGTTCACAAACTTTGCTTCATGCACAAAACTATTTAAAATATTATACATAAAATTACCTTCAGGCTATGTGTATAAGGTGTATTTATGAAACATATATGCATTTCACATTTAGAGGTGGGTCCTATCTCCATCTCCCCCCCGCCCCGCCATCTATGCACCCCATCCAACCAAACATGCTCACTTTCTGACAGTGGCAAAACTATGGGCATCTTTGTACCTGCAGAGAGAAATATACTGGCTGTGCTTCCCTGGCGGAACCTCAGCTGCTCAATGACGTGGTGAAAATGAGCTGCAGGGGAGAAAAGGAACAAAGGTATATATACCTTTGGTCAGGATGCAGAATGCATTCATTTTGGCAGATGATCTTTTATATATATAAAAGATCATCTGCCAAAATGAATGCATTCTGCATCCTGACCAAAGTAAACCCAGAAGTGGCTAAAGGAGAGCAAGGAGAATTTTCCCTAGGACTCTGCATTCTTATAGTTGTTTGCGAATGAACAAATTTTGGTCTCTTTTATTGAGGTTCCAGAACCAGGACAGGGGGACTCATGTTTAAGGCCTCCACAAAACATGTCTATTTTTTCATTAACTTTATTTATAAATTGCTTTCCTGCCCACCAGGACCTTTGAAAGCATTTTACAATTTGCAATCAAATAACAACAGCAAGACATCAAATGATTTTAAAAGAGCCTAAAAGATTGGGCTGAAAGCCGAAGACCCAGTGAGGCAAGTACTGTTACTAGTACCCATCTAAAAGTTAGCAGGGATGGAGTCAACTTTTGGCCTCCACTGGGAGGAAGTCCAATAAATGGGGCTGCTACAGAAAAGATCCTGACTTGTGTACCCCCTCTGATAAAGTCTGCAAATCATTTATTTTTAGGGTCTGGGTTGGCCTTGTGCATGAAAGAACCAGCATTCAGGAAAAGACAAGGGGAGAATCTTGTGCCTCCCCTGCAGGGAACATAGTACTCACCGACTCCAAAGAATAGGGGACAAGTGAAGATGGCGGTCCCCAATCCTGTGCAAGGGACAAGCATGGGCAGCATGCAGGCGCGGAATACCAGCTCCTCGGTAAACGGCGCGATGACCTGGTTACGGAGCCAGCGCATGTCGGTCAGACAGAGAACCCAGAAGCTGGGGTCTAGGATGAGCAGGAGCAGCGTTACTGACACCCACCCACTTCTTTTGCACATGTTCTTGTTGATTCAATGGGTTTATACTAGTACGGTTATTTAATTAGAGCCCAGTTCTGAAGGAAGCAATAAAAGCTCCCCCATGTGCATGCAAAGTCCTGCCTCCTCCCAAACTATGGATAAAAGAGGATTCAGATTTGCATAAAATCTGTACATGCTTTTCTGTGGGTTTTCCAAGCTATGTGGTCGCGTTCTGAAAGAATTTAGTCCTGACGTTTCGCCAAAGATCCCTCTCCTTTCCACTAAGCACCACCACAATGTGACAAATAACCAAAGGCTTACCAAATGCAACTTTTACACCATCCACCAAATCCCAGGGACAATCCATCGAGAGCTGAATGAGGGGACCAAGGAATAACACCTGGAGGAACAGACAACAACATTTCAACCATCTCATCGGAAGATTGCCTATACCATTCTTATTTATTTAATTATTGCTTTTCATGACCAGCGACCAAACTTTGGTATTGGTTTTCCACTTCTTCCATGTCAACAATTTTGGTGGGCTTATTGGCGGCTGCCACACTGCAGAATGAATGCTATTTGACACTGCTTTAACTGTCATGGCCCCATCCTATGGAATCCTGGGATTTTTTAATTTGTTGTGGCACCAGAGCACTCCGACAGAGAAGGCTGAAATATCTCACAAAGCTACAAATCTTTTTTTTAAAAAAAATATAAATATTTTAATATTTAATATAGAAACATTTTAAATTAAAAATTACAACATACATAGCAACAACATTTGAGTCATCAATACAACTGCCAGAAATTATAATATCAAAAACTGCAAAATTCAAGTGGAAAGTGTGATTATAAGGTTAAACCTGAAGCCAACAACCAGATACTGTAACTAAGAGAAAATAAGAGATAAGAGTTATTCATTTATCAAAGTATCAGACCCAATATTGAGATGTTGTGCAGGTGGAGGTCATGGAGCCGTCATTCCATTGATATATTGTAAAAAAATAGACTATTTTCCATCAAATGAAAAGCAAGGAGAATTACTCTGATGTAAGGAATCAGAAATTTTCTCCATCAACAGTCTAGTCCACCAATCTTCCATTCTAACATTTCCAGTCTTCCAATTTTGGACAATTTCAATTCTTGTTAGTGCAAGAAATAGTCCAATTAATTGTTTGCATTTGAAATGTTTGTTTTCATCAATACAAACAGATAATAACAAGAGAGTAGGGGAAGGAGTTATTTTTTGTTGCGTAATTTCTTCTGTGAAAATAAACAAACAACAAAGCTACAAATCCCAGAATTCCATAGCCCTGAGCAATGGCAGTCAAAGAGGTGTCAAACTGCATTAATTCTGCAATGTAGATGCCACCATTGAGAAGACTTTACTAAGTCTGTTTTAACCAACTTACATTTTACTTACCATGGTTAGCAGCAGAGGTAGCAGAGTTGCTGGCACAATTCCTTCAAGCCGGAAGCCCATGAGGGCAAGAAGGGATGTACCTGGCTGAGCAGAAGAGGAGACGGCTTCATCAGCACCAGACAAGCAAGCAGGCAAACAAACACACTAACACCCCCTTACCTGGATCACCTGTACAATTGCAATTGCAGTGGGCCTCAGGCAGAGAGCAGGCTTGCCATGGAGGAACAACACACACAAGATATAGGACGAGGATATCTGGCTTGACAACAGTTCATGTGAAAGGGATCTAGGAGTCCTGGTAGACCACAAGTTGAATATGACTCAAAAGTGTGATGCAGCAGCTAAAAAGGCCAATGCAGTTCTAGGCTGCATCAATAGAAGTATAGTGTCTAGATCAAGGGAAGTCATAGTGCCACTCTATTCTGCTTTGGTCAGGCCTCACCTGGAAGACTGTGTCCAATTCTGGACACCACAATTCAACAAGGATGTTGAGAAACTGGAGCATATCCAGAGGAGGGCAACCAAAATGGTGAAGAGTCTGGAAACCATGCCTTATAAGGAGAGACTTAGGGAGCTGGGGATGTTTAGCCTGGAAAAAAGGTTCAGAGGTGCTATGATAGCCCCGCTTAAGTATTTGAAGGGGTGTCATGTTGAGGATAGAGCAAGCTTGTTTTCTGCTGCTCTAGAGCAGGGGTAGGCAACCTTTCCCCTTTAAGGGCCGAGGGACTTCAGCTCCCAGAATCCCAGGAGCTATTGGCCAACATGGGACTATTGGCCAACATGGCTGAGGCTTCTGGGAGCTGAAGTCCCTCGGCCCTTAAAGGGGAAAGGTTGCCTACCCCTGCTCTAGAGAATAGGACACAATGGAGCAATGGATGCAAGTTACAGGAAAAGAGATCCCACCTCAACATTTGGGGGAACTTCCTGACGGTGAGAGCTGTTTGATAGTAGAGGACACTCCCTCAGAGATTTTGGTGGAGTCTCCTTCTTTGGAGATCTGTAAACAGAGGCTGGATGGCCATCTGTTAGGGGTGCTTTGACTGTATATTCTTGCATGGCAGGGGGTTGGAATGGATGGCCCTTGGGGGTCTCTTCCAACTTATGATTCTAAGGCAGGTACAGTATCTGTGGCCTTCCAGATGTTGTTGTGATATCACTCTTTGCCAAGGCAGGCACTGGCCAGGCATGCTGGGAGCTACAGTTCACCCCAAATTCAAAGGCCACCTCTTCCCCAGCCCTGTCAAATCAGATGGAAAAGGTATTGTATGTATTTTAAATCAATCACATACTGAAAGGAGACCAAGGAACTGGCCAGATGTTGGCTGAGCTCGCTGGGCATCTGTCTCACCTTAACTCCAGTCATTTCCTTCCAGGCCCAGATGAAGAACGGAGAGAGGATGGAGACGATAAGGACGCTGGTGAAGCGGCGCTTGATGACAGCCGGGTGGTCCCTAGAAAGAGAAAGCCCCCATAAGAAATGCATGAAGGTCTCAGTTATGGGAGTCTCTCCCTTCCTCCTCTTCCTCCTCCTCTGGGGGACCCCCAAGAGAGAAAAAAAAGGCAGGATTTCTTTCTTTCTTTCTTTCTTTCTTTCTTTCCTTCCTTCCTTCCTTCCTTCCTTCCTTCCTTCCTTCCCTGGAGGACCCTCTACTTCCCAAGGTAGAGGAAAGGTAGGTTCCTTCCTTCCTTCCTTCTCCTCTGGAAGACCCTCCAGTTTCCAAGGGAAAGTAAAGGCAGGATTTAATTAATTAATTAATTATTTCCTTCCTTCCTTCTTTACTTCCCTTCCTCCTCCTTTGGGGGACCCTCCACTTCCCAAGGAAAGGCAGAATTCTCTCCCTTCCTCCCTCTCTTCCTTCCTTCCCTGGGGAACCTTCCACTTCCAAATGGAGATGAAAGGCAGGACTTCCTTCCTTCCTTCCTCTCCTCCTCTTGGGAACCCTCTACCTCCCTCTTTTCCTTCCTTCCTTCCTTCCTTCCTTCCTTCCTTCTTCCTTCCTTCCCTGGGGGACCCTCTTCCCAAGGGAAAGGAAAAACAGGATTTCTTTCCTTCCTTCCTTCCCCTCCTCCTCTGGGGGAACCCTCCACTTCCCTCTCCTTGTTTCCTTCTTTCCTTCCTTCCTCCTCTGGAGGACCCTCCACTTCCCAAGGGAAAGGAAAGGAAAGGCAGGATTCTCTCCCTCCCTCCTTCCTTCCTTGGGCTGCTCACCTGGGCAGGTGGCTCTTCCAGACGTAGAGGCTGCCCACGTAGGAGCAAGCCAGGCCCAGGCAGGAGACGAGGGAGGCCCAGCAAAGCCCCCAGCCGGAGCCCCCCGGCCCATCGCCGCCGCCGCCGCCTCCAGCCGCCGCTTCCTCCGACATTGGCCGCTGCACCGGAGCAGGAGAGCCCGGAGGCAAGGAAGGAAGGCAGGAAGGCAGGAAGGCAGGGCCGGGTGCAAAGAAGCCTCCGCCTCCGCCTCCTCCGCCTCCTCGGGGCCACGGAAGAGGAAGGCAGGCAGGCAGCCTCTGCGAAGCAACGGAGGAGAGGAAGGAAGGAAGGGAGACCCGATCCCGGGCCAGGCAGAGGGGCTCCACCCACTAGGCCTGCCAGCATTGCCTCCCTCTCCCTCCCTTCCTTCCCCAGCCAGAACCGAACCGGCCCCGGGCTTCATCAGCCCAACTTGGGCCGCAGATGGAAGTCAGGAGCCATCTCTGTCCTGCAAAGCACTTCCATAGGATCCTAGAGTTGGAAGAGACCCCCAAGGGCCATCCAGTCCAACCCCATTCGGCCATGCAGGAACTCACCATCAAAGCACTCCCTGTGGCAGATGGCCCTCCAGCCTCTTTTTCAAGACCTCCAAAGAAGGAGACTCCATTACTCTCCTACTCTTCCACTGTCAAACAGCTCTTACTGTCAGGAAGGTCTTCCTAATGTTGAGCTGGAATCTCTTTTCCTCCATTTTGCATCCATTGCTCTGGGTCCAATTTTCTGGAGCAGCAGAAAGCAAGCTTGCTCCATCCTCAATATGACATCCCTTCAAATACCTAAACAGAGCTCTCATATCATCTTTTCATCGTCTTTTCTCCAGGCTAAACATCCCCAGCTCCCTAAGTCTCTCCTTGTAGGGCTTCATAGTTTCCAGACCCTTCCCCATTTTGGTTGCCCGCCTCTAGACATGCTCCAGTTTCTCAACATCCCTTTTGGATTGTGGTGCCCAGAACTGGACACAGTTTTCCAGGTGAGGCCTGACCAAAGCAGAATAGAGTGGCTTGCAACAACAGCAACAGATATCCTTTTAGCCTGTATGGCTAAGCATCCACTGTCTGGAAGTCCCTGCTTTCTCAGCTTGACAAGTATGGGATTTCACTTGCCTTGGGCCTGCAGTGATGGGGAGATTTGCATATGGGACGTTTTTTAAAACCAGCGTTGTAATTAACACTCAGAGTCATATTTGTACTAGAAAGGACTAGGGAGAGGTGACAGATTTGCTTTTTATTGCACTACTGCACATAGCATCTAAATCATACAATCTTCCTATATGGGGTGCAGACTGAGATCATTTCAGAATGTCCACTCAGCCAAGTTTGAGACCTCCTGGTTCCAAAAGTCCTCATCCTGCAAGACAGAAAAATCATAGAGTTGGAAGAGACAACAGGAACCAACCAGTTTGACCCTTCTGCCATGCAGGAATACACAATCAAGGCCCTCCTGACATACGACCATCCAGCCTCTGTTTGAAAACCTCCAAAGATGGAGACTCCACCATACTCTGAGGAACCGTGTTCCACTGTTGAACAGCTCTTACTGTCAGAAGTTGTGGGAATGAACACAGGGCAGACAGTTTTCCGATTTACAATCAAGTTCAAACCAAAACACCTCAGCCACAGCTCTCGCTGGCTCCTAGGGAAAGTGGTATCTGGAATTCAGGTCCTCTGGTAAGAGAGTGCTTTCTCCTCTAAGCTGGGGAATAAGCCTAGTTGCCTTTTTAATATATTGAGGTGTGCATCTGCCAATGGATTCTAGTCTAATAATAATAATAATAATAATAATAATAATTTGACTAGAATCTTGCAAGTACACAAAATGGTAGTGAATGCTTCTTATAGGTTAGATTAGGGGTGAATCCTGTGGCCCTCCTGATGTTGTAAAATGTTGAATGGATTTTTCCAGTTAATAAAAAGACTAGCTTTTAAAACTGTCACCCACAGGAAAAGACTTGGAGTGCTACAACTTCATGCGGTAAGGCACCCAGAAAGCTGCTACTCTCCAGCTCCATTTTTGCTTTGTTTTCTTGTGCGATAAAGCTCTTAGTGTCAAGTATATGTTCCTTTTTTGCCCTTGAGGGAAAGGTTTTTATTTACCCAAGCTTCCCAAGTTAACTGGTTTTAACTAAATATATGTTGGACTGTATTTACTAAATAACTAAATGTTCTACTGGATTCTATCCAGCTATGAATCTTACCTTGGGCCAGTGCTATCCTCTCAGTCTCGTGTACTTCATAGGGCTGTTGTTCCAAATGTAAAGTAATGGGAGGGAAGAGAGCTACGTATGCCCACCTTATGTTTTTTAGAGAAAAGGGTGTCATTCTGCAGATGGAATGACGAAACTCTGCCATGCTATCGGTTATCTCTGGTGATTAACTATCTCTCTATTAACAGTAGACCGTACTCCCCACACTTCTTTTTCCAGATTATTAACTGGGATAAGTCTCATCATCTTACTCTAGTTTAATGGTGGAATATTTCTTGACATACCTGCCACAGATTTTCATTGTTCCCAAACATTGCTTGGCTTTTGGATTTAGAGGAGCATGAAGTATCTGGCTGTGTTGAGAAACTCTCTCTCTCTTCCCTGACCTCCAAAGCGACATTTGAGTCTTCTGAATCTGCCACAGGGAACCCTCTACTCATTGGCCTTCTCTTCTTCAGCTTGCTTATTCCATCAAACTCTGATCTGTCACACAAAAGTTCTGCAGGGCAGAAAACAAGAGCAAGATTAATATCCATTTTGTGTATTGTGTGCATGCACCTTTACAGTGATTCACAGCTCAAATAGCACAGAGGGTCAGATCAACCAAACAATGTAAGGGGCAGCAGCCAGTATGCTATTCTTATTCTTCTATCATATTGCACAGATACAACACTCACTTATATCAGACAAAAAGAAGGTATGACCCTTTAGATGTTATTGAACTGCAGCTCCCACTATCCCATTAACTCCCATTAGCTGTGCTGGCTGAGGCAGATGGGAAATGCAGTCCAACAACTTATATCTTCCCTATCCCTTTCAAAAGGTACAGTTGCAATTTCTGGGGAAATCCGTGGCAGGGCAGGATGGTGTGTGGTTTTTAAAACTACAGTTTGACATCTAAATTCCAAGATCTCTTGTATTCTTGTGTGCATGTGTGTTCTACCTACCTACCTACCTACCTTCCTTTCCATAGCTGTCTTTTCCCTCTCTCTGCAGTTCTGCAAAACTGGAGGAACACAATGGCTTCTGTTGGGTGGTGTGTAAGACAACATCTGCATTGAGCCATTCTGCCTCATCATTTTTGGGCATCGGCTGAAAAAGATAAAGGTATACAAACTATGTTAATAAATAATAGTCACTGTATTATTATATCCCTTTTATAGGAGGAAAAAATTGAAGCTGAGCATGTTGACTTGCTATGCTTACCTCACAGATCAATGAGATAAGCTGGACTTGATATTGGTCTGCTTGGGCAAAGTCCAACAGTTGAGCATATATCAATGAAGATTAATATGTTTCACAACAGAAAAGGCTAAATGGACATTTGAGCTGTATGTCGGAATAATTTCTGTGGGAGTTGAACTCTTTGTTTCTCCATAACTGTGACTAGAGGTAGTATAAGTGTGGTAAGGCATGTGCTTTGTACCCAGAAGCTTCCAAATTTAATTCTTGGTATTTCTAGATAGTTCTGGTAAAAAGGCCCATGTATGACAGAGCACTGCCACCAACCAGTGTAAACTGTACTTGGTGAGATGTATCAATGGTCTGACTCAGTAGAAGGCAACAACAGCCTATGTTTGTATGTTTCTAAGTAAGATGGAGAAAACATCAGTATCCCAGAGGTGTAAGAATAGAAACTTGCCCTCCTGATGTCACAGGTTCTGCTGGGCTTCCATTGTTTAAGAATGACTTTGTTGAAGGTCTCCTTGATGGTTGCCTGGAACTCTTGGGTATCAGCAACCTACAGATAAAAACAGCACATCTATATCTGTATCTACATACATACACACAAAATCCTATCCCCAAAACACGTTCAACACCTTCAGTAGCTCCTTTGCATTCAGAGCATACATCCGCTCCACTGTTATGGAAAGTCCAAGTCACCATTGTCTATATAAAGATCTCTTTCTCACTCTCATTCCCATCTTACCTTTCTCCTGACAAAACACAGCTACATTTCCCCCCTCTTCTGAGAAAGTAAAATGTGAGATGACAATATGGATCCTGGATTGGGGGGGGGGGGAGGTTAAGCCCACCCTAAGACCAGTCTATGGCTGCTGTTATTGTGGTTGTTAACTGGTCAAGTTGACTGACTTTGATTTATGGTGACCCTATGAAAGAGAGACCTCCAGGTCACCCTTTCCTCAACAATCCTGCTCAGGTCTTGCAGACACTGGCTTAGCTCAGTTTCCACTCCTTCTATACAATTTTTGTATCGACTGTATATACCATCTTTGTCAAATACCTCCAAGGCATAAGGCTAGAAAATCTTGCTATCTCCTCTTATCCTTAGTCACATAGCCTTTATGCTACCAACCCAATCATTCAAATACAACAGTATTTGTAAAGTATACCTGCAAACCTTGGAAACACTTCCTCCTGAATTCACGGTCAGTGCTGCTTGAAACAATACTAGATATGGCCTCTGCCATTATGGGCAACGCCTGTGCCAATTTCTGCTGTTCCTGTGAAGACCAAAAGAACTCCATTTTACCTGGATGCCTTACAGTTCACACTAATCTCAAGCCAAAATACCCCCAACTCTTGGGTCTGCTTCCTGCAATGAGTATTGTTCATTATTTCTCCCCTAAACAAATTCACAAATAGAACATGAACAGGGATGTTATATTCTTCTCCAGAATTCCCCTCATCCCATCAATGTTTGGCTTCAATATTCCTGGTTTTGATGATTAAATGCTCACTTGAACCATTCTGTGGTGTTTCTCCAAGATGCCATTGAGCACTGCTTGGATGGTACCATTCACAGCCTGTTTGCTGCACAAGAGAATAGGGCAAAAATGGGATAGGATCATTTGCCGGTCCCCTGCACCATACAAAGAGTGAAAATGACAAATAATTAGATGTGGATAAACCGTTATGGACACTAAATGCTTAAGCTGGAAATACTAAATACAGGAAGGAGTACAAGAGTAGTGTGCCCAAATCCTGATAGCAAAATATATTATATATGAAAGTGTGGCACTTGTACACATAGAAAATGTGTACAAGACTCATTGCGAATGATTAGTGACAGAAAAGAAGAGGATATTAATTGGAATCAACCCCCATTCATGTGTATCAACCCCCATCAAAGCAGGCAGACTTTTAAAAATGGCCCAGAAGCAATAGTTCCTTTCTTACTCAGGGTTCATATATACAATTTCTTTTTATATTTGTAAATATAAAGCACTTTTAAAACTATTAAAACAAACACAAACTAACAAAAAGGTAGAGTACTCTGGTAAGTTATACAATGATGCAAATTAGGCAATTGTAGTGTCTGTCCTAGAATTGGAGCATGTCCAGAGCCGAAGCTTTGGAAAACAAAACAAAAGTGCTAACAACCCTTTGCTCTAAGCTGTGAATGTGTGTTCCATGGCACTCACAGCCATCACTGCACTGCAATGTATGTTTTGTATTTTGGCACAGATGAAAGCTCAGTTTAAATTATTCCTTCTCTTTGTATCCAACCTCCAAGATTAGGAGGTTTTCTCACCCCAACCCTCTTATGTTAAGGGAAGGTGGAAATGTTTCAGTGAAATATTTGTGGTACTGTACACGTCACTCCACAGGCTCTAGAAGACAGACCATTCCCAAACAGCTGGCATATTTCTCCCCCGCCCCAGCCCACAAAAATCCACAAGTATAGATAGCCATATATACAGAAGTTATAGAAAGGCTTGTCTTGAAATTGATCAGAATGAGTAAGAAAAAGGAAGAGCAGCAAGGTCTGTTCTGAAGTCTCTTGGTCATGTTTCTGGCTGGCATGAAGTCTGTATCTGACATCAGGCTTTGCTGAATCTGTGAGACAGAAAAGATTACATGCTAGTTCATGTAGATAATAAATTTATTTATTTATTTTCATTTGTATGGCATCTTTCTCCCAAGGCAGCACCCAGAGATGCAATTAAAAACCTTCACAATAAAAATTTAGAAAAAAAATTTAAATCATCCATGTAAAACATTTAAAAGGCATATAAAGTTTTTAAAGATCAATCAAACATCCCAGTAAGAAGAACATCTGCTTACACGTTAAAAGTGTGCTTAAACAAAAAGGTTTTTGCCTGCCATTGAAAAGAAAGCATGGAGGGGGACAGCCTAGTACCTTGCAGATAGTTATTCCAGAGGTTGGGAGCAGCCACTGAGAAGTCCCTGTCTCCATGCAAGATAGTTTACAACAACAAACCACCTCAAAATGAGTGCAACTGACAAATGTGTCACATCTTACCTTGCTCCCAATATGGATCTGAATTCAGTGTTGCCACATAGCCATATCTCTCCCATGCTGCTAAACATGAAGGATCTTCAAAAAAAGAACATGATGCTTCCATTGTAGGTAACAATATAGGCAGTCCTGCTGGGTCATACAGAAACACCTAATGATAGCTAAGGAAAAGGCTATTTGGAGGCAAAAGACTTAAACCACTGATGGCATTAGTATGGAAGATATTGGTATTCCACCACTTTAGGTTAGCAAGGCTTGGGGAGTGCATTATCTTGCTAGGGATACTCATTAAGGAGATTTATTTATTGGATTTTTTTTTCTCTTGATTGTCTCCCAAAGAATAGCAGCCAAGGCTGCTCATATTGATAGGATCAAATAGATGAATAACAGTAACCTGTTTTTAATATGGTTTATTCTAATATGTTTATATTGTTTATGTTTTAACATGTGTTATTTAATACTGTTTTAAGGGGGGGTGGGTTGGTTTGGGGATATGCTGTATGGGTTTTATTGTGAGCCGCTTAGATTGTTTGTCAAGAAGCGGGATATAAATTATTATTATTATTATTATTATTATTATTATTATTATTAACAGTAGAAGAGAAAACAGAAAATAACCCAACAAGCCATCAAGGAAGACCAAAGATAGACCACATCGCATCAGACTTACAACCAATGATGATTTACTTGGAACTTAACCCTATGAAAGTGGGGAAAAGATGAACAAATACAAGACTTATGTACTAATAGCAAATTAAGTAAGTAAGTAAATCCATACAAATAAGTAAACTGCGTTAACTGAGACTGGCTTCCCAAGTAAGTGAGTCTAGCCTTAGACTATAATGTAATATCCCTGAACCTATTCCAAGTAGAGATTCTTTCATCATCTTCATACCATCTGGGTTCTGTCATCGGTTATAGCAAAGGATACCGAAAGAGCAGCTATCCTTGTTAGCTGGTTAGGGAAAGGCTTCTGGCAAGGACATAGAGCCGCAACAGGTGTCAGCCTTAGCTCACCACTGAAGCCTCTTTTGGCTACTTCATCTGGAACGAAGAGAGCAATTGGCTCACCAGTCACAGGATGGATTTTGTTGCAGGACAAGGTCACATCCCCAGATACTGACCTGGTAATATCCACACAAGAAAAAGATTTGGGGATTAGAAAGAAAATATAGTCAAGGAAATAGTAATCAGATAAGAGTTTCCACTGGCTAATTAGTCTTCCCCAATCCGGAACTAACCAGATGTTTTGGATTTTTGTTCCCAACAGCCCCGACCATTAGCTATACTGGGAGGAAATGATGGGTGTTTTAAGTGCAAAATATAGAAAGAATACTAGTTTGTGGGAGGTTGGACTATAATTTTCAGACCACATTGGCGATCCACTTGTCAATGGGTACAGGGCCTGCTGTGATTTGGAGGCCTCAGATGCTTGCAGATTTACTACTTTGCTGTAGCAGAGCATGGAAAACTTGATTTTTGGACTCCTTGATTTTAGGATTTATAGTCCAGAAAGGTAACCCATCTAAGCTCTGCTCCATTGGAAGTATTCCTATGCAAAACAAATTCAAAATTCTGCAACTGATGAACTTTACAATTTCCCTTTGTTCATAATTCTCCCAAATGTTGCTTTCCCACATTTCCTCTGCAGATTTTATAACTCCTTTCCAATTTAAAAATGCTCAAGACAGAACATGCAAAACATAAAACCAATCAAATCATGATAATATATTTAATTTAATAATATAATTAAATTAAAATTAGAGGGAAGCAGTAGCAGCTGCTTAAAAAACACTGCAGAATTATTATTAATCTTAACTGATTGTTCTCGTTGTGCAGCCCAAAAGCCTTCTGAAATAGGAAATTCTTCTACCATGTTTTCCACCAAGTGATGGGGTCAAGGTGAGCTTCTTTTGGTAGTATGTTTCTGACATAACCACCAAAGAGAGCATGGGCACTCTCTTACAGGTGTCCAGTGGGATTTGGTTTTTGTAGCATATTTGTCTGACAAAGCAAGGGATTCCCAAGAAATGCACACCCTCAGCTCTCACTTTCCACATCCGCCAGGTGGCAATAAAGATTATTTCAAGTTATGAGCTAAGGAGCGCTTTCTCTTCTGCATCCCTTTGAAACTACCTCAGCCACAATTTTCTTTTGCAAGTAAACAATCTAGGTGCCTGAAGCAGCTCTTTGTGGACAGATTAAGGAGATGAAGGAAGGCTTTTGGCGCCCAGACACTTTCACCCTGCAGCGTTTGCAGCTTAACCTTCTCAATATCTGGCAATTCATTTAAACTCAAACCTCTGCCGGAACTGGAAATTTACCAAGGTCACCTAGAGCAGTGCTCTTCCATTCATTGCAATAGGGCTTGTGGAAAAGATCTTTCCAGTAGATTGTGACTGTAAACCTTCACTTTCAGTTTTATCAAATAGGAAGGCCAACAATTCTCAGATTGGCCTCATCCTTTTGTCAAGTCTCAAAAAGATTATTTGGCGGTAGTCTGGCCATTATGAAAGGGAACACAGTAGCTGAATTTGTTGTTGTTGTATGCTTCCATGTTGTATTTGACATATGGCAACTCCAAGGAGAACCTATCACAGGGTTTTCTTGGCATGTTCCTCCAGAGGAGATTTGTCATTGCTGTCCACTGAGGCTGAGAGAATGTGATTTGCCCAAGGTCATCCAGTGGGTTTTCATGCTCCAGCAGGGATTGGAACCCTGGTCTTCAGAATCACTCAAACCACTACACCAGGGGTGGGTGAGGGCAGTACTTGTGGGATTTCCTGTTTCAGGTGCAAATATAATTTGGTCATCCTTGGATATTATGGACGTCAGTTTGTTGGGAGGAAGTTTGCTACTCATCCTCAGGCTACAAAATATCATAGGCCCTTACACTACATAGCTGGCCTCTTCTGCAAAAGAGGGAACAGAATAACCAAATCATAGGATGCCAAACATGTTCATATTATCGTTGAAATCCATGCCCATTATCTGTTGTTAGGGTCAATGCACACCTGTAACTATTTACTCAGGGCCTGCAGTACAAACACCTCCCAATCCTCACCTCATAAAATGATTTGCATCAATGAGTAGTCTCCTCCCATTGGGCAAACATGTACTGGCTCTACTCTCTCCGCTAGTGAACAGAAGGAAGATAGAACAGTCAGTGCATTTTTTTAATATATATGTCAAAACAGAACACTAAAAATAAACAAGTTTGGATGACACATTTTCCTTGCCTGTTCTCATTAGCAATTTCCAAGTGGCACTTTACACAAAGGAATGCCAGAGAATATGTTCACAGCATGGCTTTTACACTACAGAGCTGGCCAGTCAAATTTCAGTGCTTTAGGAAGCATGGATAGTAGTTTTAACTTTGACACTCTTCCCTCTTTTGAAGCAGGTGAAGAGAAAATGATCAGTGTACAGTACTCCTTTGTATTTGGATGGTGCTGTTGTATGGGAACTCTAACTATTTTGATTTCCTTGTTGTCTAAGTTGAATGTATTTCTTCTGTGGTCATTATTTTTGTTTCCTTTATGTTCAACATTAAGCCTGCCTTTTCACTTTCATCTTTGACTTTCCTTAGTAATTGTTCCAAGTCTGTGGTGTTTCTGCAAGTAATATGGTATTATCTGCATATCTTAGACCATTGATGTTCCTTCCTCCTATCTTGACTCGTTCTCCTTCTGTGTCTAAACCTGCTTTTCTTATTATATTTTCTGCATACAAGTTGAACAAATAGGATGATAGAATGCAGCCTTGTCTGAACCCCTTACCAATTGGGAACTGTTCTGTTTCTCTGAATTCTATAGGCATTCAGTGGTTCCCAAACTTTTGGACTTCAGCTCCCAGAAGTTGCAGCCAGCTTAGCCAACAGTCAGGAATTCTGGAAGCTGAAGTCCAAAACATCTGGAGGACCAAAGTTTGGGAACCACTGAAGAGCTATCATGTAGATGTTGGAGTGAGCTTGTTTTATGCTGCTCAAGAGGGTAGAACCTGAGCCAATGGCTTCAATTTACAAAAAGCAGATTCTGACTGCATTGTAGGATGAACATCCTGACAGTAAGAGATGTTCAACAGTGGAATAGACTAACTGAGAAGGTGGTACAGAGGTTTGTAAATAGAGATTAGGTGCTTAAATGTTGAGTCCTGTACTAGGCAGCTGAACTACATGGCTCTGGGATCCCTTCCAACTTTATGAGTCTATTTCTGTTCTGTTTCTTTCTAGTGTGATATATGCAGGAGCTGGTAAAATGTGCTGCTAGCTTCATGCCTTCTGTTCCCTGCTGATGTAGTCACACTGCCCTCAAGACATCAGGTGAAAGGATATGTGTGTGAGAGGGTTTTACCCCTTCCCTTTCTCTGTTTGAGGGACATTGGAACTATAGTCTTCTCTTTGACAGCTTTCTCTTTTTAAAAAGGACTGTTCAATCTAAATCTGGTTTAAAGATAAACACTACCTTGCCTACTCCAATTAGCAACAGTTGGAGATCAGATTGAGCAGCAACACATCATCATCCCTACAAAAGTGATATGGATTGCATCCGCATTTAAATTATGTACTTATTATATCTACTTTATATGTATAAATCAGAACATGCAAATGTTATCCAAATCTGTGTCCTCTTTTGGAGTCGGGGGGAATGTATTTCCTTTTGTTTTTCTGTGTGAATTGCCATTCTAAATGCCAAGACTACATTGTGAGTTTAGGATTATAGATGCTGGTTCTGACAATTTAAGAGAAAGGGGGGCTATCCTGGACTCCCACCTTTCCCTACAATTTTAAGTAAAAGCCATTTCAGTGAGAAAGTTTAATTCAGGCCAAACTGTTAATCCTTGCCAATTCTTTCAGGACAGCTTCAGAACCTTTAAACCAGAGGAGGACAGAACAAGACACTCTTTGTTCTTGACATTCTGAATAGGAATTGACAGCAAGGCTCTAGGATGGCGCCAGGACAGACCTATCTGTCTGTAGAATTCTGAATTACCAGCTCTGCTGGCCTAGCAAGGCACCAACAGTCAAGGAGAAACCTGTAAGTATGTTGGCTTTAAAATGCTGAGTATACAGAATGTTTAGTTGTTTAGTAAATGGTTGGTATAATGAAATATGTTAACAGTCAAGCAGAACTGCATTTGCAGGCTTTGAAGGCAGTGGCAAAAGATGATAATGAGATCTTCTTTAGCCATTGGAACATCTGATAATGAAAAATGCACAGGCTCTAGAAGCCTGGAGCAGCTGGAAATAAATGTGAAACAAGGTGCTGAAATTTATGGCAGGTTCTGAGCTTTGACATAAATCAAGGACTTTTTTTAGATGGCTGTAGATAGGTAATGTTAGGTAGTGAAAAACCACAGTGGTTATTTTTGAAACCCACTCCCCACCACTAGATAGCATACTGTCTAGATAGAAGTAACATGAAGACCACATTCAGCAAAGATATGTTTGGATGTTCCAGAGTTTTTCCTGTCTCTGCTTCCTACATTAGAAGTAACTTTACATACAGGGAGATACTATCTTCTACATAACAACTGTTGTTTCATGTCAACTGACAGAACAACTGAACTACATAAATCTTTTGCAGATGTTATTATAGTTTTCTGGATGAAGTGTTCACCTACCTGTAAGTCTCAGCAGAAATTCGGCCATTCACTTTTACACAGTAATGAAACTTGATCTACAGGGCAAAGCAATAGAAAATAAAATAGACTGGAAACTGTAAGAGACCATAGCTACCTGCTTTATACAAGCATATCTCAGTTAACAAACCCTCTTATAAAGAAGTACTTTACAAAGTATTTCTATGCCCAGTGAGCACTCATCTTTTTTTCTTGTCCTTAGTCTAGCTGGACATTATTTTTTAAAAGTAGTATTGGCATTGGAAGGATAGTGATGATGGATGACTTACCATGACATTTAAATCTACAATCATAGCTTATTTCTGACCTATTTTGCTAGCTGTCCACCCAAAAGCAGAAATTAATAAAAGGAGTGGGAGAGAAACAAACCGGACATGGGAAAGACAAAGTCATGATTTGTTTCATTATTTGCCATGTACATTTTGGCATAAGCACACAAAAAATTGTTAAAACAAACCATGGCTAACAATGATGTGCAAATACATTTATTGTATGTTTAGCACCAATTCCAATGGTTCCATTCTTCATGCTGTATAAGATCCATTAAAGATGTGTGAAGTGAAACTGTTTTTTTCCTTACTAGTCATTTAACCAAGGCAGCCAATGGCCATCTTTTTAAAAAACTGGACCTGGCAATTGGTTTGCATTTGAGGTCAGGAAACAACATTTCACTTTTATAATTAGCTTCCAGAAAGCCTCATCCATCCTGATGTTAGTATCTCTATCTTTAAAGCCTCTATTTGAAGCCAATTGATCCTGTGGAAGCTTCAGAGTCCAAAAGAAAGATCTTACCATTGTGTGTACAAGGCTGATCCTATGGATGAACTGCTTCATTGCTAAACAGTCCTCCTCAAGAACGTCAGACTTCTCACAGACCTGAAAAAATCCACAAAATGCACCTTGTTGACGCCTCCTTTCCAAAATGTTTAACTAAAAACTGTATTACATGCCTTTGGCACCTAATTTAGTTCTTTGATAACTGAGAGGGGTCAAACCCACTACTGAGGCTAACCTTAAAAGAGAGCTGAAAAGGCATGGTGTGTAGAGATTCATGAGGACATCCCCTTCCACTCAGGGCCATCCTCTGGCATAAAGGCAGCAAGACTTCAATTTCTGTGTGATGGAAAATTACTGATGTGAGACAAATGGTATAAGATAGACAAAGACACTCTACTCTGGGGACAAGAGGAATTCCTTAGAGGAATTCTGGGAGCTGCTGTCGGATACCATCTGAATGGGTTGCATGATCCTACTTCAACCCCCACCCCCTGAAGCTTTGGCCAAACCATGTCCTCATTGCCTGAAGACTGTAGCCAATGAAGCTGTCAAAATAGATAAAGGGGATCTTCATCCCTGCTGTAGATTCAGGCACACACACCCCGGCTTTTTAAAGCTATCTTCTGCTTGAGATATGGGATACGAATCTCAGGCCTGAGGTCTCCAAGGTCAGAAAATCTACAGACACAAACTGAAACTTCTGCATGTCTCTGAATTGCAGTTGCTGAGAAACACAAGCAGGAGAACATTACTGTGCTTGCATCCTACTTGTGGACTATACAGAACCATCTGGTTGGCAACTGTGGTGGTGGTGGGGGGGACGGGACTGCAAACTCCATGCCTCTCAAGTCTGATCTATCAGTCCTCTGCTTATGTTCATAAGCTTAAAATCATGGAAATGCATTAAAATATTTACTTCTGTATATCTGATCTCTGAGGAGTCGGTGGCAAAAATCACCCTTTGCTGAAACTGCAGGAAACAAAGAAGAGGACATTTAGTATTTACTGTATTTTATTTCAGATTCTTGTTCATCTCTATTAATCTCTGTTGGTAGGTGGCCACAAGTCCTGTTTTTCAGTCTTCAGTTTATAGGCAATTTGCCCTTTTCTAATCCAAATCTAGTTTAAAGAATCATAGGAAAGAAGAGCAAGAGCCTTGCAATTCCCCATCAGCAGTTAGAACCTCAACAAAAGACTAAATGAAAAACATGTAAGCCACTTAGGTCAGTTTTCCACATTATAGTGGATGTGTTGGACTATGACTCTGGAGAACAGAGTTCAAATCCCTGCTTGGGTACAGAAACCCACTGGGTGACCTTTGGCAAGTCACACACTCTCAGCCTCAGAAGGAGGCAAAAGTAAACCCTCTGAACAAATCTTGCCAAAAAAACCCTGTGATCGGTTTGCTTTAGGATTGCCATAAGTAGGAAATGACTTGAAGGCACACAGCAACAATTGCATTTCTATTTAAAATATAGTAATTATTTATAAAATTAGATCCATCCATCTAAATGAGTATAAACAAATGTATGCAAATGCATATCCTTTCTTTGGCTGAGGTGGATACATTTCCCTTGCTATAGATACATAAGTGGCTATCTTAAAAGTTGCTGAGGGCATCTGAAATTAAAATAGTGGCTGAAAGTAAAGTTACTTCTAAGCATTGGACACAATGCCAGTGGGAAATATACTTGTTTTTCCCCCCTTTGTAAAATATGAAGTTCATTTTATGGTGTAATTTATATACTCACTGGCAATTGTACAGTGGGACTGATTCATATTCTGGGGAGAATCTTCTATATCCACAAAAACCACAAGTGTTTCTGGTGCTGTGGAAATCCCTTCTGCCTGTTCTTTCTTTCCATACTGAAGCTGAATGATTAGATATTCTAAAATCTGAAATGGTAAAAAGCCATGTTAGTAATGCATTAAATCATCCTTTACCTTATGTTTCATACATCGTGACTTGAGAAGTATAGAATTATGGCATTCTTAATCTGTTCATTTAAATTAAACTACAGGACTGAAACTACTCCCTGGCCTTAAAAACAGAAGGCTTTCTGATATCTCCTTCAGGCAGGAATGAGGAACGTGTGAGTTTTTATATGTTGTTAGATTGCATCTCCCATCACCTCTAACTGGCATAGCAAACAACGCAGGAATCAGTACCAAATCCAATTCCAGCTCCATGCAAAATTTTAATCAAAAGTTTTATTTTGCTACTATAATAATGAAATTTTATTACTGGGGGGTGATACCAGGCAAACTTTTTATTATGCAATTGCCGTGATCTCAAAGAGAGAAAAACATGGACGTTCCAAGTAATATAATCTTCCCACCACTATATTCTGTATTTTTAAACCATCCATTTAAGGAGCAAAAAAAGGGAACAGCTGCATAATTCTTTGAGCAGTGCTAACAACAGCTCTCCATCTCAAAGCACCACTCTGTGTCTATCTTTAATTTCCAAGCGTGGTTTATTATCTGAAAGGTCTGAACACAGAAGTGTCATTGGTGTTCTTGTTTGCTTCCAAAAAAGATTGAACGCTGAGTGAATGAATTTTGAAATATTGGCCAGGAGATCATTGCAAAAGTGGAGAAAGAAAATTCCTTCGGGGGTTGGGGAAGGAGTCTGCAGCAATACATATTGTTTTTTCCCTAGAAGAAAAAGGGAGCATTTGGAAAAACCCTGGGAAAGCACAGTGGTAGCAAATGCTTTCTCTGCCCATAGTCCTCTAAATTCATAATCCATGACTGGAAGCAAGGTGAACAATGGATTAAAACTCTTCTGGAAGCCCAAAGCCAGCCAACATCACAATAAATGTCCCTTTCTACAAGAGATGCTGCCTCAGGTGGAAGGTTTCCAAAATGCCCACATTCACTGTTGTTCCGTTAAACAAAAGGCTTGTTTGTCTCCTTAAACTTTTGTTAGAAGAGTCAACTGGGTCTCTATTTACCTGAATTTTAAAAAAGAGATTTTGGATAAGTTATATCTGAAAGGAAAGGCAGGCTAGGTACAAAGGATCTCCTCTCCTCTTTATAGTTTTTGCATCCGTTGCAAGGGCACTGGATTATGGGGTTGAGATCACAAAAATCTACTACACATCTCTGTTGTCTTTAAACCTTTACAAGAAGCAGCTCTCCGACAACGAAGGCTCAATATCTCACAAAACTAGTTCCCCAAATTCTCTAGCATTGAGCCAGGGCAGTTCAAGCCGTCTCAAACTGGATGATTCCTGCAGTGGGTTTTGGACCATGGAGTCCTGCCGGTGAAAGCAGTGTCAAACTGGATTATTTCTGCAAGGTGTTTGGGACCTATGTTAATGTAAATTAACAATCGGCAACATTGGCAAGACTGGCATGGCCCAAACTAGTATAAATGTGTTTCGGGCAGTCTTGACTAAAGTGGAGTACCATATATACACGACTATAAGTTGACCTCATGTATAAGTCGAGGGCGGATTTTGGGACCAAAATTATGGGTTTTGATATGAGCCATGGATAAGTTGAGGGTAAAACATTGGAGCACATAACAAAAGAACTCAAGGAAGACGGCAAGGAAAACAGTGCCAAAAAACCTACAAATCCCAGCAGGCATCACTGTTTGTGCTCTCCTTAAATCAGGGGTAGGCAACCTGTCCCCTTTAAGGGCCGAAGGACTTCAGCTCCCAGAATCCCAGGAGCTATTGGCCAACATGGGACTATTATAGGCCAACATGGCTGAGGCTTCTGGGAGCTGAAGTCCCTCGACCCTTAAAGGGGAAAGGTTGCCTACCCCTGGACTAGATGAATAAGGGATTGGAGAGGAGTATCACTGGTTTCAAGACAAATTATGCTCTTGCCTTTCACTAGGGGATAGTTCCTTTTTTTTTTTAGTAAGAGTTAATGTAATGTATCGTACTTATATTGACCCGTGGATAAGCCAACTCAGGTTTTTTGGGTTAATTTTTTGACTAAAATTTCTAGACTTATACATGAGCATATAGAGTAAGCCAGCAACAGCTACCCATCATGGATGGCTGACTTCCCAGCTTGTAAGCGAGGGCGAAAAGCACCTTCCTTGCAACCTGGGAGCTGCTATTCCCCGCTGCTTTGCTTTCCAATAATAGAGTTAATCAAAAGAAATTAGGCAGCTCTTAATGTTCTCCTTGTGGGCCACCTGTTTACACCAAAGCCACCTGCTCTCTTGCAGAAGGCTCCCCCTTTTCTGAAATTGCACTCACAGCGGAACGGATCGCTTCGGCTGACAACTACAATCGGCCCTCCGCATTTGCAGATTGAACTTTTGAGCATTTGATTATTTGCAGTTTTGATCAATATACAAATTGCTAGGTCCTCCAGCGCAACTCTGCCAGACATTGACCATAGAGTTGCACTGGAGAACCTAGAAGGGAAACACTTCTCTAGGCATTTGTAGGTCCTCCAACATGATGCTATGGTCAATTTCTGGCAGATGTCGATCATAGAGTTGCACTGGAGGAACTAGAGATTCCTAGAGAAGACACTTCTCTAGGCATTTGTAGGTCCTCCAACATGATGCTATGGTCAATTTCTGGCAGATGTCGATCATAGAGTTGCACTGGAGGAACTAGAGATTCCTAGAGAAAAGACTTCTCTAGGCATTTGTAGGTCCTCCAACATGATGTTGTGGTCAATTTCTTTAGCTTAAAATAAACCCGGCTATTTTTGCTAAGGCTAACAGAAGGGGTGAGGCAGGGGAATAGTGCGTTTTACACACAAACATCTCCCTTAACAAAAATTATATTGATGTTTCGCTGCTGTTGAGGACTCAGATCTTTCAGCAGAATTATTTTCATCAGTTTCCTCGCAAAATATCCAAGCATCCTAGCCTTTTTGTTTCTCCGCTGGGAGATTTTGCTCAGCGTGAAAGCTGCAAATCTTTGAATAAAACACCATTCTCTTCCCAGTGTCCACTAGAGGGTATTATAAGAATACAGACATGGATTAAACTCACAGGCAGATTGTAACTCAGATTAAATTCAGTTTTATAGATCAGAGGAAACGGAAATGCAATCACTTATGAAATAATCATAAGGTATTCCGCACTCAGAAATATATTATTTAGATTATTAACATTTTATCGTCACTGTCGGCATCATTTTGGCCTTCGGCATAGCACTCTGTCCACTTTGCAGAAGGGGAAAGGGAAATATAAAGAGTGAAAGGGATAATGTATTCAAAAATATGTCCAATTTTCAATCAAAATTGAAAATCGATGTATGTATTTTCTTTTATTGTAAGCCGCTCGGATTGATTTCATTAAGCGGGATATAAATATTTTATTATTATTATTATTATTATTATTATTAAAATTGGAATATGTCCAATTTCATATGTTTCCAGACTCCTTCGTTCCTGTGTCCACATTACACCAAAGAATCAACTAAATCCCAACCTCATCCTAAATTTTGGTCAGGGAGAGACTAGAAAATAGGCTGAATTTTGGGGGGAATCTTCCCCAATCCTTTTCCTTGGGAGCCAGAGCAATTTGAGTGTTGGACTATGACTCTGGAGATCAGGGTTCAAATCCCAGCTCAGCCATGGAAACCCAATGGGTGACCATAGGCAAGTCACACTCTCTCAGCCTCGGAGGATGGCCATGGTAAATTATCCTCTGAAGACACTTGTCAAGAAAACCCCATGATAGGATTGCTGTAGGGTTGCCATACATCGGAAATGACTTGAAGACACACAACAACAAAGAAGAATTGGGAGAAACTATATTTTATTGCTATTTTCTTGTGGATTTAAGGGCGGCTATCTTTTTTGTTGATTCAGGACTTTAAAACAAGAGAGACTTCTGGCTTTTGTTTGTATTTAATCTGTATTTCCTTGAAACTGGGACATGTTTCTTTTTCCCTAACCAGCCTTTCCCACTGAACCATTGAGAAAAATTTGTGTATATAAACAAAATAATAAAAAAGCAAATAAAATCTGCTCCAGACTTCTGCCTTCCTCAATATAGTCTCCTCTGTCTTTTGATCCCAAAGTTTTTATTCCAAAATATAACCCCTTTGCCACCCCATTTTTTGGGATGCATCTACACTGTGGAAATAATGCAGTTTGGCACCATTTATTTATTTATTTATTTATTGCTTGTTTGTTTCATTTTTATGCTGTTTTTCTCCCCAAAAGCAGCTCACTTTTAATTGCTGTGGCTCCTTCCTACAGAGTTCTGGGATTTGTGGTTTTCTGAGGCACCCACTCTCTTTGGCAGGGAAGGCTGAGGGCCTTGCAAAACTATAAATCCCAGGACTCCACAGGGATCCTGGCTACAGCACTTCAAAGACTAAAAATAATGCAATGTTGACACCACTTTGTACTGCCATGGCTCTGTCTTACAGAATATTAGGATCTGTAGTTTGGTGAAACAATGGCACTCTTTGACAGAGAAGGCTAAAGACCTGGTGAAACTATAAATCCCAGGATTTTATAAAGAACCTGGCTACAACACTTGAAGGGTGCATCCACAATGTAGAAATAACACAATTTGACACCACTTATGGCTCCAGCCTGCAGAATAATGGGATGTGTAGTTTGGTGAGGCAAACGGGGGGCCTTGGAAGGGGAACTAGGGCACTTCATAGGTTTATTTTTTTAATATAATATTAGAAATAATAAAATTAATATACGGTATATAATATTATATGTATAGAATGTGTATATATACATATATATTATATAGTATATACTGTGTGTGTGTGTGTGTATATATATATATATATATATAATAGAAATATATATATATAATATTATATATAGTACATACTGTGTGTGTATATATATATATATATATAATAGACATATTATATATATATGTATGTATGTATATATATATATTTCTGTAATATATATATATATATATATATATATATATATATATTATACTATATATATATATTCTACAGTGTAGATGCACCCTCCTAAGCTAAAATTCACCTCAGCAGAGGAGCTTTTTATTGCAAAGCAACCTCAGCAGCCTTATTGTTCTATATAGTTTTGTGTTTTTGTGTGGCAATGATGATGCTTCCCACTCCAAAAAATGCCTCATGAACGAGCCTTCAACTAAAATTAATTAAGTAATTAAGAGTAACCCTGTAGGCTGCTCTCGCCCCCTCCCCCACCATGGCTTGGGGGCGCGCGACCGTTTATTCTTTTTTCCCGCCCAAATTTGAAAGCGGGAGCGCGCTTGCTTGCTTGCATTCTCTCTTCTTCTTCTTCTTCTGCCTTGGCTAATGCTTTTACTGTATTTCCCTTCGCGGGAGCGCGCCTGGGCTCTCTCTACTCCCTCTGAGAGACTTTTTATTCAGCCTCTCCTTTCAAAATTAATCCCTCTTCATTCCTTCAAGCCCATTTTCTGCCTCCTCTGAGGTATCAGTGATAATAAAAGCACAGATACAACAATAACAGCAGCAGCAACAACAGCTACAATAATAGTAGTAGTAGTAGTGAAGAATTCATAACCATAGCTATGTTAGTATGTAAAAAATCAGTATGCAAAGGGTATCCTCGCTGCAGAAATAACCCAGTTTAATCATCCTTGAGACTTTTGGGTGTATCCACACTGCAGAAATAACCCAGTTTAATTATCCTTGAGACTTTTGGGTGTATCCATACTGCAGGAATAACCCAGTTTAATAACCCTTGAGACTTTTGGGTGTATTCACACTGCAGAAATAACCCAATTTAATAACCCTTGAGACTTTTGGGTGTATCCACACTGCAGAAATCACCTAGTTTAACCATCCTTGAGACTTTGGGTTTATCCATAACTGCAGAAATAAAATCACTTTTTGGTCCAAAACACACTTTGGAAATAATCCAGTTTGAGACCGCTTTAATTGTCCTGGCTCAGCACCAAGGAATCCAGGGAATTGTACTTTATTATGGCACCAAGGCTCTCTGACAGAGAAGGCTAAATGCCTCATAAAACTACAATTCCCAGAATTGGCTAGCAGTGTGTTTTGGACCCAAAGGACCATTTTATGGGATGGAGGTGGTCTTTTTTATTTGGGAGTGCAATGCCCTCCTTTTGCTGCACACTTCTGTCCCTAAGGCTCTCTCCAAATGCAAAATTCAGATGCACAAACCCATATATTTCTAATTATATTTTCTGCCTCCTGCTATTTCTTTTTCTGCTCCCAAAGTGCATATACAGCACTTGTGCGTACTGAGGACCCATTAACACCGAAGCAAAAGAGTCTTGAGGTCAAACTGGCATGCATTGAAAGAGATTGCTTCTGACAGGGGAGAAGAAAATGGGTATTTTGTCTTCCATTTACAGAGGAAACAAAAGAGGTCAGGGGAGGTCTCAAAGACCCCCTAATGGCCCTCACTGTACCATTTTGCAGATGCATTCGTTGGTTCGAGCCAGCCTACAACTAATAACTAGGGCATTTGGCATTTCTAGTAGAAGAGGAAAACACCCAACTGTGAAACATACAAACAATCCAAACACAACAGTCTGTGAGGTGCAAGGCCGCTATTACACAAGTCATAGTCCAACAGTTTTGTGGTTGTAAACCCACTTCTTCAGATGCAGTACAGAGTAACCTTTTCTTACAGATTCATTATAGCAGCTTGAGAGCTGTAGATGTCTTTAGTTGAGTTAAAACTGAATTTTTGTGGATATAAACCCACTTCTTCAGATGCAGCACAGAGTAACCTTTTCTTACAGATTCATTATAGCAGCTTGAGAGCTGTAGATGTCTTTAGTTGAGTTAAAACTGAATTTTTGTGGATATAAACCCACTTCTTCAGATGCAGTATAGAGTAACCTTTTCTTACAGATTCATTATAGCAGCTTGAGAGCTGTAGATGTCTTTAGTTGAGATACTGAAATCCATGGATGCTCAAACACTTTAAATACAATGGATAATAAAATGGCAACATCAAGGTTTGCTTTTGGGAATATATATATATATATATATATATATATATATATATATATTTAAATACAATGGGCCCTTGGTATCTGCTGCGGTTTGGTTTCAGGACCACTCATGGGTACCAAAATCCATGGATGCTGATGTCCTGTTAAATACAATGGCATAGTATATAAAATATATAAAGTGGAAAAATCAAGGTTTGCTTTTTGCAATGTATATATATATATATATATATATATATATTGGAATATTTTCAATCTGTGGATGCTTGAAACCATGAACAAACAAAGCCGTGGATATGGAGAGCTGACTGTAATGCTTCTCTGTGCTTCTTCTTCTTCTTCCAGGTGGGCCACGTTGCGTCCATCCTTCCTGCTGAATTTAGTAACATCAGAGGCCAGCCAAACTGGCTGCAGGGTAAAAACTGATCAGATAGCATACAGCTCTCTCTCAGTCTCCTGATAGTTTCCCAGGGCCTGCATTGGATTATGGCTTCCTCTGGTCTCTGGGCAATCGATTATGAGATTTATGGAGAAGTCCAGGGTGAGTCTGTTCATTTCTATTCCCTGTCCACCCCATGTATCCTGAATGTGCTGCTTTCTGGATCAGGGACGGGGTGGGTGGGTTGTACAGATATGGTTGCTTTGTTCCTCTGTGGCTTTCATGCTGCAAATAGGATAGAGCTTGAAATAAGATGCCAGCTCTGTGGGTTGCAGAGCTTTGCTTCATTTCTAACTGCAGCAAAGGCAATCTGGAGCTACCGTGAAGCCAAAAAGACAGTCTGTAAGGAGTCCAAAGGAATGTAATTGAAGCCAATACACAGGGGGGGGGGGTTACGTTTAGAGTGGAAACTAATTGGGAACATGAAGGTAATTCAGTGTTGAAGAAACAGCATATCCTAAAGCACAGCAGGGCGGTTTATTTCCTGGTACCACTGAGATCTAGGCCATTTCAGGGTGCATCCTTGATTCAACCTCATTTTTAACCAAAAATATTCACACATGCACACACATACAATTAAAATTATAGATTTTGTAACATGATTTGGGACATTCCAGCCCCAAAGTGCAGAAATGGAGCCTCAGAGAACTGTTTCCATGGCAAAAAAGGGGGTTGGGGGAGAAAGAGAGGCAAGATAATGTGGGACTCGTGCTGCATCCTTTTGTCACTTAGCAATAGTGATGCATTTGTTGGTTGATGGATTTTTGCCAGTCAGGGCTAGCATTTGCAATCACTTATATATAGAAAGGGCAATAATAATCTGCAGATCATAGCAATTAGCTGGGATACAGTGATATCACACAATGATTAACAGTGTTGCAAAAGGTCTACAGTGGAATGTTTGCAAATAAGTCACCCCTCCACATTTGCAGCTTTGACTTTTGCAGATTTGATTATTCATGGATGTGATTAATATGTTCTCTCTGGGAATCTCTAGGAGGTCATCTGGCATGACTTCAGTCAACGTCGGCCAAATGTTGTGCTGGAAAACCTAGAGATTCCTAGAGAGGACATTTCTTTAGGCATTTTAAGGTCCTCCAGTGCAATTTCATGGTCAATTTCATGGACCTAGAGATTCCTAGAGAGGTGTTCTCTCAAGTAAAAAGAAATAGTGCTTTTTTATTTGTAGTTTTTCCATTTTCTTGGAGTTCCTGTGCCCCTAACCCCAGCGAATGTGGAGGATCCACTGTAATGCTTTTTCAATGCGGGAAACGGAAAGACCAATCTGGATGGAAGAACTTTATATGTAGCACATTGATAAGAGAAGCTGAGTGGACTCTTAAAACAAAGGGAGTGAGCAAGCAATGCTCACATATAATTATAAATTATGGATTTTGGCATATTATATCAATGTGAATGGGCAACATGAACATACTAACCATTCCTCTCTTTACACCAGTGGGTAACTAACCTGAAGGATAGGTTAGCATCATCTTCAAACCTGAGGTTATAATTTTACCAAACATAAACAGTCCAGGTCATAAATCAGCTTTAAACCAGCAGCTGTTGCTGGTTTATGAACAGCATCCTGATCGGTCTTGGCACAATAAACCATAATCCTGGATTTGTGCTTATGCTCAAACTGAGCTTGCAAACATACTTTTTGTAAAGCAATGCATGGTGTCACTCATTACAAAGCCACTGACAATACTGTTAAATTTGTTAATTTTGCAGATTTGCATAGTAACTTTACAATCTACAAATTGATAATGGCATAAAAATGGAAACGTTCTGCTTAAATGCTTAAAAAGTAGGTCAAAACTTGAATAGTTACACAAAAGTGGATGTCATCCCCACTGATTAGGTTAATTTTGAAATGTAACTTTTGCAATGCTCATCTTACCCACCCCCCAAAAAGTAAAATTCGACATCATCTGAACTGTACTAAACTATTACTGACTCTAATCTCTGAGAGAAATTACCCTACAAGATTTATTGATGCATACTTGCAAAGTGAGGTGTGAACCAGAGGTAAGCAGACTACATAGTGGCTTAATAAATCAAATATATATATATATATAATAGTTCTCCTCCTGAGCAATCAACCCACAAAGGCCTGCCAAAACAAGTATGAACTCTTTCTGTTTGTCACTAATGCATAGATCACTAACTGACATCTCTTTCTTCTCGTAGGTGTCTTCTTTAGAAAGGTAAGACATATCCCACTGTAGCAGATCTGGTGAAGTATTCTCATCAATAGCACACCTAATGCAGTACTTTCCCAAACAAAGTTTCTATAAACCCTATGATTTCTAAGCCAAAACATGAGACCTACAGACAGTCCTTAAGTATTATGCATTAAGTTGTTTACACCCTGTAATTCAAACACGCACATACAGCCACACATAACATATTTTCCTGTTTGGATGTTAAGCGAAAAATCTTAGCTAAAGGGACTGTTACTTTAGATCAAGGTGAAATGAGGATAGTATTTCTTCTCACCTACTTAAGGAAAAGAAACATTTAATATAGTTTACTTGTTTCTAGACAAAAGATAAATACAAAGCAGAGTGGAGAGTGAATCTTGGTGTCACAATGCCTGGGAAGGAAGTAAACTAAGTAACTAAATGAATACACAAACCTCCCCTGTTAAGAGTCTTTGCCAGTTGTAGCAAGAAATCAATTAAATGTAGTAAAATTGTAGCAAACTAGTGCTTTCTTTGCTAAACTGGAGATTTGCATCCAGCTCTTTCCATTTGACTGGAGCTGAGCACCCAAAACTAGAGAATTTGCACCCTCATCTTCTGTTTGGAGGCAATTGATGAAAGCTGGAAACTCAGGGCTAAGCCCTGAGATCTGACAATACTAGGAGGGCTATTAAAACTCCTATGTACTTCTTAATGTCCAGATTGTTTTTTTTATTTGGTTTATATACAATACTCAGCTCAAATGCCTGTACTCTCAGATTCCTCCTGGATGTAGGTCCAAGACTGGCAAGGGGATTGGATCCATGAGAGTTATGGATACCCAGCAAAGTTGCCCATAGCTGCAGATAATGCGACTGAGGAAGCAAAATAAAACAGAACAGACTGAAAGGAATAAGACAGACTTGACTTATTAGTAGCCAACTCTAGGCAGCTACATATAGCTAATGGCTATAGTCCCTGAAAGCTTATGCTATTTTAAATTTGTTTAAGGTGCCAAAGGACTTTGTTGGCTGCCAATTAGTTACCAAGCTAGGTCCCAGGATGTTTGTTTATAAGGTCCTAAAAGGCTCAGAACCAGGTAATCTGAAGTATTGTCTTCTTCCATACAGATTGGCCTGGCCTCTGTGTGGGAAGCCTTGTTTACTGCACTGTGGTTTAATTTAGGGTACATCTACACTCAAGTAATAATACAGTCTAACTCAATCCTATGGAATATTGGGATTTGAAGTTTCACAAGGTTTTTAGCCTTCTCTGTTAAAGAGTGCTGGTACCCCACAAAACTACAAATTCCTACAAGTCTGAGCAGGGCAGCTGATGACTGGGAATCTTGGAGGCCTCTCATTCAGAGGGTCATCATAATTTGAAGTTGACGTGATGGCAAACAACAGCAGCAACAACATACATCTGTGATTTTCTTATATTTCCATTTTTTGCTACAACATACTATCCCTTTGGAAACAGATACAATTTGTGTCAACTTGAACCTGGGAATCTGGCATAGACTTCCCAGCCGCAGAAGAGGCTACACTGAGAGCAGATCAGAGCCTCCATGTGTAAAATAGACCATTGTTTCATTGCTTTTAAGGGCACATTCTGCCATTGGCTGGACTAGGAATTTGTTTTTATTTCAGTTCAAGCAGGCAAGGCTCATATCACTTCACCACAGTCTCAAAAGATTTGGGTATTCTTTGGGAAACATAGCAAATCCCCAACTAGAAAACCAGATGATTTGACAAAGCTACTTGTCTTTGTTCTTTTTCCTTTATCAGTACCTCAAGGGACAAAAAGATCTGCCTGGCTGAAAGACCCATCACAGATCATATCCCAGCTGAGAGCTTCTGTGTCACCTTACATAATCTTAAAACACAAAGTTCCTCAGTGAAGACAATCCACATATTTAGCTGCCAGTTGTCATGTAGGGCAACACTGAGCAATGTATCAGCCTTGATGTCTTTTGCTGACTTTTATATCTTTCTCTCTCTCTCTCTCTCTCTTTTTCCTGCTAGTACACAGAAGAGCAGGGTAGGAAGCTGGGACTGGTTGGCTGGGTGAAGAACACTGCCCATGGGACTGTGACTGGACAGGTACAGGGGCCAAAGGAGAAAGTGGAAATCATGTGAGTATGTGAAGCCAGAGTCTTTCTGCAGCTTTCTGGGGTTACTTTTAGGGCAACAATTGAAGTGGGGGGAGGCTGGATAAATGGAAAGTATAAAGAGCTAATCCCTTGCTTAGAGGTCCTGAAGAGGTCAGAGTAGAGGTGTGGAAGAAAAGGACATGACATTGTGCACAGATTCACACAACTATCTACACACAACATTGCCAAGTCTGTCTGAAAGTGATCAGCCTTGAAATCTGAGTCTTCCATCAAATTCAGTAGATGTCCTACAGTTGGCCTTGTTTTTCTTCACATTTATAAGGTAGGTCTTATAATGAACAGGTTTCCAACTCTGAATCAATCACTGCACATCCATGATTTGAACATCACAAGCACATAATAATAGCTGCTACTAAGAGCCAGTGTGGTGTAGTGGTTTGAGTGTTGGACTATGACTCTAGAGACGAGGGTTCAATTCCCTGCTCAGCAATGAAACCCACTGGGTGACCTTGGTCAAGTTGCACTCTCTCAGCCTCAAAGGAAGGTAATGGCAAACCCCCTCTGAACAAGAAAACCCCATGATAGGTTTGCCTTAGGATCGTCATAAGTAAAAAAATAAGCAATTTGAAAGCACACTATCACCACCACAACTATGACTTAACAGCCTCTTACTCCAGCAAGGTGCTGGACAGAGTTACAGGTTGCTCTCCAAAAATCAGTATTTTGGGCATATTTTTATTACAAATTAAAGCACCTCATCTTGACATGTGGTTAATATACCATTCCCAGTGAATCTTGACGTTTCTACCAATAGTTATAGGGCAAACAGAAAGGACAAGATTCACAGCAAAATTTAAATGGCTAATTTTGTTTTTATTCAAAAATCAAATTACAACAACAGCAAGAACAACACACTCTCCCTATTAAAAGCATTTGTAATGTTTACTTTTGCATTCTTTACAATACAGTCGGCCCTCCATGGTCATTGATTTTTTCAATCCACTGATTGAAAATATTCCAAAAAGATATAAATTCCAAAAAGCAAACTTTGATTTGCTTTTTAATATGAGGGATACCATTTCATGGTGCCATTGTATTTAATGGGACTTGAGTATCCATGGATTTTGGGATCCATGGGAGGACCTGGAAACAAACCACAGCGGATACTAAGGGCCCACTGTATAACCAGAGATATAGGGTGATCAAGATGGATAATCATTTGGGCTGACCCATGGTTTGTGTGAGAGAAAAGGGGATTGCTTTCCGACTTTCCTAAATTGCATCCCTGTTTTCATTTGAATGGTGGGGGGAGATGAAGGGATGGCCTCTTATAAATTGTTTCCACAATCCTGATCTGCAACAAATCCCATGCAGGGAATTTGCCCAACCTTCGTTATTCTAGTCATCCACCCCACCTCTTAATTTAAGTAGGGCATCTCCCCACACTATGTCCCTACAGTGAATTGTCACCCTGCAAATCTGGGGCTTGGGTCAGCTTGCAATTAAGAAGCTGGTCCAGGAGGAGATAAAGAAAATTGCTTTATGAATTTGAGAGCAATAGCAGTGTTGGAGGTGTGTGGGGGGGGGGGGGGAAGAGAGAGATGTAGTCCCTAACCAGGGTCACCCTGGGGATTTGTGGTGTCATGGTGATGAGGCATCTTCTGTAACTAGGACCTCCATCACCTTCACTGAGATGACAACCAGAGGCAATTTCTATAGCAACAACCCCCCCATCACATTGAAGATACATAGAGAGGGAGAGACAGGCGAGGAAACTGGGACAGTTTCCATAGCAACCTGCCTCTTCATATCTTCTACCTTAATGTCTTTTTTTGGGGGGGGGGGGAGGGAAAATTGGGGCTGCTTCCATAGCAACCACACTACTCTGGCCTTAGTAAGCAATGGATAAGTAGGTGTGAGATAATCCATAGCAACTAGTATTCCCCCAGTTGGTGCTGTTCTCTCCCTCCCTTCTTTCGTTCAGGTCCTGGCAGGGAATAAAAAGCAAAGGTGTGCAGCCATTTAACCCTCCCCTGCATTTGAATAAGAGTTCCGGAGAGAACCATAAACAGACACTTGGATCTTTAACCACCATCACCTCTGCCGCACATACACAAGCAATGGAGTACTAGTGTGTGGGTGGTGTTCGAAATATCATTTCATAGAATCATAAAATCATAGAATCATGTTATAAGAGGAAGCTTCATTCATGGGCTCTTTGGATATTCAAGATATTTCTTTACGTATCTCAGGCTGCACTCTCACTGCAGAAATAATCCAGTTTGACACCAGTTTAACTCAATGCTGTGTAACTCTAGTTTAGTGAGATTAGCCTACAGTTGGAACTGGCAAGCAGGCAGGCTGGAGCTGTTTTTCTTCCCCCTCAGCCTTTTCTCTTCTATTATAGCTCACTCCTTCCATTTGGATCCATTTCCCTGTTGATCTCTTTCTGCAATGCACTACTTTCCTTTTATTATAAAAGGTGACCTAGATAATGTGAGCATATCTCAAAGCATCTAGTAGATACTGGCTCAGCCATCTACCAGTATATATGAGTCCTTGTCTTGATGGCCTTTGGCTTCTCTTGCAGCCCAGACCCATGCAGAGCTAAAAAGGAGAGGAGGACAGCATGAGGTGTAATGTTGGTTTCTCTTTCTTCCTCTCCCCCCAGGAAGAACTGGCTCCGAAGCGTAGGAAGCCCCATGTCGCGCATTGACCGGGCTGTGTTCTCCAATGAGAAGGAGATCACTTGCCTGGAGTTCCAGTCCTTCTCCACCAAGTATTAGAGGCAGGATGGCATGACCACCTCTAAATCCACCAAGGGAATTTTCATCCAGAAAGAGGTTCCACCTTTCCTTTTTGGGGCAGACTTTGCTGTGCTGCTGCTGAGGATAAAATTAGACACTGCTCTGGGTCCTATCCTGCTCCCAGCACATCTTTGTATCTTCCAAGCAACTAGCTACACAGAAAATACCCGTAGAGTCCCCATTTTCTATAAAGTTATGTACACTTTCCACTGTTCTTCTTGCCACTCTTTGACGTTTGTCCAGGGATCAGAAAGAATGGGGAAGAGAGCTGCCATTGTAGGTGAATGGCAGAAAAACTCTTCCCTGCAGGAAACTCCTAACCCACTCCCATCCCATGTGAACACTGAGTAACCTTAGAAACCCTGTCTTGAAGAAAGCTGATTTTTGAATAACAGAAAGATAGATCTCTTCCACATTTCTCACTGGAAGAAGGCTGCCTTCCCATGTCAATGCCCACCTAGCAAGAATATTAGCTTATTAAACATTATTGGCTTATTAAAGATGATCTTTAAAGGAAAGAAAACTAGCGGTCTTTTGTGGTGGAGTTTGGCAGGGTCAGGTGTGTCCATGGTATTTGTGGATATACGGTAGTTTCTGTTCTCTGGGCAATCTTGGTGAGAGATCACAAAGTGGACTTAGAAGGAAGGTAACGGGTTCAAGTAACGGCAGGCCTTCCCTCAGTGAGGCATGCCTTGCCAGCAGGTCTTATAATTCAGCTACATGATATTTTTTAAATAATTAATGCAGTTCTATCGCTCTCTTTTTTTGGTACTGCAACTGAAATCCAGAAGCTGTATGGCTTACTGAAAGATTGTCCCTAGCCCATCCACTCCCTGTTATACTAAAGAAGGACATTTCATATCTCAAAATATCTGTATGCTAGTGCAAAATCTTGCGTTTTTGTCCCACCAAAATTATAACCCTTAGGCATTCCTTTTTTCCTTCCTCTGTTGGTGATTGCAGGGGAACATTTGAACAGTGGAGACCCTAAATTCCTCACTAAGATTAATATCATCATTTTACATCTGATAAAAAGTAGACAATAGTCCACAGAAGTTCATGATGTAATAGATGTAGTAGACTTTACAACACTATAGGAGTCTTTTGATATTGCTGCAACAACACGGCAGTCCCCTAGTAAAATGTTGCCATTATATGTGTATGTTGTTGTTGTTGTGTGCCTTTGTTTCAGATTCATGGCAACCCTAAGGCTAAGGAAACAGTAGCCCACATCCAGGGTTTCACCTGTCATGGAGTTTTCTTGGCAAGATTTGTTCAGAGGGGTTTTTGCTACTGTCATCCTCTGAGGCTGAGAGTGTGACTTGCCCAGGGTCACCCAGTTGGTTTCCATACATAGCCAAGCTAGGATTCAAACTCCCGTCTCCAGAGTCACCGTCCAGTGCTCAAACCACTACACCACACTGGATCTCAATTGAAAGGTATACTTTTAATTTTGCTAGGTGTTTATGTCACAGCTATTGCCATGACATTCAATGACATGTGGGAAGTATGCTTGATGAATAACATTAGTACAACAAACATTACTAAGGATTCTGTACAGTCTGGTATGGGAGGTCAATGTGTCTCTGTGGGTGACACCATGAGTTACTGCACCAGGTGATGCCAACCCTAGTGAGGCCATTGGTTGAATGGGCATCTTTTAGGAGCGCCCGAGGTGGGTATTCCTGTCTGGCAGGGAATGCGGGGCTGTCCAAGATGAATTTCAAAAATGTACTCCAGCACTCAAACTACTACACCATGCTGGCTCTTAGCTCTAAATAAACCATAGGAAGTGAATGTATATTACTACGAATGCTTTTCAGCTTTTATTTGCTAACGTCTGCCCTAAAGGCTTGAGTGTTGGACTGCGACTCTGGAGAGACGAAGATTCGAATCCCTGCTCGGCCATGTAAACCCACTAGGTGACTTTGGGTGAGTCACACTCTCTCAGCCTCAGAGGATGGCAATGGCAAACCCCCTCAGAACCAAGAAAAACAAACAAACCAGGATAGGTTAGCCTTAGGGTTGCCATAAGTTGGAACTTATTTAAGGGCACACAGCAACCACCGCCTATTTGGGTGGCTTGTCTTCTTTTGGGGTGGCACATTTTGGGGTGCCTTGCCCTCCTTTGTGGGGTGCCTTGTCCTCTTTTGCGGGCGAGGCCACCTGGTCACCTTGGGGCCAGATGAGATATCCCTTTGCCCAGGGTGACTAGATATCCTAACCACCAAGGAGGCCAAGGCACCACAAAATGGAGGACCTTCCAGAAAAACAGCTCACGACCAAATAAAGGCTACAAACACCCATAGAAATATAAATCCATGCTTCTTAGCCTTGGTCCAAACAGAGGACATTTTTGGAATAAGGCCCTGGGCAGAAGATTGAAATGGAGGGCGTGTCCTGGAAAAAGAGGACCTCCCTGCAAGGCAGTAGGGCAACTTATAGAAGGCAACAAAAAAAGAGGTTGGAAAAGGTAGGACGCCTTAGTGAGACTTTCCCAAAACACACACCTCTTGGGGAGGGGGAGGGGGAGGAGGGGGAAATGGCGTTGAAACCAGAATCAAATCCGGAGCATGGGGGTACTTGGGGGTCTTCCCAACCTCCCCACCCTAAATGTGGGCGACTGTTTGCTCTGAATGGCGAGGAAGATGCCCAATGGCTGCCTCTCAGCCTCGTGGCTTGGAGGTGGTGCGGCTTTGTTGGCCAGGCGGGGAGGGCTGGAGGAAGAGAAGGAGGAGGAGGAGGAGGAGGAGGAGGAGAAGAAGAAGGGAGGATCGTGGAGGGAAAGAGGAGGAGGAGGAGGAGGAGGAGGAGGAGAAGAAGAAGGGAGGATCGTGGAGGGAAAGAGGAGGAGGAGGAGGAGAAGAGGGAGTCTTCGGCCCCCTTCCCGCCCGCCTGGCATCGCCCCGGCGCCACCTGTGATGCTGGAGAAGCAGCGATGCGCGCGTAGGGCGCCTTTGGAGCCCAAAGAAAAGCGGAGGCCGCCCAGGTAGGGGAGGTTTTAGTGGGGGAGAAGGTGGGGAAGAGGGGGAAAAGGGGCTCTGTGGGTTTCCCCAGCCCCTAGGCAGCTCCGATCCTGCCCTTTGGGGCCTTGGCATGGAGTAGTGGGGTCGCCAATGCGGCACCTCTCCAATGCGCAAAGCAAGGGAGGCGCAGGGAAGGATGGAGGGATGGAGGGATGGAAGGACCCCCGGCTGCCCCCCACCCAAGACCTGCGATGGTGGACCAAGGGGTCCAGAGGGTTGGAGGGTCCTCATCCTGGGCCCCAAGGGAGGAAGGGAATGGAGGGGAAGGAAGCCCCTCACTCCTTGCCCAAGAATGGCTCTGGTCGCCCACCTTAGCTTTTCTCTTCCCCATGAACAGATGGTTCTTGTTTCCTTTGCTTTTGGGGGGGAAAGAGCAATGAAAGGGGCGGCCAAAGAGATAGGGATGCCTGAGGTGGAACAACAAATGGGGACACCCCCCTCCCCAGTCCACCCTCCAAGATAGAAGGCGATGGGGTAAGCAAAGGACTAGGAAAGATTTTGGCACCCACAAAGAGCCCACCAGCATCTTTCCCCTTCCTTGGCTTGAAAAATGTGTGTGTGTGTGTGTGTGTGTGTGTTGTGTGCCTTCAAGTCATTTCCGACTGGTGGAGAGCTTATGGTGGGGTTTTCTTGGCAGGATTGGTTAAGAAGAGGTTTGCCATGGTCCTCCCATGGCCACCTGAGGTCCTCCTGAGGCTGAGAGAGTGTGGCTTGCCCAGGGGCACCTAGTGGGTTTCATGGTCCAATTGAGAATAGAAGCTTTGGTCTGTATGTTTGTACGAATGCAAGGATATTGCCATGTTGGTCTGTTAAATCAGTATGTAAAGATCTCTTTGTATGAATGTGAATCTCTCTCTCTCTCTCTCTGTAGGTCTGTGCACACATGTATGTGTGTGTGTGTGTGTGTATGTGTATATGTGTATATATATGTATATATATATATATATATATATATATATTTGTATGTGTGTATACATATATACATACATACAAAATAATACTAACAAGTGATTAGGTAGCTAATAAGGTTAGTCAGAATCTGTTGCCTGAGGCACTGACCTCACTCTCATGATGATGATGATGATGATGACGATGATGATGATGATGATAAGAAGAAGGAGGGGGAGGAAGAAAAAGGGAGGATTTTTTTGTTCATCTTCAGGACTGTTTTTCCTTTATTTTGAAGCGGAAACTGATCAGCTATATTGACTGAGAAACAATGTAAGTCCTGGCCTCTTGCCACTCATTCATTTCAGAGAGGGAGCGGAGGTGGGATCTTCCACCCAGGCAGATTTTGTGTCATCTCACTATTCTGATCCACCCCAGTGGTGTGGCGCTCGGCACATGCTCAGAGACCACACTGTTGTCCCAATGGCATGACATGCAAAAGAGGAGATGTTTCCTGGGATAGGGAGAAGAAGGGCTGGCATCAAAGGGCTGGTGTCAAGGCCTGGTCCAAATGGAAGCTTTAGTTACTAGCCTTCCATGTTTGCATTCTCAGGAGCATTATTCTAGGCCTGGCCCAAGACGTTGTGCAGCCTGAGGTGCAAAATAGAATGGACCCCTCCACCACTGCATATACCTTAGGTCCTTGGTATCCACTGGGGTTTGGTTCTAGGACCCTCCATGGATGCTCACGTCTCATTAAATACAGTGGATAGTAAAATAGTGAAGCGTCCCTTATATAAAATGGCAAAATCAAGGTTTGCTTTTTTTAGAATCTATATATATATTTTGAATATTTTCAAACTTGAATCCATTGATAAAGAATCCATCCAGAGGGAGTGCAGAATGAGGTTTGGTATCAGCAACCTTACTTCAGTGGTGTCTTGTTGATTTTTGCCTCAGCATCCCTTCAGTGTTGTCCACCACAGCAAGGGCCTTGTGAGGATGCAAAGTGTACAACCTCACTGCATCCACCCCTCAAAATCTGACACCTGAGGCAGCAGCCTCACTGTGCCTCATGAGAAGGCCAGCCCTGGGTTGCGACCTCCTCTGTTCCCCATCTTTGGCCTGTGTCTTCCATTTTTTCCTTCCTCTTCTGCATTCCCAGCAAGGCTTTTCCCTGTATTCTGCCTTTGTGTCTGTGTGTATAACATATTCCTCATTTTTAGTAATTTGTGAAGGTTTTATTTTTGCGAACCAGCATGGCATGGTAGTTTGAACATTGGAATGCAACTCTGGGGACTAGAATTCAATCCCTGCTCATCCATGGAAACTCACTGGTTAACCTTAGGCAAGTCATACTCTCTCAGCCCCGGAGGATGGCAATGGCAGACCTTCCTCTGAACAAATCTTGCCAAGAATACCCCGCGATAGGTTCACTTTGTGTGTGTGTGTGTGTGTGTTGTGTGTCTTCAAGTAGTTTCCAACTTATGATGACACAGGGTTTTCTTGGGCAGATTTGTTTGGAGGAGGTTCACTTTAGGGTTGCCATAATGACTTGAAGGCACACAACAACGACAACCAGAAGGTTTTGCTCAAAGGACTAATTTCCTTTATAGAGCAGGAGGGACGTGATGAGTTATTTATTCTAAGCTTCTAGCTTCAGATGGATGGAGGCTGTAGCCAACAAAGGTGTTTAAAAGGGGAAAAAACCTCTTTCTCTCTTCTTATTTGTCCTCTAAGGTTCATGTGGGTGGGGATTACTGTGGGGTTAGGTACAAGCAGAACCCTTGCCATAAAGGCCAGGTAGGTACTGTATTTGATTCAAAATGAAAATCATTCCTTTGCCAGCTTGCTCTGTTATCACTACTAAAAAAAAAGTGTCTTTGTATGTCTTCAAGTTGCTTGATGGTGACCCCATGAATTTTCTAGGGTTTTCTTAGGCAAGGAACCCCCAGAGGTAGTTTTGCCAGTTCCTTCCTCTGATACAGAGCCTACAGCACTTGGTATTCCCTGGCAGTTTCCCATCCAAGTACTAACCAGGATTGACCCTGCTTCGCTTCCAAGATCCGACGGGATCCGGTGCCTTTGGGGTCTTCAGGCCCTTACTAAAAAAACCAAAAAACAGTGGAGGTTTGGTTCTCCTCCTCCAAATATAATATGGTTTGCTGTGAAGTTGAAGGCTTTCACAGTTGGCATCCGTAGTTTTCTGTGGGTTTTTTGGGCTATGTGGCGGTGTTCTGGAAGAGTTTATGCTGGTGAAACATCAGGAATAAACTCTTCCAGAACATGGCCACATTGCCCGAAAAGACCATAAAAAACAACATGGATTGGTTCTCTTTCTCCAAATTCCCATGTATGAATATTGGGGGATAATCCACCAGGAAGTCCTCCTTTTAAAATTTCAACTACAATGAACAGGAATTGATGCAAAAGCACTGAAGCTCTCACTGAGATGAGACCTGGTAGGAGAAGGCAGCAGAACATCTCTAGCTGTCCCTTTTCCTTTCTTATGCCCAGTCATTGGCAACTGATAAACCACAGACATTTCCTAATTAACCCACATCAGTGTTTATGTGTGTGTACTTAGAAGGGAGAGAAGAAAGGGAAGATAATTTCATTGGCTCCACTAAGGCACTAGCTTCTTTTAGCTTTTTCTTCCTCCTCCAACTCGGGTGCATCTACACTGTAGAAATAATGCCATTTGACATCACTTTCAGTGCTGTAGCTCCATCTTATGGCACCCTGGGATTGTTAGCTTTAGCTGACTCCCTCTCTTTGACACCTCTCTCTCTTTCTCTCTCTCTCTGACACCCCTGTCTCTATCCCTTTCTCTGACCTCTATCACCCTTTTCTCCTCCTCTGACATCCCTCTTCTTTCCCTGAACCCTTTCTCTTTCTCTGATTCCCTCCTCTAACATCTCTTCTCTCTTCCCTCTCTCTCTCTCTTTTGGAACCCCTCTTTCTGACACTCCTTCTCTCCCTTGCTCTGGTACTCCTTCTGTATACCCCTTCCCCCCCTTTGCCTCCCTCCTCCCTCTCCCTTTCTGAACCCCTCTTTCTGGCACCCCTTCTCTCCCTCATATCCCTTTTGTCTTCCCCTCCAACACCTCCTTCTCTTCCCTCTGAACCCCTGACACCCCTTCACTTGGGTACCTCTTCTTTCTCTCCTTCTAACACCCTCTTCTCTCCCCTCCCCTTCCTTGCTCTCTTTCCCCCTCTGAACCCCTCTTTCTGACACCCTTCTCCTCTTTGCTTTGGTACCCCTTCTGTTTCCATCTCTAACACCCCCTTTTCCCTTCTCTCTTCTCCATTCTCTCCCTCTGAACCCCTCTTTCTGACACCCTTCCCCTCCTTGATGTCCCTTTGACACCCCTCCTCTCTTCCCTTCTCTCTGACCCTCTGTTCTCTCCCTCCACTCCTCTTTTCCCCCATTCCCTTTCTTTTCTCCAGCAACCTACTGTGCAAAGAGGGACAAATTACTCTTGACAGAAGTCTGAACTCATCACTTTCAGAGGGCTTTTGAAAGCAGGCCAAGGGCTGCTTGTGTTTTCTAGGACTCCAGGTTGTCCACAGCACACACACACAGACACACACACCTCACAACAGGTTTCTCAGAGCAGTAAGGAGAATCCAAGCAGTCCTCTTGGCAAGGTGTCTTTCACTCTTGTCTCCATCTTTATAGCCACCCGTTAGTTCTCTTCTTTTTTGTATACAAGGAGAAACAGAGTGCCTTCTGGTGAATCGGAGCAAAGTGGAAGGCGATGTCAGTCCATATCTTGTCTCCGATTATAGCTGTATTTAATATTTCAGATGTGGGTAAAGGGAGAGAAAAAGGCAAAAAAGGAATCCACCTGGTCCTTCTGCAGTAAAGGGCATTCTGTTGGAAAAATTGAACTTTTCACCATTCACTCAAAGAAAAAAGGTTGATGGAGCATTTATGGTGATGATAGGAAGTGTGCTTTGCACATATTAAAGAATACTCTTTCTGCCACAGGTACAGGATTTACTGCAGGGATAAAGCAGTTGAACACCACTTGAACTGCCTTGACTCTATCCTACATGGTGCAAACTTTGTTAGACCTTCCATCCCTTGAATCACAGGTTTTATCTTTTCAATACTGGGGTGACTGCATCTTCCAGTATTCCCCAGTCAGTACTCCTGGTTGTCTGGTCAGGGGATTCTGTAATCCAAAAACGTCACATTTCCAAGCTCCACTTTGTAGGAACAAATGGAGTATGACTTTCCTTCTGAAGCAAGGGGTATTTCTTGGAAAAATGTGTACTTTCTACCATCAGCCTGGGGGGAGAAAAGTAGGTTGGTAGGGATTGTTTATGCTGTGGTGGGGATCTAGTTAATCCTTAACAGATAAAATGGCAGATGATATGTGTGCTTTGCACATATTAAAAGGCACTCTTCTTTTATCATTATTTTATTTGTACTGGGCCCTGGCATAGGTTGGGTTAGGTGTTGGCTAAAGAACCAAACTACAGCCAACCATTATTATTATTATTATTATTATTATTATTATTATTATTATTTCCTACCTCTCCTCAAGGCACAAGGTAGGGAACAAATAGACAAATAGAGAAGTCCATGCTCCTGCTGATGTCTGCACGCAAGATGTTTCTTGACAGCACTCAAAACCTTACCGTTGACATGGGGGATTCTGGGACCTGTGGTCCAAAACTGGTCACATTTCCAAGCTCTGCTATAAATCAACTCTTGGTTGTCTGTGGCTGGGAGATAACTGTGTTTGTGTGGCAGGGACATTCATTATTAGTTTACTGCTCTGGATCTGCCTCTATGGCTGTGCATTACATTTCCCAGTATCCCTTTCCTCCATTTGAAATCCCATTTTAAGGTGCATTTTGCAAAGGCACTCCCCAAAGTGGAGTGCATCCTGGTACTGAATTTTAGCAACAGGGAGGAGAGAGCAAATGTGTCCATTCCCTGGGGACAGCCATGCCTCATTTTGTGGCCTAGAAGAAGCCTTATCTTCCTCCTCCATCCCCCAAACCTTTGTCTTTTGCCACTCACCCCCCCCGCGCCAGCTGGTTCCTCATGGCTGGCAGACACCCCCCAAGGGTGCCTAGGGACTACTATTGTCTTACCCCCTTGCAGCTGTCCACTACTCCTGCTTGCTTGCCCTGTTAAATTAAAACCTCCCCCTTGTTTGTAACCAGCTGCGTTTTTGGAGGGTTGGGGTTGGGAAGAGAGAGGTTGGCTTCTAGTTAAGAATAAGGAAGATTCCTCTCCTCCCAGACTTTAAAAGGAGACGTGGAATTCCTTTCTGTTTGTACATGGAGATTCGTTTTTGGATGGATTTTGCAAGGCCTAGAATTTAAAGAGTGCATCTTTGTTGCTGTAGTGCACCTTCAAGTCGCTTCCGACTTATGGCAACCCTAAGGTGAACCTGTCATGGGTTTTTCTTGACAAGTTTCTTCAGAGGAGATTTGCCTTGCCTTTCCCTGAGGCTGAGAGTATGCGACTTGCCCATGGTTTTTATGGTGGGTTTTATGGCCGAGCTGGGAATCGAACCCTGGTCTCCACTTGTAGTTGTACATGGGGATTCGTTCTTGGATGGATTTTGCAAGGCCTAGAACAGTAATTTCCAAACTCTGTCCTTCCAGGTGTTTTGGACTCAGGCTCCCAGAATCCCAGACTACTGGCCAAGATGGCTGAAGTTTCTGGAAGACCAGAGTTTGGGAATCACTGGCCTAGAACCTGAGGGTGCATCTTTGTTGTTATTGTGCACCTTCAAGATGCTTCCAACTTATAGAGGTCCTAAGGTGAACCTATCATGGGGTTTTCTTGGCAAGTTTCTTCAGAGGAGGTTTGCCATTGCCTTCCCTTGAGGCTGAGAGCATGTGACCTGCCCAGTGGGTTTCATGGCCATGCTGGGAATTGAACCCTGGTTTCTAGTTGTAGTCCAACACTGCAACCGGAGTCCATCTGTACTGTAGAAATAATCCCATTTGATCCCACTTTACATGTTGTCACTCCATCCTATGGAATCCTGGGATTTGTAGGTTTACAAGGTCTAGCCTTCTCTGCCAAGGAGTCCTGGTGCCTCACCAAACTCCAAATCCCAAGTTTATGTTGGATGGAGCTGTGGCAGTTAAAGTGATGTCAAAGGCATTATTTCTACAGTGTTGATGCACCCTTAGAGGGACCATATTCTGCCATACAAACCTGCCCAGGTTTTGAGACTCTCTGCAGACTTGACAAAAGCATTCAGTGGGAACATGGGAGACAGCACTGGAGTTACATACAGAAGGTCCCAGTTCAGTCCAAGTAACATATGAAAAATGTATGAAAGAAATGATTTTCTTCTTGGTCTGGCATATGACAGATGTTCTTCAGCCTGTAGGGGAATGCCATATGATCTCCTTGGACAAATGCAAGGGCCCTGGAAAGGCACTTTTGATGAGTTTCTGATTGATGCCAAGCTGTTCTGGATGCCATCTTCACCCATCTGTGGCTGAAGTGGTCTTTCCTTGGTGTGATGTGTTTAAAAAAACACAAAAAGTGGAACGTTTGCACTTTGTGATGTGATTGTGTCTTGCTTTCTTGGCTTGTGCTTTTGTGTATTCTCTGACTGTTATTGGCTTTCAATCCAATCAGCCGAGGGATTAAGTCTTCATGGTATTAGCTGTGCAAGGAGGAGGGTATTTCAGAGGAAGAGGAGATTTGCCGGCATTCTAGTATTTTGGCTTAGTTTGTGGGGTGCAGAGCATAAAATGAACGCTAAACCCTGCTTATTTTCTTTTTAGAAAAATGAAGAGTTGTTATTGTGCTTCTTCAGGTCATTTCCAACTTGGGACGACTCTAAGGTGAACCTGTTCTTGGCAAGATGTGTCCAGAGTAGGTTTGTCATTGCTTTCCTCTGAAGCTGAGAGAGTGTGACTTGCTCAGGTCACCCAGTGCATCTGAGGAAGTAGACTTTAGTCTACAAAAGCTCATGCTGCCAACTTCTTTCTTTCAATTAGCCTCAAAAGTACTACAAGATCTCTCTACATGGCTGAGTAGGAATTTGAACCCTGGTCCCGCAGAGTCCTAATCTCCTGAAACCGCTATACCACAAAGCATTGAATTTTAAGACATACCCTGCAAACCCTACTTTGACCCGGTAACATTGGTCTCTAATCCTATAGCTAGGGATAGGAAGATGTTAGCAAGCAACTCTGCACATGTTCAGGTACACCCTTTTCTCCTGTGTCTTCCTTTTCCTGATTCTGAAAAAGACACTCGGTTGAATTTTCTGGTTCAAAGGAAGGTGAGGACTTGCTAGCTAGTTTAAGGTATTTTAGAAAGACTTAGAGAGAAATAATATTTTTAATGTGGGATCGTAAATGATGTTAATCCAGAGCGTAGCTACAGGGAAGGGAGCAAAATAAGGACTTGGCCCCCAAATAAGAATTTTGCCCACCCCAGTGAAATTTTCCTGCAGTCTCCCAACATTCAAGCATTGCAGTCATTTAAAACCTCAGTGGAGCATTTGGAAATGAGGTTGAGGCATCCAAAAAAAGGGGACAGGCAAAGTGGTCAAGGTAACACAAACACAGCAAATATATAAGAGTTCTGCGTGTGAATGGTTTCCAGCATTTCACTCTCCAATGCCAGAGATTTGGAGACTAAAGGAAAATTTCATTTGGCAGGTCAGATGTTTTATTTATTGGCGAGGGCAGCAAAATGTCTCATAGCTACACCTCTGGATCCTATAAAGGTAGTGCCATAGAGGAAGTATCATGCTTTCAAAACTTGACCCTAAAGAATTGCTCAGAATCTGGCTTTCTGCAAGATCAAAAGTGCAGATTTTTTTTTTAAAATAAAAAACACATTTAAAATGAATCTAGTCATTATATTTGTGGGGGACAACACTTTTGTTGTTGTTCTTGATAAATGGCTGGTGGTGTTTGCCTCCTTAGCTGGAATCCTTAAGAGTATAAGCTTCCTTTGGCACTCTGTTGCTAAGAATAAACTGGTCAATTGGTCGGCGTAATCTCTGGATTAGCTACTCTTATGCTCTTGCGTTTGGCTCTGGGTCCCTATTGCCAGCCTAGGTCTGCCCTTGCCGCCACAACAAGCTCACATCAGAGCGCATGGCAAAGGTTTGCGGTCTTTATTCTTCCTGAAACCATCATTACTTATGTTGCAGGACACAAAATAGGACCACGTTTCAAGGTTTCAGCAATTTTCTTTATTCGTCTCCCCTAGTTATAGCTGCTAAAGCTGAAGTCCATAACATGACAAAAGCAACCCAAAGTTGTGTGCTGGCACATCATGATAAGCCATGGGTATTTTGTTGAAATCTAGCTTGTCATAATGTGCTAACTTGCTAGCCTACAAGCCATGGTTTGTCAGTCACCCACAAACCACACTCAGAAACCTTAGTTTGTATACAAATCCTGGCTTGCTTAAACTATGGCTCATTGTCCAAATACATCTGAGGAAGTAGACTTAAAAGTCTATGAAAGCTCATGCTGCCAACTTCTTTCTTTCATTGCTGCAAGATGGCTCATTGTGACATCTGAACCTGTAACTGTTACTTGACATGGTGAAGCTGGAAATCATAACTGTTGACTGCACGACAAGCCAAGAAGCTGGTTGCATTTGCATAGCAGTAGCCATGCTAACCATGGCTTGTTGCTTTAGTCATGAATTGCTCTTCAGACGATCACACGAATCAAGGTTTGTTTTCACTGCTTCTTTCCTGTTTCTCTCTCACTCACTCATTTTGTCAGCCCTGGTTTCAAGGTAGGCAGCTGGGGAAGACAACCCAAGAACAAACTATGTTTAAATCATGGTTTAAACAAGCTTGAGTTTGTAAACCAGCATCAGACCAGCTCATCTAGCTCCATATTGGCTGTGCTGACTGGCAGCAGCTCTCCAGTCTTTCAGACCAAGGTTTTCCCCTCAGCATTACCTAGAGATGCTAGGGATTCATCCTGGGGATCTTGTGCATACTAACAGGCGCTTTCCCACTAATACTACACTACATCCCACTATATCCCATTACAACTCCTGTATTGATATAGCCATGTACATCTCCAAGCATAGGGGCCTTTGCTTTTGCGATATGTTTCTTTATTCCTTCATCACATTAACAGCCCACCTGGACACTCTTAACCCATGGCATTTCTTTCCTGCAGTGGGGCATGAGCAATGCACAAAGAAGAGAGTGAAAGCTTATCTCAATGTGTTCCTTAGTGAGTGTCATACTGTTGCTGCGAGGCTGCAGCTTTATGGCTTTTATAGCATCGTTGCCAGATTCCCCCAATGCCTTGGGTTCTGGTCTCAGCTGTTTGTTCACTGCCTCTCTCTCTCTCTCAGACACACATATACAAAAGCTGCCGGATCTGCATCGATTCTGTGTTTCCCTGGGGCAGAATCCGGAGGGCATCATCACCTGAGCTTGCAGAAGACTGAGCCCGCTAGGCAAGCCGAGTGACCTGCTTTGTCCGCTTGACCCGAATTTGGCTCCGCAGCTGCCACTGGGAACATGAGTCACCAGAAGCTGTGACCCAGATCTCCACATCAAGGGGCACCGGTTGGCGATGACTGTCTGCCCCGGAGTATCCCTGCTGCTTGGAGATCCCAAGTGTCAGATATTTGGGGTGTGTGGAAAGCAAACAGACTCAACATATATATGGATGTTGGCACCAATTTTAGGGGTTATTAGTTGATGAATCTGGGTTGAATCTTTGTTGTTTGCATGCATTTGGTATGCATCCGATTAACATTTTTTTTGCAGGGCTGCCAAAAAAATCTCACTTAACCCGGGATAATCAATCTCTGGGTTTTTTTTCTTGAGCTTTTCTAAAAGATTTGCATGTGTGAGTAACTGATGCAAATAGGCCCAGGATAAACCGGGATAAAACTCTGCATGCCTTGAACGCATTTCGAATACATCCACATTGTCTACTCCATCTTTATTTGAGCATTGGCATGTGGGAGCAACCGAACTGGCAAAGATGGGCATAGATGTGGTTCCATAGTGTGAACAACAATCCCAGAATGCGTGAGTGAGATTATTCGCATAGTTGGGCTAAAAAACCACATCTGAATGACCCCTAGGTCAAGCGGTCCTTTGCTTTGGTACCTCAAGCAGGATTTTGAGTGTAAAGAATAAAAGATAAAGAATGAAAATCAGAAAGAGGTGGAATAGAAAATATTAATCTGGAGGGAAAAGCACCAGTCTGCTGTTTTGTAAGAGTCTTAAGAAAGCAGGAGAGGGGGCATTTAGCACATCATGGCTGAGCTACGTCAGAGGAAATTGGGTGGCATAGGGGCCAAAGGCAGGAGGAAAATAGGCAAAGAGGTTGTGAAGGGAACCAGGCATTGGAGAAATGGATTGTTTGAAGCCAGCAGTTCTTGCCTGCCTTATCTCTCCTCTCCTGCCCAGGCTTGGGAACACCATGCTTTGTTTTTGAAAAACCAGATGGCTAAAAATGTGAATGCACTTTAGTCAACGGGGGAAAGACATAGTGGTATTTTGAAAACGTGAACAAAAAAAAAAACAAAAACTTTTTTTTAATTTTTTGTTAAACAGTGAAAAAGAAAATCATAAGAATTAGAGTCTCGCAATCTCATACAAAAAGCAACGATTGCTTTGAAATGTGACAAAACTGAGACTGAGATTTTCAGATCCCTGTTCAAAGCCTTGTTTAACACCTTTCCCCATTCAAGGGGAAACTTTCCCTTAACCACACCGAAGAACCACTGTCTGCAGATATTCTGTTTCTGACAATTTCGATTGTGAGAACTTAGAATGTTTATGGTTGTTCCGTGACATCACTGTAGGCCATGGAATAATAGACTTTTACAGACAGAGAAGAGACACAAAAAGAGCTGAGTTTTCTTCCCCCTATATGTTATATTTTTAAAGTGTGTTGGGCCTTTGGAAGGGGTGTTAATCGCACCTCAAAGGTGCTACAAGATCTCTCTACATACTGATTCTACAGACTAAAGGCTGTATCTTTGAATCACATCTCCTTGTTTCTTGGTGTGTTGCAGGTCCTTGCATGAAGAACCAGCTCTCACGCAGGCACCCTGCAAGGGGGAATTGGACACCCTGACGGTGTGACATTTTTAGGAGCTGCAGAACCAGGCTGACATTTTATGTGAGTGGATCAGGTGTGCCTTGAATGTGGCTGGATGCAAAATATCTCTGAAGACCAGGGTTCGAATCCTCGCTCGACCATGGAAACCCATTGGGTGATCTTGGGCAAGTCACACTCTCTCAGCTTCAGAGGATAGCCATGTCAAATCCCCTCTGACAAAACTTGCCAAGAAAAACCCATGATAGATTCTCAAGTTAGAATTGACTTGAAAGCCAACAACAACAACAACAACAACAACAACAAGATAGCTAAGATAGATTTTATTCATGTATTTAATTAAGGGATTTACATCCTGCCTTTCTCCTAAAGTGGGGCTCAAGGTGGCTTACAATAGTTGAGAAAGGTAGCATTAAAACCTCGATTACAAAAGTTGAAAAATAATGAAATATTACTGATATTAAAACATCAGTTAAAGCCAGTAAGAACCATCAAAGCAAAAATAAATAAATAAATAAATAAAAATTAAATAATTAAATAAAAATTAAAAAATTAAAAACCAAACATTAAGAAAGCATTTTATATAGATATTAAAAATCTGGAAGTTGTACCGTCTTCTGCAAGACAGTCAGGTGCATCTACACTGTAGAAAATTATGCGGTTTGACACCACTTTTGCTACCATGGCTCCATCCTGCAGAAGCCTGGGATTTTTAGTTTGGTGAGGCGCCAACACCCTTGGGCTAAAAGCTTTGTTCAAACTGCAAATCCCTGGAACGACGACGCTTAAAAACGATGTCAAACTGTATAATTTCAACAGTGTAGATGCAGAGGCCATTTTTGCTGGACCAGGCCTCAAGCCTCCAGCATCCTGTTCCCATGGCAACCAGCCAATGGCCTTAATGGGATGCTCACAAGCCAGAAGACCTTCTTCCACATTGACTCCCTTCTAACCGTGATGCGGCCTCTGAGGCTGGAGGTAATACAGAGCTTGTCAGGACTAGTAGCCATTGATGGCTTTATCCTCCCTGAAAGTATCTAATCCCCCTTTAAAGCTGTCGGAATTGGCTGCCATCACTACATCCTGGGATAGCAAGTTCCATATATATGTTGTTGTCTAATGCCAGCCACTACACCATAGTGAAGCGTGTGTGTTGTGTGCCTTCAAGTCATTTCTGATCTATGGAGACCCTAAGGCTTCATGGGGTTTTCATGGCAAGATTTGGTCAGAGGAAGTATGCCATTGCCTTCCCCTGAGGCTGAGAGTGTGTGACTTGCCCAAGGTCACCCAGTAGGTTTCATGGCCAAGCTAGAAATCAAACTCTCATCTCCAGAGTTGTAGTCCAATGCTCAAACCACTACACTACACACTGGCTCTTGATATTATTATTATTATTATTATTATTATTATTATTATTATTATTATTATTGATACAGGGAGTCCAGGCAATTGACAACACATTGAAAACAGTACAAGTTAAGACCAGTACAAGTTAAGAACAAAACCAAAGCTTTAAAAATGTAGATGTTAAGTTTAAAAAAACAGTTAAACAATCCATGTGAGCAATCAATACGATAGCAATCAAAATTAATAAACAATTAAATAATCAATGCTAGCAATTCCAAACAATTACACAGTCAATGCTAGCAATCAAAACACTTGCTCAGTGGAGATGCCCCATTTGTTTTTAAGGACAAAAGACCCATTTTGGGGGGCTGTATATTAACCAAAAAGAGCCAGAGGGTGGCATAGTGTCAGTTTAAGCTCCCCTTGTAGCTGGTCTTTCATGTGTTGACAGAGAAACAAGGAAATTTTGCAAAATGGAAATTAGATGAAAGAAGAGTGGGAACAATAGTGAAAATGGCTAATGCATTAGTCATGGCCATATATGATGATGATGATGATGATGATGATGATTATATATATATATATATATATATGTGTGTGTGTGTGTGTGTATATATATATATATATATATATATACTGTGTATGTAATGTTGGCATTAATTGGGATTCAGGGGGCTGAACTATTAGTAATGTGTTACTAATATTTTTAAAATTATATTTTGGGAAGAAAAAAGCCTTTACAAATAGGAAAGTGGCTAAGAATCTCCTAAAATAACATTTTGTGGAGCAACAGCTAAGCCTGACTCATTGTGACCAAATTAAAAGAACCCACACATATACACACGATTAGTGTTCGAACTTTAAAAAATAGCAAGGGATATCATTACGTCCTCATCACAGAAAAAGTAGGACACTGCAGGCAAACGCTGTTACTTGTAATACTTTATCTCCAAGTTCTGGATGAAAACCTGTGTTTTGAGCAGGACATTTTGGATTTTGCAGAAGCGTACTGGGATGGAGAAGCAACAGAGGCATTTGCTTGCAGGGAAAAGAGTGGGGGGAAAGCACTTATTTGAATTTCTCTCTTTCAGAATTGCAATTGACAGGTTGGTTGCAAGGCAGAAAAGATTAGCTTGCAATCTTACTTTGTAGGATTGGATAATCTTCATTTGAAAAAAAAAATGAAGATTCTGGAGCTCGGGAAAGCCATAAAGAAGTACCCAATTCTTGTCTAGTTTTCATCTCAACCAACAATTCACCAGCTTTCTTTAGGCAAGTAGTACTTTCTCTGTCTCTCTTCCCAAATCATATTGAGGAGAAGATTCAGGGATATTTAATTTAGGGGCAGGGGGAATGAAAGTAGATAGGGAAAAGCTTTCCAGTGTGCCGTAGTGGTTTGAGTGTTGGACTAGAACTCTGGAGACCAGGATTCGAAACCTGGCTTGGTTATGTCAACCCACTGGTGACCCTGAGCAGGGCACACTCTCTCAGCCTCAGGGGAAGGCAATGGCAAACCTCCTCTGAACAAATCCTGCCCAGAAAACCCCATGATAGGTTCACCATAAGTTGGAGATGACTTGAAGGCACACAATTACAATCAGAGGCAGGAGCTTTCTTAATGCCAGTTTGCTTGAGAATCTGGGAAAGAGGGGTCTGTTGCCCGCATGACCTTTTTGTGGTCTTCCAAAATGCCTCTGGGAGAACAGGATGCTGGAGTACAGAATCCATCATTCTGATTCACTTGGGGCTGCCATATCTCAGGGCCTGGTCTTGACTCTTCATTTTTCATGGGTCATCTCCAGGTGGGAGTGGAAGGTGCACATTCTCCAGTTTTGGTGGGCTCAGTTCCAAGTAGGGGGAAAGAACTGTGTGTAAATCTCCATCTTGGCTATTAAAAGTTCCAACTTGCTCCAGTTTCCAAAGGTTAATGGATTTGTTGTTTCAATTTCAAAGACTCTTCAGAGGGTCTCTGTATTTATTAAGTTAGCTTTTTCTTTCCATATGGTTGTGGCGCTAGGGTCCACCCTCCAGCGTACTCTGCATTCACCTGCAGATAGACTAGATTTAAGTGTTCCTTATACTGTCACCTTAAATAAGTAACTAATCCTCCCATTTCACGTTCCTCTGACAGCTGCCCCTTTGGCTAAGATACCTGTCTTCATTTACAAACAAAATACATTCTGCTGATGTGTATTTGAATGACAAGCTCTGAGCAACTGTGGTTGGTACAGAAACCTCAGGGCTTCAGACAATCCTGAACTGGCCAACCCTTGAACTTGTTGGTGTTATCAATATCAATATTGGTACTGCCAATATGCCAGTATGGGCATTACTGGCATCAGTAATACAGAGACCTACCATTCAAATTTGCTTGAGGCAGAGATGGGGAATGTGTGGCCTTCCAGATACTGCAGCTCCCATCATTCCTCATCCTTGACTGTGTCTGGTGGGAGCTGCAGTGCAGCAAAACCTGGAGGGCTACATATTTCCCATCCATGGCTATAAGGATCAGCGAGACATTGCAGCAAAGGCTTAAGGAAATGAGATGCTGATTTCTAAAGGCGGCTGTTGAAATGCAAATTCAAATCGATTTGTGACATATGCACACCCCCAAAAAAGCAGTGTTGTCTTTTGGGAATTGTCCTACAAAATGTGCAGAGTTGTGTGTGTGTTAGAGAGAGAATGGGAATATGAAGCCTTTGGGGACTGTAGTGGCGCCACTGGAATCCCTATGCATGCTAACATTATGGCCACCATGTGCAGGATTTAAACATTTTCCACATCGCTGCAGTCTCTCTCATCGCTACTCACCAACAGCTGATTTTACAACTTTTTGAAAACATGCCCTCTCCAAAAAGGTTCCCAAAGCCTAGCCATCTGACAACAGAACCAGTAAATGGTTCTCAAGCACTTTAACACATGAGCAAGCATAAAGAAGATGAGAAATTACTTTCTATATGAGAAATTACAAAGAAATTACAAAGAAAAATATATACAAATAATTGTGTATTTTGGTTGGCCCAATAAAGGTATCATTGTTTGGATGTTATTGGATATACAAATTACAGTTAGTTTGAGGTCAAGAGACCTGTTAGTTAAGGGTCTCAATGTGCTCACTGCTCCCCTTTGTCCTTGCAGGTGGACGTTGGCCCCGGGTCAAAATCACCATGAGTAGCACTCTCTCGCCCACAGACTACGACAGCCTGGAGATCCAGCAGCAATACAATGATATTAATAACCGCTGGGAAGTGGCTGACGAAGATTGGGATAATGAGAACAGTTCGGCTCGGCTTTTTGAGCGTTCCCGCATCAAAGCATTGGCAGGTGAGAGATGGTGGGAGTTTTAATTTTGCAAGGATTTTGCATTGATGTCTTGCTTTAAAATGTGTGACATAGTTCCTCTGCTCATGTCCAGAGTACCTTTCCCTTACCATTGGGGAACTCCGTGTGTTTACAAATGCAACCTGCTATTGTCGAAGGAGAGCCAGCATAGCATAGTGGTTTGAGAGATAGATTATGATTTATTTTACTTCTTAGCTTCATTTATTTTATTTAATAGCTTCACTTAAGAGCCAGTATGACGTAGTGGTTTAAGTGTTGGACTACGACTCTGGAGACCAGGGTTTGATTCCCAGCTTGGCCATGAAACCCACTGGGTGACTTTGGGCAACTCACACTCTCAGCTTCAATGGAAGGTCAGGGCAAACCTCATCTGAGCAAATTGTGCCAAGAAAACCCCAGGATCGGTTCGCCTTAGGGTTGCCATAAGTCGGAAATGACCTGAAGGCAGACAGTGATATACCTTATTACACCCATAGCCTGAAAATAATTTTATATAATATTTTATTTACTAATTTGGTGCCTGAAACCAAGTCTGAGGATCATTTAAGAAAGCAAAGGCGTCACCATCTCAGCCACCCATTTGGATGGTTTTGGAATAGTTTGGATCTGGAAATTCCAGATAAGGGAGTATATAATAAAACCATTGTATAAACAAAATCAATAAAACCATAAAAGCATTTGCGGGGCCAAAGCAGAGCACCTTCTTTGAATCCACAAGGTCTCAGGTTCAATCGAGTTTAAGGATGGGAAAGGCCCCCTGCAAAAAGAAATCACAAACCTAGATAGCTGTTGCCGATGACTGCATTGTTATTTAAAACCATTTTAAAAGGGTTATAGGGCAGGTTCAGTGCTGAACATTTTGGATGTTGTTAAGTTTGCACCAGGATAGGAGGGTATTTTATTTGGCTTCTGCAGGCAACCCCAATGTCATTCTCCTTTGGATCTCCCTCCTGACTGCTTTCCTTCCCAGATCTTTGTATTTCTGTGTGCTTGTGTGTATGTTTGTGAGGGATTGACTCCCTTTTCTCTTCCGACTGCTGATACTGTGGCCAGAGAGAGGGACTGGGAATGAATCAAAGGTGAAACTTTCCATGACCTGTCCCTACAACAAGTGGTTTGGAGAATCTGACAAATTTTAACAACCGGTTTGGGCGAACGAGTGCAAACCAGCTGGACAGCATTGAATAAAGACCAGGGGAGGGAAAAATGTAGCCTAGGGGATGCTGGCAACCCCAAATCTCTAGTTTTTCTGTATTTGAGAGGGTTGAGATGATGATCCCACAGCCTCAGAGTCTCTTATTCACTCACGGCCTCAGCCTTTCTCCTTCCAAGTCTGTAAAATGGGCATAATAAGAACGGAAGCCTGAACTCATGCTCAGGCTCAGCCCTCTAAAATGAAGTAACAACAGCAACAACAACTTGTTGTCTGTGTATATTGTATAAATTGATGTATAAGTCTAGAAATTTTAGTCAAAAAATTGACCCCAAAAAGCTGGGTCGACTTATCCACAGGTCCATGTAAGTACTGTATTTTAACTCTTTCCCATCTCTGAGTAGAGTGGCAAAAGGTAAGAGCTTAGTCCATCCCAGGAGCAACCAAAAGAAGCACCAACCACATTTACTCTTTCAACTTCTGGCCTTTTTGAATGCTTAGGTGGGAAAATGGCAGTGGCGGCACCTCTTGGTGCTTCCCCTCAAAGGAATGCTGAGAGGAATTAGGATTAGAAGGATCTGAATAAGACATTAATGTCTGAAGACAGTAAACTTCATCCTTTACATCCTTTGCTACGTGCCCCTAAGTTTTATCCTCGACTTATCCACGAGTCATATCAAAATCCATCATTTTGCCCCCAAAACTTGCCCTCGACTTATACATGAGGTGGACCTATAGTCGAGTATATACTGTACGTTTTGCCATTTCAACATGGGAGCTTTTCCACCGTTTCCTTTTTTTGGTAACATACTGAATGGCTTCCTTGGTTTATTATCCATCGGACTCTCTCTCTGCCACTCGTCCCTCGGGGAAAATGCCAATGAACACAATGCCAGTGAACACAAGCCAAGGACACAAGCAGTCTGGCTTCAGGCCATGCTGTCCTGTCTGTGGATGGAGCAAGCGTGGACTTGAGCAATTGGGTCCTCCAAACCAGTCCAGGGCTTGAGTTATTCTGTAGGATGTAATGTTCTCTGATTATTATTTATTAAGGATTTATATCCCGCCTTTCTCCCACAATGGGATTCTAATGGCCAGAGGTTGGAAATCTTTGAGAGGAGGAGCAGTAAACTATCTAATTCACTATTTGCAAGCCACTCTGAGAGCATTTCTATAGAGTGGGGTATAAATACAATGAAGTGTTAGTATTAGTAGTAGTAGTATCCCACTTTCCCCCCAAAATTGGGATTCAAAGCAGCTCACATCTAAGAGCACAGTACATTTAAAAACTTACAAAAGTGACAACAACAACAGTAATAACTAGCTTTTCTATAGAGTGGGTATAAATAAAATGAAATTATTGTTGTTGTTGTTGTTATTTGTATCCTGCTTTTCTTCCAAAATTGGGATTCAAAGCGGCTCACATCTAAGAGCACAGTACCTTTAAAAACTGCTGCTGTCTAGAAATGTTGATTGGGGATGATAGGACATGTGGTCCCAAACATTGCTGTTCAGAAGGGAAAAAAAACAGCTACTGCAATGGTTTGAGCATTGGACTACGACTCTGGAGACCAAGGTTCGATTCCTGAGTTGGCCACGAAACCCACTGGGTGATTTGAGGCAAGTCACACTCTCTCAGCCTCAGGGGAAGGCCATGGCAAACCTCCTCTGAACAAATCTTGCCAAGAAAACCCCAGGATAGGGTCGCTTTAGAAGTCAGAAATGACTGGAAAGTACACAACAACAACAGACGTGTGTCTGTATGAGTGTGTGTGTGTGTGTGTGTGTGTGTAAGAAAATTAATTGGTGAATAAATCGGTCTGCTGTGGCAAGCATCAGGCACATGACTGGAATGGATTAGTACAGTTTAACCATCTATTGTGTTTGCCTGCCAAGCTTCAGGCCAGCCTGGGAGCCTTGTCTGCTTAAATCCCAAACGCGTGGGAGCTGGCTGTGTGTGTGTACTCAGTGGCAAGAGGACCAAAAGACACTCTGCACATGGTCAGAGGCACGTTCCTGGTTGTGCCAACCCTTTGAAAGCTCCAAACCCCAGCGTTCAAGACCTTAGGGCTGTGGGAAAGTGCACTTGCTTGTTTTATTTTATCAAGCAAGAGAAACTGCTAATGAAATACAACAGATGCCAGGATTTCTGAATATGTTTGCAGAGAGTGCCATCTCAGATGGACCTAAGCAAGTGTCTCTGTTTGAGATTATTATGAGAAATGCCTCTTCCCCCGGCCTCCTTCCCCTCTTCCCAATGTCCCACCGAAATTTCAGTCCCTCCAAGGTCAAAACACGGGAAACAGACATGGAGCAAAGAGTCAGTTTGCCCAGCCCTGAACAACAGGGGAGGCATGCTGAGTGTTCATGGCCAGCATGATGGCCACACAAAAGGCACACAATGGGACGCAAATCCCACATTGTTTGGCCTCTTGGGAGGCTGGGTGAGCTCATCTTTTTCTCCCCATCCTCCCACTCCACTGTCAGTTTGGTTTCTGCCTTTGAACAAACTTTTGGGCACCCGATTCTGGTTATAGTTGGGGAGGAAGAGATGGAGGTTGAAGACCAGAAATGGGAGAAATGGAAAGGATGGGTGGTGGTATAGCAACCCTTTTTGTAGGGTTTGAGAGCCAGCATGGTGTAGTGGTTTGAGCATTGGATTACAACTCTGGGGAACAGGTTTCGAATCCCTGCTCAGCCATAAAGCCTACTAGGTGAGTCTTTACTGGCAAGTCACACTCTCTCAGCCTCAGAGAAAGGTGATGGCAAACCTCCTCTGAACAAATCTTGCCAAAAAACCTCTGTAATAGGTTTGTCTCAGGGTCACCATAAAGTCGGAAATGACTTCAAGGCACACAACTCCTCTCTTTTTGAACCTGGATTCTGGATGAACCCCACAAACCTCACCCTCCCCATCCAAACCCACTTCTCAGAGCTGAAAAGGTGACCCCAAAGTCCTGCCATTTGCTCCTCTTTGTGTCACACTCTCCCTGGCCTTTATATGGAACCTAGGTCTATTCAATGAGAGCATTGGCTAAACCCCAGTGCTGGGATTTGCAAGTATTTCAGAATATGTGTGTGTGCGCGTGTGTGGATATATGGGCAGGCTGCCCTGCCCTCTTTCCCTCCTCCTTTCCATGTCTGCCTGGGCTCAACACACACACACACACACAACAGAGTGCTTTTCGGAGCAACCCAACCTGTTTTTATGTTAATTTCCCAAGGCCTGCCCTGCCTGCCTCGCCTCGAGTCTCCCTTGCAACACACTGGCCTCTCTCTTGCACCACGGTGCCAGAGGAGCAAGTTTCCTTCCTGCTACCTGGGCCCAGGTGTTGTCAGTTTGGCGGCAGGAGGCTGTCGGGGCAGGCCAAGCGGGTAAGGTGGGCATCCCCCTTGGCTGCCAGGATGTACCAACCCGAGCCAGAAGTGATGGAGGTGATCCAGGGTCCCACGCCACCCCCCGAACTCTCGCCCGCAGCCTACATCAATGCCGTGCAATATGCCAACGTGTTGGAGGGCAGGTTCAAGCAACTTCAAGGTAGGGGGCGTGGAGAGCCTTTCTGGAGGGACGGAGGGGGGGTTGTTGCCGGCAGTGTGGACTCCTACCCCCATCCTCCAAAATCTCCTTGCTCTGTTGCAGGAACCCTAATCCCCAAAGTGTTGTCAGGAATTAGCTGAACACACATGCCGGACAGCTGCATGGCTGAGATTCTTTGGGGCTGCGTCCAAATGCCCTCCAGCTTGGGAGAAAGGGTGGGTGGGCTTCCAACCATCCCTCTCCCCCAATTTCGTAAAGGTAGGCCTTGGTAAGAGAGAGATGCGAGAAGCATAAGAGCTTGGACAGACAGTCTACTTTGGTAGGTACATAGAAAGTTGACGTATCCGTCTCTGAGACCTCCCCAAACTACCCCCTCCGCAATGGTGTTGTAGGAATGCTCACCTTGACCTCAAACATCCTCCCCCCCCCCCGACCACTGCCAAAGGTCGCTCTTTATTTATTTAAAAGGTTTGTATTATCCTCAGCCAAAGTTTTAGACACAGCCAGTTGTCTTTGAAAAAAGCCCTGCAGACAAACAACCTTTGGAAACTTACAGGTAGCAAATGGCGATGTTTGGAATGAAGGCTGGATGAACACGTTGAAATGCTTTGCAGGGTGTGTGTGGGTAGATCTGGAAAATATCCAATTGGCTGGAGAAGCAATGGTTGGATTTTATTATTTTTTAAAAGAAAGATCCTACATTAAAAGGTTGGGGAGTGGATCATGGCCTTCTTTTGGTGCTGAAAAGATATCAAAATACTGACCAGCTAAATGCTACTCTGGGCTTTTGGGGAGATAATTCTGCAATCTGGGGCCACCATAAAGAAGGTTTCCTGAATGCTGCCCACCTTTCTATGAAGGTGGCAATACTGACTGTCCCCCCTAACCTGTATCTCCTTTCTCACACACCTTGCAAAACTTTCACCTCCAGGCTTAAAGATCACCACATGCAAAAATCCCTATAGTTCTGAGTGTTAGCTCCATTTTGTGGGCAAACAGATAGTCTGTGATGTCTTTCCCCAAATTAATCAACAAAAGAGTCCTAAGATTTGAACTTGTGAATGTTCAGCGCCCTCGGGGGACAACTTGTGCCAAACCTTGGTGAACTGCAGCTTCCGTGATACCTCTATGCTAGCTATTGCTGATGAGGGTTGCAGTCCAACATCATTGGAAGGGTCACAGTTTGCCCAGCACCGATCTATATATATTGTAGGAAAGGGACCCTTTGCCAAGACCACAATCCTACAATCCTTCATAACACACCCCATCCTCTGGACCGGGATTAAGGAGATGCCATTTCAGGTCATACAGTCCTTGGGTGACCATAGGCCAGTCTCCCCATCCTTCAACCTCTCCTATACCTCCCAGAGTTGTCCTGAGGATAAAAGCAGGGAGAGCTTTGAACTCACTGAAAGAAAGGCTGGATACAAATGTAATAACTAAATAAATAAACCCCACTTGGTTTTAAAGAAGCCATCCATCCACACTAGTCCTCAGTCCTTACTCCGATGCTTTCTGATTTAGTAGGACAGCCTTTGTAGGATGGAGTTTGGCTAGACACTGGGTACTGCATAGCTGGAGAAAGGAACTTGGCCAAACACGGCAAAAAATAAATTTTAAAAAAATTGCTTTTCCAAGCTTGCAATAATGTATCTGTGGAGGATCTTTTCTGAAGACTGAGGGTCAGCCTCTATTCATAACCAATTTTTGATCCCATTTTGGTTTTGGGTGATCCTTGTATTGGGTTGGGGATTACAGTGATCTTGGAGGCCAAATATAAATTGCATTTGTCTTACGGGGCAAGAAAGGAGGAATATGCTTGGGTTTTGCAAAACGGGACTTGTGGTGTGTCTGCTATGCAAAGCCTCCTAGTTAAGGCCTCTGTTTCTGACATTGGAAGGTGGTGGTTTAATTTTGTGCCAAAGACCTGTCATCAGTTTTGTATGAAAAGGCTTAATCCTGCAACGTAAGAGCAAAGTAATAATGAAAGGGCTGCCCTTGGATATGTAGAAAGATCATTTTACCACTGAATAACCACAGCCAGGTTGGCACATGTCTCGTGCTCATATACCCACTTGACCAGAGATATGGTTATCCTCAGTTGGCAAATATATCTAGGTATGATGGCAGTGGGTTGGGTTGTATAAACTATAAGACCCTAAGGCCATTGAAATGCAAGAGTAGCTGTGGGTGTGTGACATTTCTTGCAGTTCCCAAACATATGCAAAATAAAAATAAAAGAGTCCCAGTTAAAGCAGTGATTGCTGGCAAGATGCCATCTTCTTACCAAGTTTGCAATACCAATTTGATATCTGTAGTGAGAAAGGAAACCCAGAGTTGTGGCTAAGCCTGCGGTGAATAGAATCAAATTTGCTGATCGACTCTAGTTCAGCACTTTCTCAATGGCGCTTGAAATCTTTTTATCCGGAAGGCTAGTGACTGGCAGGTCAGCAGTAGCAGCAGGTCCTGGGAGAGAGAGAAGTATTTCCTCCCTGGCTTACAAACATCCCTCTTTTGGAGGTCTGATTTGTGTCCTCCTCATGGAAACTGACCTGTCTCATGCGGTTGGCAGGAAGGGATTGTGGGCAGACAATGGCTTTTATAGCATGGCACAGGGTCAGCAGATGGGTGTGCCTCCTGATGGTGTATAGCTGGGGTTAGCTTCTTTAATACCAGCCTGGCCCTGGCTCGAGATTTTCAGAAGAGGCTTTTTTTCTGGATCACTTTGCTAGAGGAAGCTCATGACTTTTTAGTGGTGGCACAGCATGGCATAGTGGTTTGAGCGTTGAACTACGACTCTGGAGACCAGGGATCGAATCCCAGCTCAGCCATGAAACCCACTGGGTGGCCTTGGGCAAGTCATACTCTCTCAGCCTTGAAGAATTGCTAAGGCAAGCCCCCTCTGAACAAACCTCGCCAAGAAAACTCCATGATAGGTTGGCCTTAGGGTGGCCATAAGTCGGAAATGACTTGCAGGCACACAACAAACAACAAATCCTATCTTCAGAAAGCCCTCCTTCTTGAACCCAGGACTGGTGCGGATTGCTTTCATTTCAGTGCCATGTTAATAAGTTACTTATTTGTCCAGCCCATTTTCAAAACAGTGCTGCTTTTATGGTTCTTTCTGTTTTCAAAATGGATGTTTTATACTTTTATTTGCTTGTACTATGGTTCATGCTTCTTGTTATGCCTCTTGTAGAACCATACCCCTGATGCCTTAAGGTAAAAGGGTGAATCCAAAATACATTTTGAGAAAATAAAACAACTGTCTCATCTGAGCGGATAGAATTGAATTGGGCTAAGAGTAGCTGATAAGCAAGTGTTTGAGATCAAGTGTGGGCATAAGGTTGATCTAGAGAGATTCCCAAACTAGATCAGTGATTCCCAAACACTTCTTCTGGGTGTTTTGGACTTCAGCTCCCAGAAGCCCCAGCCAGATTGGCCAAAAGTCTGGGATTCGGGGAGCTAAAGACCAAAACACCTGGAGGTCCAAAGTTTGGGAACCATTGATCTGGATCTAGGGATAGATCCTGGGTAAGATTTGGAGCAGGATTTCCAACTCCCAGTGTTTCAACAAAAGTAGCAACAAAAATGGAAACATACACATTCGCCCAGCCTCTCATTCTGCTAAAAAATTATGGGGAAACTGGATGCGTTGAGGTTTGGAAGGAGTATGAGTTGCTCAAGTTTAGTTCTGCTCCTGAAAAATAAAAGACCTGGGCTCAGGGATGTTTTAATGTTACATGCATACCATTTTCTTTTCCTTTTTTGCACCAGGCTCTGGCTGGTGGATCTTTGGGCTATAGTAAAAAAATAAAATGTAAAAGCAGATCCCGTAAGCCTGGAGGCTTAGACAGGTATCCCTTGTTTTAGATTATGGGGCTTTCTGTAAAAGAAGTCAAGCCCTATAACTCATCCCCTGGCATTTGAGAGAGAAAGGCTATTGTTCAGGATGGGATGTAGATCAAAGCAGATATGGTTTTCTTCCAGCTTAGAAAGCAGGCATCTCCTTGTTTATAGGCTGCCCACTACTCGAACATGAGATAGAATCATGGATTTTTAAAGTCCAAAGGCACTGCAAGGGTCATCTAGATCATCCCTGAACATGCAGGAATACACAATTAAAGCACTCCAGAAAGATGGCCATCCAGCCTCTGTTTAAAGACGGAGAGAGTCTACTATTCTCCAAAGCAGACTGTTGCACTGGAACTGTAGTTGTAATCCAAAAAGAGAGAGGAACTTTTACACTCGTCTCTGGCTGAGAGTTCTTTGACCAACCTCTCTCCTTAGTCTTTCAGAGCTGTTTGAAAGTGAATGTCTTGGAGTGTGGCAAGCTTATTTTCTGCCGCTCCACAGAATAGGGCACAGAGCAATGGATTCAAAGGACAGGAAAAAAGATTTCACCTAAACATTAGGAAGAACTTCCTGATGGTAAGAGAGCTGTTTGACAGTGGAAGACGCTGCCTCAGAGTGTGATGGAGTTTCCTTCTTTGGAGATTTTTAAACAGAAGCTGGATGGTCATCTGTCGGAGGTGCTTTGATTGTGGCTTCCTGCATGGCACAAAGGGGTTGGACTGGATGACCCCTTGGGGTATCTTCCAACTCTACGAATCTGTGGTTCTTTGAAATGGGGTACTTCCATTCCGGCTCAGAGTAAGCGCGGCACAGGCTTTGCTCTGACATGTTTCCCAGTGAGTCAGGCTGAAAGGCAGACCAAGCCCTGGGCTCAGCTGTTGAGGTTGTCTCTACTTGCGCCATGCGCTTATGTGTTAAGTTGGGGCAGAAGAGCAGCACCTGCCTGGGCTCCAGGGCAAATGCCAGCTGTGCAGAAACCCATGGAAAACCATTAACACACACACACACACAGACACACACACACCACTAACAAGAAAACCTAGAGCCTGCCTAATACTTCCACCACAACTAAAGCTGAGTTTTGAGGGCTCGCTTTTGCATTTGCGGAGTAGATCCTGACTTTACAGTGTGAGAGAGGATTGTGATTCTGAGCATATGCAGAGTGCCAGAGTCCCTAGTCTAAAACAAGGGAGGAACAGGCTCTTCTTTCTGTGTCTTTTGGCTTTTGTTTTCCAACTCCTTCTGGTGTTTTTCCTCTTGCATTGCATGCAAATACAATGGAAATAGGGGAAAGAGACAGAGGGATTGAAAGCACACTTGGGTTCTTTGTGCCCACAGTTTCATCTTTAAAATCACGGTAGGGCTAACGTCTAATCTGCACTTCAGAAATAATGCAGTTTGATACTGCTTTAAATGCCGTGGTTCAATATTATCGAATCCTGGGATTTGTAGTTTGTTGTGACACCAGAGCTCTCTGACAGAGAAGGCTAAGTAGCTCACAAAACTACAGATCTGAGAATAACATTGAGCTGTGGCAGTTAAAAGGGGTGTCAAATTGCATTATTTCTGCAGTGCAGATTAGACGAAAGTCAGCTGTTTCCCTTCCCTTTCTGGAATTAAAAACCTCAGATATCCCCAGAGCTTGTGAAAGACCCATTTTGGACTAAAATTATTAATAAATAAATAAATAAATAAATAATAAAACTCCCAGAATGCTTAACCCAGCTAGTGACAGTGCCGGTTGCGTGCGTGTTGTAAATTGTAGTCCCAATAAGTAATTTTCCAAGCTTCTCATGTTTCTTTCATTGCTAGACTCCGCTCACAGAGATGACCTAAATGTCCTTGGTAATAGTTTGCCCTTAGAAGCCAGGGCTTCCTCACCTTTTGCAGCAGAAGTGCCTCAAAATAAGTTCTTTTATTTTGGTTTAGTTGCAGTTTGAAACCACTTTAAGTGCCATGGCTCCCTGCTATGGAATCCTGGGATTTGTAGTTTGTTCTGGCATCAGAGATCTCTGACAGAGAAGGCTAAGTATCTCAGAAAACTCAGTCTTGAAGGTGCTACAAGATTCCTCCATATAGAGAAATGTATTGATCTTTAGGCTAGATGTCTTTTGGCTGGTGGGACCTCCAGAGATCCTTGAGACAGCCCTGCAGATGATGTCTTTGCAGTTCATATAGCTCAGGGGTAGGCAACCTTTCCCCTTTAAGGGCCGAGGGACTTCAGCTCCCAGAAGCCTCAGCCATGTTGGCCAGTAGTCCCATGTTGGCCAATAGCTCCTGGGATTCTGGGAGCTGAAGTCCCTTGGCCCTTAAAGGGGAAAGGTTGCCTACCCCTGAATAGCTAAAGGAAAATAGCTTGATGCTTCACCGCTGCTCACTCCACTTTCCAGCAATTTGGAAATGACTATATTTGTATGTATGTATGTATGTACAGCTTACAATGTGGTACAATATCATCCACAATCCACAAAACAATGATACCTTTTTTGGGCCAACCAAAATGCACAACGTATACGTTGCAAGCTTTCGAAGCTCCACCGGCTTCTTCATCAGGCACAAAGCTGTTTAAAATCATACAGGAGAAAGGGGGAGAAATGATGATGCTAGTCATAGGCCTGCCTTTTGTCAAGATGTTGTGGTTGCTGTCCTCAGTTCAGATGATATGGAATTACACTTACAATTACAATGTGGGTACATTTTGGTCGTTGTGTGGTCACAGAGAATTTAGACCCTGATAGGATTCCAGGCAGTTTTAAAAAGTCTCCCCCCCCCCCCCCCCCAGTTGACCTGATTACTTGCCTTTTATCCAGTTCAGGGATGTAAGCAGATTTTTGCGTATTACATAAATATGGGAGTACATGAGAATGTAATGGTTTGGCAATCTGAATCCATAATTCATGGCTAGTAGAAAAGATGGTTTTTAACATTTTCAATTATGTCATAATAATAATAATAATAATAATAATAATAATAATAATAATATTCTTACCCACATCTCCCCATGGATTGAGGCAGAGAACAACAACAATGAACAGACAGACAATTGCAGTAAAATGCTAGAAAATCTACCAATTAGACCAACTAGTGTCATCAGGGTTTTGTTTTGTTTTTTTAACAGCATAATCCTGTATGCATTTACCTTACATTGAGGCCTGTGAAGTTTACTTTCAGGTTGTGAATCCTGTTAGCGACAGACACACATTGAACTCGGTGTTACATCACATTGGTCTCTTTTTGGACATTGAGCTCCTGGCACAGTGTCCGCTGGGGTGATGCCAAGGCCTTTTACCATAGCCATCCTGGTGCCAGGTTTTTACCTGCGGGAGTAAGAAGAGAAAAGAGGTTGCTCTCCTGGGGAACAGGGGTTACCTGGTCGCATCCTCCTTCCCCTGGCTAGTAAATGGACATAGCAGGGCCATCGGCAACTGCCAGGGTGTGTAACACTTTGCAAACACGTTGGTCTAGGATCTCAGCCAATTTCTCCAGCCCTATCCCAATGTGATCCCCCCCTCCATTCAAGCTTCCATCACAGAAAATAATATTGCCCCTCTGCCCCATTTGGTTGCCCATGGCTTGCGGTTCCATAGACTAGGGCAGGGTAACCAGATGTCCTCTTTTTCCAGGACATAGCCTATATTTCAATCCTCTGAAAAGAGGAGAATTTCAAAATGTCCTCCATTTGGAACATCACGAAAAAGCGCGGATTGATACTTATAGGAGTGTTTTTCACTTTTATTTGTTAGTGTCCAACACTTTACTAAAATATGGTACATTTTGTGGTGCCTCGTCCTCCTTAGCAGAGAGGACATCTGTGCATCCTGAACTAGGGTACATCTAAACCAGTGATTCCCAAACTCTGTTCTTCCAGGTGTTTTAGATTTCAGCTCCCAGAACTCTCAGCCATCTTGACCAATAGTCTGGGATTCTGGGAGCTGAAGTCCAAAACACCTGGAAGGCCAGAGTTTGGGAACTGCTGATCTACACTGTAGAAAGAATGGTATTTGAAACCCATTTGAAGTGCTGTAGCTCTGGTTTATGGGATCCTGGGGTTTGTAGTTTTACATGGCCTTTTAGCCTTCTCTGCCAAAGAATATGGGTGGCTCACAAAATGATAAATCCCAAGATTTGGAGGATGGAGCCCTGGCAGTTAAAATGGTGTCAAACTGGATTATTCCTACAGTGTATATGCACCCAAATTGTTCCCAAGTGTGCTGTGACATCAGTCAAAAGCTGCTGGGTTGTTGCAGAGAAAAGGCAGCTTTTCCTTAAAATTATGCTGCAAAAGGTACATATGAACTTGTCCCACTCAGGTCAGGGATGGGGCAGAGAGGTAAGAAAGCAAAGTAGCATGGACCAATGGAGGCTGGTATGGCTGGGTTATGGCTTGACTTCTTGATTCTGAGCACTGTGTCCTTTGCCTTGCAGATGAGCGAGAGGCTGTGCAAAAGAAAACCTTCACCAAATGGGTGAACTCTCACCTGGCCCGTGTCACCTGCCGCATCAGTGACCTGTACAGTGATTTGCGGGATGGACGGATGCTTCTCCGCCTTCTGGAGGTGCTTTCGGGAGAGCAACTGGTAAGTTGTCCAAAGAGCAGCAGGAAATTAAATGCCTGGGAACATATAGTTTCTTAGGACCACAACTCTTTGGGGAATGAATGAAACTACAAAAATGACAAATCCCAGGATTTCATAGCATGAAGCCATGGCAGTTAAAGCAGTGTCAAACTCCATTAATTCTGCAGTGCGGATGCAGACTGAGGGGGGAAGCAGACAGGAGCTTCCTGTGCGCCGCGGGACGGAGTGCCACTGGACCGCGGCAGCCGCACCGCGGCGCACCGTCGGCGACTCTAAAAGGAGCACCAAATTGGCGCTCCTTTTAGATTTCAGGGAAAGGGCGCCCTAAAAGTGGCGGGCGCACTTTCCCTGACTCAAACGCCGCGGCGCGTGCGGTCGTCGTGGTGTGAGGTCATCCTCGGAGCGCCGGCCGTGCGGAGGGCCAGCGACTCCGAGGGCAACCTCTGGAAGAGGAAGGGGCGCCGCTCGTGCGGCTGCCCCTCCTCTTCCCTGCCCGGAAGACGACTCTATTAGTCGTCTGCCAAGGCCCTGAGTGACTTTGAGGCAGTTGAGGCTTGAACTACCTCACAAGGTTGTTGTTGTGAGCGTAAAGTGGAGAGAAGAAGAGCTATGTACACCACCTTGGGCTTACTGGAAAACAAAGCAGAATATAAATGAATCTTGTTGTTGCTGTTGTTGCTGGGCGCCTTGAAGCCATAAGGTGACCCTATCCTGGGATTTTCTTGGCAAGATTTGTTCAGAGGAGGTTTGCCATGGCCTTCCCCTGAGGCTGAGAGAGTGTGACTTGCCCAAGGCTACCTAGTGAGTTTCACAGTTGAGCTGGAAATTGAACCCTGGTCTCCAGAGGCCAACACTCAAAACACTGCACCACGCTGGTTCTTAGATGACACTAATAAGTAAAATAAATCAAACTAATAAGTAAAATAAATCAGTCAACAATTGGAAAAACAGCCTTTGGAGAGCCCTTTTTGTAAACTCCCTCCCTGGGAGGGCTGAACCCAAGATAAACTGTTTTTTGACAAGGATCTCAAACCGTGGCACAGATCTCAAAAGGGGCGAGATGTCATCTCATGGGTGTGACTGTGCATGCCCACAGGTGTGGTAAATGCCTACGTTGTTATCTGAGAAGAAAAAGGTGTTGTTTTATGGGACAAACCCTGCCAAATGGTTTGGGAATGCCTCTGACCTGGCCCTAGCAAAGCCAGGCATGGCTGCCATGGGTTTGCTTCTTCTCCCTAGACCTCTCCAGGCTGGTGTAACTTCTGAACGCCTCCCCGCCACACAACGTTGCCCAGGACAGAAAGCCAAGCACCTGTTCCCAGAATCCCACACTGCCTCCCGCACAGCCGAGAGGGGAACGGCTTGTTCTCAGCCCGAGCAAGGCAGTTTTTCCGGTTCCTAAAGAGACTGGCGGCAAGATCCACCCTGCCTGAAAACTTGGCAGACACTTTTGCCAGAGATGCTGAATTTTCTAGCTAGCATTAACAGAGAAAGAGAGAGAGAGAGAACAGCAACAATAACAACAGAGATGCTGAAGTGTGCGAAAAGATGCTGAAAGCCTCGAGACACAATGGGAACTGAGTGGATCTCCTTGGATCGATTTTGGCTAATCCTCACCACCCCACCTTGGGATGGTTGCACACTTAGCCAGACAAAGGTGGTTGCCTCAGGTGGCACGAGATAGGAGATGGCAGCAATGAAATCTAATTACTATTCAAACCCAGATATTGAAAAACAGCCCCAAACTCTTCCTAAATTGCGATCACCAAATCTTTCTGTTGAACAATAACAGCTCTTGCAGCTATCATCATCTAGGGACATGTCGCTGCCATTTCTAATGAAAAACAATCCCAATTTCAAAACATTCAGCATTACTGCCTTTTAAAATATGTCCCAGGGTTTTCAACTGTCATTGCATTTTCTGTTGCTCCTCCTTAAGATATTCCAAGGCATCCCGATCTTTCTTACTGCAGTCCTTTTTTTTTTTTTTTTTTACTGGGTCAGTTTCCAATGTTGTTTTCTTTTTTTGTTTGTTATGTAAGCTGCCCTGGAAATACAGCAGTATCGAACAGCAGGGTAGAATTGCACCAAATAAAGAAATCAATAGGGCGAGAGACGACAACCAAATACATGTTTAAATTATAGACATTCAGCTCTTTCTATGAGTAAATAGTATTGGAGATCATTAGTCCTGTCGGGTGGGATGTGTGCTGGGGACTTTTCCCTTTGTACTCCTGTACTCCTGTCAGGCATTATTGATGGCTGATATATATATATATATATATATATATATATATATATATATATATATATTTCATATAACCAGTGTACTGCTATTGCCTGGGGAATTTCCCTGTTCTCTCTCTCATTACCTCCATGTGTCTGTCCCATGAAAGCCTCTCCTGAGATTTTAGGGTAAGGTAGCCAGGTGTATATTTTATTTTTAAGCAATCTTATATATGGAATATTTTTTGTGTCTTGTCCTTTTAGATTGTAAGCCTGAGGGCAGGGAAATGTCTAATTAACCATTTGTAAGCTGCTCGGATAGTCTTTTGGCTGAAGAGCGGGGTATAAATACTTAATAATAATAATAATAATAATAATAGGAATAGCAATAGCATTGACATTTCTATACCACTTCATAGTGAACTCAACACTCTCTAAGTCAGTGTTTCCCAAACTTGGATCCTCCAGATATATTGGACTTCAGCTTCCAGAAGCCCAAGCCAATTGGACCAACAATCAGGAATTCTGGGATCTCAAGTCCAAAACATCTGGAGGATCAAAGTTTGGGAAACACTGCTCTAAGTGGTTTACAATCTAATGGTAGCCACAGTTCTGCAACATTCCTGTGTTGGGAGAAAGCTGGGATACAAAGAAAATAAAGAATTAGAAAGAAATGCAAGCTACCGTAATTTTGTCACTCTTCCTTTTAGAGTTTTGCATCCAGCAGGTATAACCTCTGTTTGAGGCACCTTTCCTATCTAGATGTCATTTTTTAAATGCAAACCAAGATGTTGCAAGGATGGCAGGGGAATGTTGCTAAGCAGCCTTGTGCGATACTCATTCTCTCAGCCCACACTGTTCTTCCCAACTCTCGAATCCCCGTTCCTGCCCAAGAATTGCTAACCAACCCCCAGCCCACGCCATTTCTTCCATTTTTTCCCCAGCAGATCTCTTGGTGGAGCCGGCTCTTGAGCGGCTTTTCCGCTCAAGCTGTTTAGGAAACGTCAGGTTTGAAAACGGGGAGAGGAAATTCTTCTCCTGGGCAAGGCCTACCCTGCCCCACCCTTGGGATGTTTGAACTCCAGTGACACGGAGACAAAAGCGCTTGCCGCAACTCTCCTGTCTGGGAATGCCATAGCAGAAGGCGGCTTTGATGCCAGTCTGACCGGCTTCCTGGCTGGGTGCAACTCGGTGTGTCTGGGCTCAGCCTGTGGCAGGATTGTAAGCATGCTAGGCCGACTCAAAAGCCAGCAACAAAGCATGCAAGAGATGGCAGGTGCATTTTCCTTTGTGCAGGAAACAAAACAGCAGGGCATAACCTACGGCTTCCTGACCATGGGCATTGCCACCATTTTGGATCTGCAGTGTTTCGTGTGTGTGTGTGTGTGAGAGAGAGAGAGAGAGAGTATGTGTTTAAAAAGATAGCTTTTGGAGCTGGATATCCAGCAGCCTAGCATCTCCTCCAACTGTCCCAGTTTGGCAGGGACAGTACCTGTTAATCCTGTGTCCCACTTTTTCATCTGCTTTCAAAATGTCCCAGATTTTTCTCTCTTTGTCCTTGGCTTACTTCCATTGGAAGTAAGTGCAAGCTGTGGCTTCATCTACACTGGGGCTTCATCTACACTGCAGAATTAATGCACTCTGACACCACTTTAACTGCTGTGGCTCAATGCTGTGGAATTCTGGAGTTTGTCGTTTTGTGAGATATCTAGCTTTTTCTGTCAGAGAGCTCTGGTAGCACAACAAACTACAAATCCAAGGGTGAAGGCAAGCAGAGAAGGCTAAAGACCTTGTAAAACTACAAATCGCAGGATTCCATAGGATGGAGCTACAGCACTTCAAGTGGTGTCAAACTGCATTATTTCTACAGTGTAGATGCATCCTAAGTTACTTTCTTTCAATGTGAATATCGACCCAATGCACAAGAGATGTGACAGAATCAAATTATTTGCCAGGAATTATGAGGGAGCAAGAATGTGAAGATAAAGAGAGAAAAAGAAATGGCCTAATGTCTTTGGTTCATATGCAACTTAATCTGTTTGGAATAAACCTGCTCTTTAGGCCAGTAATTAATATTTCAAAAAGAGAGGTGCTAAACTTATATGTAGCCTGTATTTTAGTATCTAATGCCAACAAAACTGGGACTTACTTCTTCACTCACTCCTACTACCACCCTTTATGGTACCAAAAAAATATCTCCTACAAAGGGTTTCCCACCCCTTTAGACCAGGTTTTTGGGGTGCAATGTGTGAGGAGGGGGTTTCAGGAGGAACTGGAAGAGGAGTCACTAATTCTGTTGAAGAAGCAGGATCCAGAAGATGACCTGAAGATCATGGCATCCCACAATTATAGGTGGCTTCTTTGTTGCTGTGTGCCCTCAAGTCATTTCTGACTTATGGTAACCCTAAGGTGTATCAATCATAGGGTTTTCTTGGCAAGAATTGTTCAGAGGAGGTTTGCCATTGCCTTCCCCTGAGGCTGAGAGAGTGTGACTTGCCCAAGGTCACCCATTGGGTTTCATGGCTGAGCTGGGAGTTGAACCCTGGTCTCCAGAGTCATCTAACATTCAAACTACTATGCCACACTCTAGCACCTGCCAAAGGCCTTCTGTACATGCTCCGTTGACTTGTTGAGGCTGAGCCCTGGTTCTAATGAAACCTTTTCCTTTCTTTTCTTCCACCAGCCCAAGCCAACCAAGGGCCGGATGCGCATCCATTGCCTAGAAAATGTGGACAAAGCCCTCCAGTTCTTAAAAGAGCAGCGCGTCCACTTGGAGAACATGGGCTCTCACGACATTGTTGATGGCAACCACCGCCTCACCCTGGGCCTCATCTGGACCATCATTCTCCGCTTCCAGGTACAATGTGATGATCCTCTCTTCTCCTTCTCTCCCTTCCTCTGAGATGCTTTTGTTGACTTGGTCACCCTCCTGTCAATCTCTCTCTGTATGTGTTCTGAAAAGGTGCGTAGATGCCGGGGTGGGCAACTGTGGAAGGTGTGTAGATGCCAGGGGCCAGCAAATATTTTTTTAACCTGAAAGAACACATCTCTAGTAATCTCTAGGTCCTCCACTGCAACTCTGTGATCAAGATCCGCTGGAAGTTGACCACAGAATTGGGCTGGAGGACCTACAAATGCCTAGAGAAGTGTTCTCTCTAGTAATCTCTAGGTCCTCCAGTGCAACTCTATTGTCACGATCCACTGGAAGTTGACCATAGAATTGTGCTGGAAGACCTACAAATGCCTAGATAAGTGTTCTCTATAGGAATCGCTAGGTCTTGCAGTGCATCTTCTGGCACAAGTTGACCATAGAGGCGGCCTGGAGAACCTTGATAGTCCTAGAGAAAGCATATTAATAAAATCTGTGAATAATCAACTCTGCAAAAGTCAAAGCTGCAAAGGTGGAGGACTGACGGTCTATATATTTATTGTTTTCCAAATTTTTGCAAAAAGGTTTTTGCAAAAACTGGGGGCCCAATGGGACTACAAATATGATGGAAATCCCACAGAATGAAGGGCATTTTGGTTCCCTAGGGGAGGTCACAAGAAACCCACGGGCCACTCTTTGCTCACTCCTGGCAAATGCAGTGTTTGCACAGAAATGGCAGCCAGGAATGCCAGTTGGTAGCCTAAGTCCAATCTTAGCAGTAACAAGCTGCAAGTAACTTAATTACCTAGCATTAGCTACTTTGAGGAAACAAGGGTGCAACAGTTCCATTTCAAAGGTGACATAACAAACAGGAGCTGGGCTACTTTATTGGTGTGACTAGGAAATTTCTGATTACTTCAAATGTTACTTTTAAAAAAAACATGTTGGAGAAAGTTTTTCCCAAGCTTTGTTGCCATTCTGTTAATGACTCCTTTGCCCTCCTCGCCTTGACAGAAGAGTAATGAAAAAAGTAACAAGCAATGCAAAAGGTAACATTAGGAAGAACCACCAAAACATTGTTTGCACAGGCTGTGATGTTTCAAATGTATTTTAAACTGTTTCCATGTGTTTTAATAGAACTGATGTTTCATTTTTAATAAGCTTTTGTAACATTTAACTTTTAGCTAAACTTATATTTTAAATCTTGTAAGTTACCAAGGGTCCCTTTTCAGGAGAAAGACAAGGGATAAATGGAATATAAGGAAGCGAGCAAGTAATCAAGTAAATAGGTATGCAATCTGCAAAGATTTGCATTTTGTTTGGTTGGTGCAGAATTTGTATTGGCTTTTAAAATCATTTTTAAAAAAAATCCCAGGGTATGTGTTTATTGTGGGCGTTTTTCTTCCCTGTTCTCTCTTAGATCCAGGATATCAGTGTGGAGACAGAAGATAACAAGGAGAAGAAGTCAGCCAAGGATGCTTTATTACTCTGGTGTCAAATGAAAACAGCAGGGTAAGGGAGTCACTTGGATCTGACATAGTTCAGCATCTCCAGTCTTGCTTTAAGGACTGGAAGAAGAAGGGGTGCAGTGAGATAGAAAAATACATAAAGAGTGCCACCAGGCACCAGGCTGCAGCGGAAAAAAAAAAGTTTTAACCATCAAAAGTCTGAATTTTTTAAATTGTTATGTATAATTGTTATTGCAGAACAGTTTCTGATTCGTTATGCAACTGCATTTTATGCTTCTAATTAGCTGTATATACACATTTTACATATGTGAACTTCAATCAGCCTGATATGTCTTCAATATATGTTATGGTTTTGTAATATTTACAATTGTTTTACAATTGTAATTGTTTCATTTCACCTTCAGCATGTGTTATTGATATGCATGTGATTGTTATTCACTTGTGTATTACTGGATATTTATTGTTGTTGTTGTTGTTATTGTTGTTGTTGTGTGCCTTCAAGTCATTTTTGACTTACTGTGACTCTTAAGCCGACCCTGTCACAGAGTTTTCTTGGCAAGTTTCTTCAGAGGAGGTTTACAATTGCCATCCTCTGGGCTGAGAGAATGTGACTTGCCCAAGGTCACCCAGTGGGTTTTCATGGCCAAGCCAGGATTCAAACCCTGGTCTCCCAGTGTTCTAGTCCAATGCTCAAACCACTATGCCACTATTTACTGTATTAATATAGCTCCTCTCCAGCCTCTTAATTCATTCAGATTTGCAAATCTTTTTTTCTTTGCGGTCTGGCAGCACTCTTGTGTATTTTTGCATTAAACTTTGTCATGAACTGATGTCAGAGGAATCAAAAATGGTGAGGAAAGAATGAGCAGAGTGGCCAGATAAAGGCATTCTGCATGTGTTCAAAAGCTCTTTATTGTAGAACCTTCTTGTTTAGAGAGACTTCTTTGTTGGTGCTTTTTAAACATGCAACATAAAGGTTTCATTCTGTAGCTGTAAAGTACAGATTCATATGGAATTTGCTAGCTTTTATTTAACATTTCCTGCCTTGAACCTCAGGGATAGATCAGACCTCAAAACAAAACAAATAAGCTGGAATATTATTGATCCTAATTCCTTCCTCTCTGTATCTCTTTTGTATTTTCAGGTATCCAAATGTGAATGTACACAACTTCACCACCAGCTGGAGGGATGGTCTAGCTTTCAATGCCATTGTCCACAAACACAGGTCAGTGCTGGTGGGATGGTCGGGTTATGTTTAGACTCTTGATTCAATAGCCTGAGAATAGCCAAGTGGGGTGGGATATCTTTTCAGATCAGGGGTGGAAAGCTTTGGTGGGTTTGAAGGCTATTTTTACATTCTCTGCACCCACTTCAGGGCTTACCTGCCCCTTGCAGAGAAACAGATTTTTAAATTTCCAGCCATCATTGTTGCTAGGAAGGATGAAAATATGAAAACAATGTACATGGCAGGGTTGGTTGGTTGGTTTAAACCACATTGGTTTAAATCATGGTTTAAAACAGGAATTCCCAAACTTTGGTCCTCCAGCTGTTTTGGACTTCAAGTCCCCAAAGTCCTAGCCAGCTTGGCCAACAGTCAGGAATTATGGATGCTGAAGTCCAAAACATCTAGAGGATCAACGTTTGGGCACCGCTGGTTTAAAACGAATTACTTTTAAGTAATACTTGGTTTTCTCAACAGGCCAGACTTGATAGACATTGACACCTTGAAGAAATGCAACGCACACTACAACCTCCAGAATGCCTTCAATATTGCTGAAAAGGAGCTGGGCCTCACCAAGCTCTTGGACCCAGAAGGTGGGTTCACTGAAGGATGGGTGCAGACCCTTCTTTTCACTGGTTTCTCCATCTCTGGTTTACTGCAGCTAGGAAACACATTCAGGAATAAACAGATTTGGAGCCTTGAGTAACAATAAGTGGGAGTTGGAGTGTGGGAGGAGATCATCATGAAAATATCTAGAATCAGCCTTGTGTACGTTACTTTTTTGAACTACTGTTATCAAATTCTCACAGCCAGTGCACCCAGATGTGGGATTCTGGGAATTGCAATTCAAGAGTCACTTTTCCGAGCTTTGTGCCATAGACATAGCTTACAAGTGTCAGTACGGTGGGCTTGTGGTGATTACATGTTGGGTTGGGACTTGGGAGAGTCGGGTTTGAATCACTCAGGGCATGTCTACATGGGTCAATTACCCCAATTTCCCCCAGCCCTCACCAAGACCTGTCTACACAACACAAGGCCAAATCCCTGAATTGAGTGCAGAATGTTTCCACGAAGGAAGGCCAGTTCTGCACCAAATCCATTCTATCCCTAGCTAAATTGGATTAAGGAAACTCACCTTTTGCTCCAGATTTTACAGGAAGATTTGGAGCAAAGGGCTACCAGTCACATGGGTTGGGTGACCATCAGAATCTCCATTTGCCAAACCAGGCATTAAATCTCATGGGTTGCCTTGTTTCCTCTCACTTCTCCATTTTTCTTCCATATTTTCCCTAGATGTGAACGTGGACCAACCAGATGAGAAGTCAATCATCACTTACGTGGCCACCTACTACCACTATTTCTCCAAGATGAAAGCCTTAGCTGTGGAAGGGAAACGGATTGGAAAGGTACCCCAAGAACAACTGGAGTAGGGTTCAGGGAAAACTAGAATATGGGCAATGGGGGAAAAGTAATCCAAATGGTGGTGGCTATCTTGGGAATGCAGAATGAAGATAAATTGGTGGTTTGGGCTACATCTCCCCAAATTCCCCAGCCACAATGGACAGTGGACATATTAGCTGGGTGATCCTGGGAGTTGTAATTCAAAAAAGGTTATTTTTCAAGTGCTAAGGAGGAAAGGCAGACTGGAAGCAGGTTTTATTTTTATTTTTCTGGAGCAACCTGCAATTTTAAGGTGTGCAGAGCATCAAGTAGCCCCATTCTAAGCTAACTAGTCAAAATGGCTTGTGCCATGCAGGTTGACAAAGGGAAGGGTGGGTTTTCCAATGTCTTTGGGTTCAACTATACCAACCAGAATATTTTGGGCTACCTCTGGAGTAGTCTGGCCCCAAAGCTGGCCTGGATTCCTCTGTTAGCTATTCCCTTTGCTGTTTATACATGTGTCTCCACTGTGTCACCTGATGCTACCCTCAAAGATTAGAAACCTGGCACCCAGCATCAATCACATTAGCTTGGCACAAGGTAGCAATCCTGTTTCCTTGAATTCATGAACAGCCCTGAAATGACCAACAGATTCGCCCTCTCCCCAGGTACTGGACCATGCCATTGAAGCAGACAAGCTGATAGAGAAATATGAGACACTCGCCTCTGACCTACTGCAGTGGATTGAACAGACCATCTTGACCCTGAATGACCGGAAGCTGGCCAACTGCCTTAGCGGGGTACAGAACCAACTGCAGGCTTTCAATACTTACCGCACTGTGGAGAAACCCCCCAAGTAAGTATTAGATTTGGAGCCTGGGTTTCAAAGAGAGACAGTGAGGTTGGATGGTCATGTTTCAGGAGTGGTTTTAGTTGTGGATTCCTGTATGGCAGAAGGTTGAACTAGCTGGCCCTTGGGGTTCCTTCAGCTCTAAGATTCTGTGTTGGCCCTGGACTTTGGAAGAAAGTGTGGCTGACTCCTGTGAATCCTTGGCTGGCCCTGTAGCCAGGGAAAGCCAGTGCTTAGCTTGTTGGTTTGGGCAATCCAAGTTCTCATTTTCTCCAGAGTCCTGAAAAGTCTCTGGGTAGCTTTGGATCAACAGAGCCAGTCCTATTGGTAGGAAGAATCGGGGTCCAGATTTGGGAATATCATGAAAGGGCAGCAAATTATTAGTTATTTACTTTGCAATTAATAAATTGTTACTGCCCAGGCATGGAGTGGAGGGAGAGAAGCTTGTGGGATTTTCCACCTCATTTTTTCCCTTTCTTTTTCCTTTTGTTATTTTCTTTCCCTCACTGCCTCACTCCCAGGTTCACAGAGAAAGGGAATCTCGAAGTTCTGTTGTTCACCATCCAGAGTAAGATGCGAGCTAATAACCAGAAGGTTTACACACCGCGAGAGGGAAGGCTGATCTCTGATATCAACAAGGTGAGGCAGCATACACGGATGATGGAAAAGGCAAGGATTCAAGACCGTGGGAAGCTCCCCTAGAAGCAAATCAGACCATTGGCCATTCTTGCCCAAGGGTGGGCAGAGTCTTGCCTGGTGGTGTTTGGTCCACCATGGCCATTTGCTGCCCATGGGATCTTTACATGCAATGTCTGAAGCCACCCTCCAAACTCTTAGACTCCATTTTAAAAATAGGAACAGACTTTTAGGTGATTATTTTTTGTCTGAAAACCAGCAGAAAGCCACCAAAACCACTGGAAAATATGGCAGTTTACTTCCCCTAATTCCCAGAGCTTCCCAAACCTACCTGCAAAACCCTCAAAGCCTGCCTGCCTCTCTCTCTCTCTCTCTCTCTAATGCCAGCAGAAAATGAGCTAAAATGATGACATGAAATGCTGTTGCATCACTTCAGACTTGCTGAAAAGTATCTGTGAGCCCTTCAGATGTTGTGGGACTCTGACTTCCATAAGCCTTGGAAAAGTTTGCCATCCCAACCATATCTGGAATATCTTGAAATACTGGAATCAGATATATACACAGGATATACAATACCCTTCAACCGTCCTAATTTGGCAGGGGCAGTTTGCCCATTAATCCTCTGCCATCCCACTTTTCAGCTGCTTTTGAAAGGTCCCAGTTTCTCTCTTTTCTTCCCACTTTCTCCCTTCATTTTCAGCTTACTTCAGTTGTTGCTGAGTTCAAAATGCAAGAGTAGTTTGCACTCAAAGGATCTTGGCAGAAGAGATAGGAGAGGAGGTGCGGAAACTTGCATTCTCAGTAGGCATGTCCATGGCTTGCTTACCATATCTCCTGTCAGACAATGGTTTTCAGTGGGAAGATGTACTTCCATAGTTTTCCTCTTCTTCCCAGGGCTGGGAGCGTCTGGAGAAAGCAGAACATGAGCGAGAGCTGGCTCTGCGCAATGAGTTGATCCGGCAGGAGAAGTTGGAGCAGCTGGCGGCCCGGTTTGACCGCAAAGCGGCCATGAGGGAGACCTGGCTGAGCGAGAACCAACGCCTTGTTTCCCAGGTCTGTATTACATGGAGAGCAAGATGCATGGGCATGTCTGTGCTGCAAGGCCGGTCCTATCATTGGGGAGAAAAAGTCAACCAACTAAGGCGGCAGATGCTGGGGGACAGTAGTGGCAGCCCCCTGGCCATTCCACTCTATTTTAGAAGAGAGATCTGGGTGTCCTGCATGTTCCCTTAAAATAACCTGTTGCTCTCATGGGTGGTGGAGTTCACTTCTGTGTTTTGAATGACAAAATGGGAGGACCCTTTTGTCCTGCGCTTCAAGTCAAAAATTGTCTTGGGCTGGCCTCAGTGCACAATGCAAACATTTCCCTAGTTCCAAATTTTGCAGAGACTGTGTATCAGGATGAGTGCTGTGTTCCTCTGAGATGAACTCAGTTTCTTTCCAAAAAAGTCTGGAAAGAAAAAGTGACATTTAAAAACCAAGGGAGTGGTATAGATGAAAGAAAACAGCCTTGTCTGGATCCTCCATTAAAACTGTGAACCAGGAAGGTCAACTGCATTATATATATATTAAAAAAAATAGTCTAGGGGGAAATCCAGGCTCTTTTGTCTCCAAAGTCCCACTTTTGTCATGGGATAACCACCAACAAAGAGCAGCTCCAGAAGGCAAAACTGTCTGAGTTTTTATGGATGGGGTGGTTTATTGTGCAGTCACCATACCTCACTCATGGAATTTTACAGGGATTTCAGGTGATAAGGTTTTGCATTTGTAAGCCTCTGAACTTTCCTACTGCTTTCTTCTTCTTCTTTTCATTTCCATCTCTCCATTGAAGAGAGAAAGATGGATGCCTTTTGATGGCCAGAATTATGAGCCTTCCTCAATTGGAAAGATCTGTAGAGTCCTGTGACTATAAACCCAATATACACAACTTTTTCACATTACAGAACGATAACACTATAATTCCAGTGTAGCTGATAGTTCCAAATACAAGATTATTTCACATTCTTATCCAGAGAGTTCTATTACCTTACCGAACAGCAAACTCAAGGTTTCTATAGAAGGGAGCCACAGCAGTTGAAGTAGAATCACATTACTATAAAAAAAGGCCATCGTTTTTCAGCTTCCCATCTGAATGTACCTGATGTCCAGAAACCATAGTAATCCTGTCTACTGTCTCATCTGGGAGAGCTGGAAATTATGAATGAGACATAGCTTGACTTTTTTCCACAACAGCCCTGCAAGATAGTCTAGGCAGAGAAAGAGTGACTGGTCCAAGGTTACTCAATGAGTTGCATGAATTATGAATTTTCGGTGATGTGACCTCTGGCCGGTCACTCATTGTATGGAAAATATGGGAAGGACCAGAGCTGTGTGAAGATGTAATATAAATGTAATGAACTAACTCCTGTATAATTTTTAACATCTTTGCCTGATGAAGGAGCCAGTGGAGTTTCAAAAGCTTGCAATGTGCATAATGTGCATTTTGGATTGCTGAATAAAGGTATTGCTGTTTTGTGGATTTTGAATGATGCCTTACTAGTAAATGTATATCTGAACTTCTAGGATAATTTTGGGGCAGATATTTCAGCAGTGGAGGCAGCAGTACGAAAGCATGAAGCCATCGAGACGGACATTGTAGCCTACAGTGAGCGTGTGGCCGCTGTGAACGCAGTGGCTGCTGAGCTGGAGACGGAGGGCTACCATGACATCAAACGGGTGTTAGCACGCAAGAACAATGTGGCGAGACTATGGGATTACCTGAGGGAGCTGGTGGCTGCCCGCCGTGAGCGCCTGATGCTCCATTTTGAGTTGCAAAAGATGTTCCAGGACTTGGCCTATCTCATGGATTGGCTGGAGGAGATGAAGGTAGGAGTGGCTGGGGAAGAAGGAAGATAAGGCCATGGCATGGTACTCCCTACTCAGAGCTCAGAATACTACTTTAAAAAAGTAATTGCTGATGCAGTGGTTTACAAAGTGCATCCCACAGGCTGCATGAGATCCTCAGGTCTCCCCAAGTCCAGTCACCCCAAAGCCCCCAGACTAATATATATATAAATTGAGCTCATTTGGGGGCAATTTTCTACCCCAGATCTGCCCAGACCACAGCGATTTGCTTACGCTAACCTTTCAAAGCACCTCAAAAATCTCCAAAACACATGTCTAAAAAATTGGCCCAAAATAATTTGACATGGTAGTCAGAAGTGATGTTTGGATGTGCCGAAATGTCCTGGTGTGGCCCACCAGATGGACACAGGGTCAGAACACCTCTGTGCTAAAGCAACCTGATGCAAAGACCCCTTGGGGAATCTTTTACTATGGAGGGGAGGATGGGATTGAGGTGAGTCTGAAGATAGAACTGATGTCCGTTGCGGACCATACGTACCCCAGAGATGACACAATTCCCACCTCTGCCCTAAACACAGGTGCAAACCATGCTTTTACTAATGAGGCCAGTATTAAAATACTGAGACTAAATAAATGAGTGGGGTGGTTGACTGGGCAACAGCCCTCCCATACTCTGCTGTGTCTCCTTTCAGGGCCGACTCCAGTCTCAGGACTTTGGAAAACATTTACACGGCGTGGAGGACCTGCTGCAGATCCATGCTCTGGTGGAGGCCGACATCGCTGTCCAGGCTGAACGGGTGAAAGCCATCAGTACAGCTGCCCACCGCTTTGCTGCTTCTGGAGAAGGTGATGGCCTTTCTTTTCTGGGTTTCAAGAGGGAGCTTGCTGGGGATAGCCAAATGGGAAATGCCATGATCTAGAAATCTGAAATCCACTTTGTTCCCCTGCTTCCAAACCTGGTCTCCCAACTCAGGTTGAGAGCAGGTCAAGAACATTGAGAGTAGAGGAGTTAGGTCTAGTATGGATTTTAAAAAATTGGTTTAAAGTCCTAATGTTACGTTTGACTCCTGCAGGATACAAGCCCTGTGACCCTCACCTCGTCCAAGAGCGTCTATCCACCCTGGACCGGTGTTATCAGGAGTTGGTGGCCTTGGCAGCCCAACGGCGGGCCAAACTGGAGGAGTCACGCCGTCTCTGGAAGTTCTTCTGGGACATGGGGGAGGAGGAGGCCTGGATCCGGGAGCAGAGCCAAATCCTTTCATCAGACGACTTTGGCAAAGACTTGACCAGCGCCCTCCGCCTCACCAGCAAGCACAATGCCTTCCGCGATGAGATGAGTGGCCGTGCTGGCCCGCTACAACAGAGTATTGCTGAAGGACGCCAGCTGGTTGCTGAGGGCCACTTTGGGGCCACCGAGGTGGCCGAACGGATACGGGAAATCGAGGACCAATGGGAGCAGCTGGAAGCGCTGTCGAGCGAACGAGAGCGGCATCTCCTCCAGGCTTCCAGCTTCTACCAGTTCCAAGCTGACGCCAACGACATGGAGGCCTGGTTGCTGGATGCCCTTCGCTTAGTATCCAGCTCCGATGTTGGCCATGATGAATATTCGACCCAGAGCCTGGTGAAGAAGCACAAGGAGGTGGAAGAGGAGATTCACAACCATCGGCCTGCCCTGGATGCCTTGCACGAACAAGCCCAAAGCTTGCCACCTGCTTTTGCCCGCTCTCCTGAGGTGGACGGGCGCCTGCCTGCATTGGAGCAGCGCTATGAGGAGTTGGTGACGTTGGCAGAGCACCGCAAGCAGGCGCTGCAGGATGCCCTCAATCTCTACAAGATGTTCAGTGAGGCTGATGCTTGTGGGCTCTGGATCGGTGAGCGGGAGTACTGGATCGAAACCATGGATGTTCCAGAGAAGCTGGAAGACCTCGAAGTGGTTCAGCAGAGGTAAGTGGACTAACCCAGCTTAGACCCTTAGAATTGGAAGGAGGGAGCACAATGGTCATCTAGTTGAACCCCCTGCCATGAAGGAATACACAACTAAAGCACTCCTGAGAGATGACATCCAAATTCTGCTTAAAGACCTCCAAAGAGGGAGGGTGCACCATCCTCTGAGATGGCATTATTTCACTTTTTCCTAATATTTAGGGGGAATTTATTTTCTCATAATTTGAATCTGCTGATTCATGTTTTAGTGTCTGAGCAGTGGAAAACTCCCTCAGTCTATCCTCATCCTTCATATATTTTCTGAGCCTCAAATTGCTAAATAAATAAATAAATAAATAAATAAATAAATAAATCTAGTAAGGTTACTATTACAAATTACCCCTTCCTCTACCACCAAACAGCTGTTAACGTTTGGCCAAGATACTAACAAGGACTCTAAAACCCATCTGTCTAATGGCAGATGTCCATCTCACTACAAGATTGGCTGGACTCACTATTGGGTGAATGGGCACATGCCTGCCCCTGTTCTAGAAATATTATAACTTTGTAGTAGCCAAAGGATCCATCTAGCTCTTCTGTTAATGATGCATATGATGTTATGGCTTTTGGTATTTCCAAAGTGGTAAGAGCCAGAACATGGACATGTTAATTCTTGGATAAAAGCTCCCACAATCCCCCAGCTAGCATACCTACTGGTCACATTCCCAAGCAGTGCCAGGAACAAATACAATGTGTCTCTCTGACCCAGTCTTTTCATCTTTGTTGTCTTAGGTTTGACACACTGGAGCCAGAGATGAACAACTTGGCCTCCCGCATTGCAGCAGTGAATGAGATTGCAAGCCAGCTTTTGGGCACTGACCACAGGAACAAGAACAGCATTCAGACTACTCAAGAGCAGCTCAATACCAGGTGGGTACCCAGAGATGCCTTTTGGGGGCGATGGGATGGAATACGAAATGGATAGGCCAGTCTGAGTGCTTTAGCATGTCTACAGGGTAAATGGGAGAGCTACCTATATTAATTGCAACCTTATATTCATTCTCATATTATTTGAGGACCACAAAAATAGATCTTGGGCTCCATGCTGCCTCCAGGCTACACTTTCCCCATGAACATATATATATATATGGGGAAAGTATGCATTGCAAAAATATGAAGTTTTTGGAAAATACGCCACACCAGCACACTTTAGTCAGTGAGGAAGATGCATTACACTTGTGTACATTAGAAAAAATGCAATGCACTATGTTTGCTGTGGGAAGGAAAAGAGAAAGCCTTGTACATCATGACACACAACTGATATGGGATGGGATACTGAGAGATGCAATGAAAACAAAGACAGATGGTTTTTCCATTCTCAGGTGGCAGCAGTTCCAAGCCCTGGCCAGTCGGAAGAAAGAGGCCTTGACATCCGCACTCAGCATCCAGAACTACTACTTGGAGTGTAATGAGACCAAGGCTTGGATGCGGGAGAAGACCAAGGTGATCGAGTCCACCCAAGGCTTTGGCAATGACTTGGCTGGAGTGATGGCATTGCAGCGGAAGCTGGCTGGCATGGAACGGGACCTGGAGGCCATCCAAGGCAAAGTGCAGGACCTACGGGAGGAAGCGGCACGGCTGGCGGAACACCACCCAGAGCAGGCCACTGCCATTTTGGACCACTTGTCTGAAATCGATGGGACCTGGGATGAGTTGAGGGAGACCATGCGGCACCGGGAGGAGTCCCTGGGAGAAGCCAGCAAACTCCAGGGCTTCCTGCGTGACCTGGATGACTTCCAAGCCTGGCTCTTGCGTACCCAGACTGCCATTGCCTCAGAGGACGTGCCGGCTACTCTGGCGGAGGCGGAGCGCCTCTTGAGCCAGCATGAGACCATCCGGAATGAAGTGGAACACTACAAAGGCGACTACCGACGTTTGAGGGCCATGGGGGAGGAGGTGACGCAAGGCCACACAGACGCCCAGCACATGTTTCTGCAGCAACGTCTCCAAGCCCTCGACACCGGCTGGAATGAACTTGGTCAAATGTGGGAGAACCGCCACCAGTTGCTTTCACAGGCTTACAGCTTCCAAATATTTCTGAGGGACACCAAGCAGGTGGAAGGGGTGCTCAGCAACCAGGTATGGCAAGGGTATCGGTTGTGTGGCCCTCCGAGGCCTTTTACATTGTCCAGAGAGGACTCTCCCCTGAGAGCTTTGATGGAAAAAACATCAACACATAATGGAAAATTGTCCCTTGTTTTGTTTTTTTTGTTTTTTGTGGCACACACAGTAATGTTCTCCATAGTGGCAGCTAATGGTTTTCACGCCTGGGGTAGTGGGTACATTTGTGGTTCTAGACTGAATTTTAAATATGTTGAACCCTGTTGCCTGTGGTCCTCCAAGTGAGATGAAAGATGAATGGCTAGAAAGCTGAGGAGAGAAGGGGGAGCTTCCTTCTTCCAGCCCTCCCTCAGCATCTGTTACCTGAGTGAGGTCACTTCACTCTTGCCTAACTTGAATTTTCTCTACACATTTTTCTCCAGGAATATGTGCTAACTCACACAAGCATGCCCAGCTCCCTCCAAGCTGCGGAGGCTGCTATAAAAAAGCATGAGGACTTCATGACCACCATGGAGGCCAACGGGGAGAAGATCAAAGGGCTGGTGGATTCTGGGCGGAAGCTGATCTTGGAGGACAGCCTCCATTCTGACAAGATCCAGGAGAAGGTCAATTCCATTGACAGTAGGTGAGTGAGAGCCTTCACTGTAGGAGAGCTGGTCAAACTCTGTTCTGGGAAATGGAGAAGGGTTTACCACTTAGAGGAGGTGATGCAGTACAACCTACTGGTAGATCTTAGGCTGCTGCAGTCTAACACTGCTTTAACTGTCATGGCTCCATCCTCTTGGATCCTAGAATTAGCAGTTTGTTGTGAGAGAAGGCTAAATATCTTGCAAAACTACAAAAACTACAAAGCTTGGAGCCATGACAGTTAAAGTGCACTGTGGATACAACCTCGGTAAGATTTCTTCAAGAAAGAAAGAAAAGGTGGTGTGTTCTTTTCCTTCCTGCTCAAGATTATTCCAGTGGAAAGTTCTATCAAGTGGTCCCTTCTGAATATCTCATGCCTGTTTCTCTCCTTTCCTTCTACTCTTCTCCCCATAGGCACAGGAAAAACCAGGATGCAGCCCAAGACCTCCTGACTCGGCTCCGTGACAATCGGGAACTCCAGCACTTCTTACAAGACTGCCAAGAGGTGAGCCCAGAGGGAGGGAGAGGGAGAGAAGAGTAGCCAGGCACAGCTCCATCGTTCCTTGATCCCAGCGACCTCCATACCAACTGCTACTGCTTTGGTCTCTGAGGGAGAGAAGAGCAGCCACCATCCACTGGACCTGTTCTCTTCCTCCACTGCCACCCTTTTCCTGGTGTGTTGTTCCTTTTTTAGATTGTAAGTCTGAGAGCAGGGAATGTCAAATGAACAATTTGCGAGCAGCTCTGAGAGGCTTTGTGACTGAAGGATGGGGTATAAATACGCTAAATAAACAGCAGCTCTAGTAAGACCAAAAATATATCCAGAAGCTAACGGTGCTAAATCAAAGACAAGTAAGCAAGGGACAGGCGCAATTCTGAGCCATTTATACACTTGTCCACCAAGCATACAAAACCCATAACCATTCAATTCTATAAATGTTTATGCAGAAGTAAACCCCACTTTCATGTGATACAAAATATTTCTGTGCAGGAGACTGAAAGTTTCCCTAGCTTTAGATCCTCTCTTTTTTTCCCCAGTCTCCAGTCAGATGAGGAAGACAGAGGTACCCCATCCTTGCTCTGGGTATTCCTAATGGCTCTTCCTAAGGAACCCCATCCCATAACCCTCTCACCTTGTCTCTTCCCCCAGCTTACCCTGTGGATCAACGAGAAGATGCTGTCTGCGCAGGACATGTCCTACGATGAAGCAAGGAACCTTCACACCAAGTGGCAGAAGCACCAGGCCTTTATGGCAGAACTGGCTTCCAACAAGGGTTGGCTGGAGAAGATCCAGAAGGTGGGTCATATCTGAAAAAGGTTCCTAACTCCCCATTCCTCTGCTGTGTCTCTTCCTCTTCTTTTTATTAATCCCTGAAACAACCAACAGGTTGAGTCTCCCTTATCCAAAATGTGTGGGATTAGAAGTATTTTGGATTTTATTTTTGGGGGATTTTGGAATATTTTCATGTATCTTGGGGATGGCACCCATGTTTAAACACTAAATTCATTTATGTTTTGTATACACCACATAGCCTGAAGGTAACTGTATATATAATATTTTAAGTAATTTTGTCTGTACACTGACAAATCAGAAAGCAAAGGTGTCACTATTTTAGCCACCCAGATTAAAAGTGGACCAGATTGGACAGTTTTAAGGTATTTTGGGTCAGTAATCCCATCAAAATCTGGTGAGGCCCCAATCTCTAGAAGCCATTCACTCCTGAGTTGTGCCACACTATCTTTCTAACGCTCCATCCATGTTTCCATTTTTGACAGGAAGGGGAGCAACTGGTTGCTGAAAAGCCAGAGCTGGAACCAGTGGTGCAAGAGAAGCTGGAAGGGCTGCAAAAGCTCTGGGAAGAGCTAGAATCCAGCACCCAGAGCAAAGCGCGGTGCCTCTTCGATGCCAACCGGGCTGAACTCTTCACACAGAGCTGTTCTGCCCTGGAGGCTTGGTTGAGTGGCCTACAGACCCAGCTTCATTCCGATGACTATGGCAAGGACTTGACTAGTGTCAACATTTTGCTCAAGAAGCAGCAGGTGAGCATTTGTGTCATCTGGGGTTGGGGTGAGGTGGCCACTGTGGCTCTTCTGCAGACCATAGCTCAGTGGAAGAGCAACTACTTGGCATGTAAAAGGTTCTGGGTTCGCTTCCTGGCATCTCCAGCTCGTGTTGGAGAGGAGGAAAGATTAGAGCACAGAAACTAACCTTTAGAAAGCCACAAGCTGCCATTCCAAATCTTTCCCTGTTAGTTCCTAATTAGCTACTGTACTTTTCATTTTTTAAACTATTAAGCCTGTAGTTGACTGTTTCTGAAAAGTAATTAAATTAGTGACTTTCAAAAAACCCTGAATGCTTTTAGCCAGTGCTTCTTAAGCTGCCTCTACACTGCAGAATTAATGCACTTTTGACACTGCTTTAACTGCTATGGCTCAAAGTTATTTTTAACTAGTTTTTAACTAGTCTGATAATTATCATTTGCTACTTCAGGGGACAGAATGAGATCTAATGGGCTTGAGTTACACAAGAGTAAAGTTGTGGGTGGATGGGAAACCTTGGTCAGACTCCTGTTGGTGTCTCCCAATTAGAGAAGACTTTTTGAATCCAATTGTTGAATAGTGAGACAACATATAGGCAAGTTCAGTGGATTCAGTGGGTCTATTCTAGTTGGAACTACTATTAAGTCATTAGGTCCTTCTTATGGTCCTTTTCCATTTCCACCTCTTTTCTTCCTTGTACTTCCTTCCCCATATATTCTCGCACCCAGATGCTGGAGAACCAAATGGATGTCCGGGAGAAGGAGGTGGAAGGCCTGAAAACCCAGGCCTTGGCCCTTACCCAGGAGGACTCCAACACGGTGGAGGTGGACAGCAAACTGAGGGCAGTGGAGGACAAGTTTGTGGAGCTGCGGGCACCATTGCGGGAGCGCTGTGAGAAGCTGCTGGCCTCGAAGGAGGAGCACCAGTTCAACCGCGACCTAGAGGATGAAATTGTGAGTATTGGGAAGAATGGGGAGGGGTGTGTGGTTCCTTTGGAAAAGGTATAGAAAAGGATCATTGTATTGGAAGACACCCCAAGGGCCATCCAGTCCAACCCCCTGCCATGCAGGAATACACAATCAAATCACCCTGACAAATGGTCATCCAGCCTCTGTTTAAAAACCTCCAAAGAAGGAAACCTCCACCACTCTCCGAAGCAGTGTATTCCACTGCTGAATAGCTCTTACTGTTAGGAAGTTCCTCCTAATGTTTAGGTGAAATTTCTTTTCCTCTAGTTTGCATCCATTGCTCCACATCCTATTCTCTGGAGCTGCAGAAAACAAGCTTGCTCCATCCTCAATATGACACCCCTTCAAATACTTACACAGAGCTATCATATCACCTCTTAACCGTTTCCTCCAGGCTAAACATACCTAGGTCCCTAAGTCTCTCCTCATAAGGCATGGTTTCCAGACCATTCACCATTTTGGTTTCCCTCCTCTGGACATGTCTTGTGCAGAGTTGCTTCATTCTAACACAGCCTTCCTGCACTATAGTTCCTTTGCACTCTGATGGTAGTTCATCACATAGACTTCTCTGAGCCCTTGAGTAAGCAAGTCTATTGAAAAGGAGAAAGACATTTTTCAGTTTTTCTTTCCCTTGTGTGCTGCAGTTGTGGGTGAAGGAACGGATGCCCATGGCTATCTCCACTGATCATGGCAAAGATCTTCCCACAGTTCAGCTGCTGATCAAGAAAAACCAGGTAGGGTGGGTGTGTTGTTGCTGTTGTTTCTATGTGCCTTCAATACATTTTTGTCTTATGGTGAACTTATCACAGTGTTTTCTTGGCATGATTTATTCAGAGAGGGTATGCCTCTGCCTTTCTCTGAGGCTGAGAATGTGTGACTTACCCAGGATTCACCCAGGTCCTGTCTGCACTAGCGCAGGGTAACTCTGAGTATCCTGGCCCCTGAGTTGTCCTGATCCTTCCCTATTGCAAAGGGACGGGTGAGGCAACAGCATGGTTTTGGTGTACTTTGAATGGTTTGAAAATTACCTGCAGAAGAAGAAAATAAAATGCAGGGAGGGGGGCAGATTTGGGCAGTTGCCAGAAAGCTTTGGGTCATACATGTGGGGTTTGCAGGCTGTGTGTGTTCCATAGTCCCCACTTCCCCATCCGTGCATGGCTTGTGTGCTACGGAGAATTGCTCATTTCCCACTCTCTTATCTCTATCTCTCAGACTCTCCAGAAGGAGATCCAGGGCCATCAGCCACGCATCAATGACATCCTAGCAAGATGGCAGGGGCTGGCTATTAGTGGCCTGGAGGCAGAGTTGCAGGGCCATGTGGAGGCACTGCAAGAAATGTGGCAGGAGCTGCAGAACCAGGTGGAGCAGCGGCATGGGCGGCTGGAGCAAGCCCAGATGGCCCAGCAGTTCTACTTTGATGCCGCAGAGGCTGAGGCCTGGATGGGGGAACAGGAGCTGCACATGATATCAGAAGAGAAGGCTAAGGTGTGTGTGAGAAGGATGGGCCACCGACAGTGGACACACCTGGGTTATGCATTTCTAAAGAAGCATTCAGCACTCTCTCAGATGTACAGGAGCTGATATGACAGCATCACTCTGTATTTTTATTTATAGCATTTAGTTAGTTGTGCCCTCCGGCTTTGTTGTGTTGTTACATGCCTTCAAGTCTTTTCCGACTTGTAGTGACCCTAAGGCAAACCTATTACAGGGTTTTCTAGGGCTGAGAGTGTGTGATTCATCCAAGGCACCCAGTCGGTTTCCATGGCTGAGCAGGGAATCAAACCCTGGTCTCCAGAGTTGTAGTCCAATGTTCAAACCACTATATTCAGGTTTACAGCCTAAACAACAGTAAAAAGTAACAACAATAAATGTCATTATATCAAGATAGCTTACAACAGTTAAAATAGACAGCTAAAGATTCACAACATGCAAAAGTTAAAAATGTATGCTAAAAATTAAGCAGGAGACTTGTGCTTAATTCCTTTTCGTACCACTAGAAACAGTTCACTTTCAGGGATTGTCTTTTAGTGATCACTAAAAGGAATACTAGGACTTGGCTGTACTCAAAGTCAGGTCTCCATTTCAATGGCAGGAATCATGCAGACCTCCAGATATTGTTAAACTTCAGGCCCCATCAGTCTTGGTCAATGTGATGGATGCTGGGAGTTGCAATCTTGTCATATCTGGAGGACTGCATAATTAACCCCTGCTCTGCTTTGGCATGAAAGCCCCACTTCCCATCCTCAGATCTATGGAGTTGTTTGCAGCCAGGAAAGAAAGCAGTTCACACATGTCTGGACCAACTCATTTATATCTGTTTCAGGACTCATGTGGAATCACAAGTGCTGAGGTTTAGCCCTGGGTCACCATTTAAAGCCATGTTCTTGGGCTAATAATAATAATAATAATAATAATAATAATAAATTTATTTATACCCCACACCTCTGTTAAAAACTTTGTCCTTGTTGTGTTTCCACTGCTATTACTTCCCAACCAAAACAGAAGCTCTTTGCCTTTCCTAGGATGAACTCATTGCCCAAGCCATGGTGAAGAAGCATCTGGTGATGGAGCAGGCCTTGGAGGACTATGCACAGACCATCCATCAGCTTTCTCTCCAGAGCCGTGACATGGTAAATAACGGGCACCCGGAGAGGTAAGGAAACCCCTGAATCCCACATTGTTTTGAAGAATCAGTAACAGCCACCCAGGCCTTAAAGTGCCAGCCCTGTTAAGCTGAAGACCTCAGTGGCTTCCCCAACTCAACACCAGCTTGGTAGGGAGGTCACCAACCCAACATGTCCAATCTGCCTGAGTTCAGAAATCTAGACTTTTACATTTTTTCAAGAGCACAGAAATGAAAATCACTCAGTGATGTTATCTGAAGAGCCCCAGGGGACCCAGATTCATTCCCAGAGCCTGAGATTCCTCATACCTGCCCTGGGCTGAATCTACGCTGCAGAATCAATGCAGCTTGACACCACTTTGACTGCCATGGCTCAATGCAACAGAATTCTGTGATTCATTGTTTGGTGAGATATTTAACCTTCTCTGTCAGAGAGCACTGGTGCCACCACAAATTACAAATCCCAAAATTCCATAGGATGGAGCCATGACAGTTAGATCAGTGTCAAACTGCATTCATTTTGCAATGTGGCAGTGGCCCTAGACTATTAGAAAGAGTAGGCAGGGAGCCATCCAGGGAGCCTGGGATGTCATGCAGCACAAGAATAGGAGAAGAGCTGACCAACACTTAGTAGATCTTTTCTACTAGCTTGAAACTCAGCACAGTATTTTCCTTATCCCTTCCCTCCTTGCCTCTTCTTTCCCCTTTCCTGGCAGTGAGCGGATCAATCTCCGGCAGGGCCAAGTGGACAAGCTCTACGCCAGCCTGAAGGACCTGGCTGAGGAGCGCCGTGCTAAGTTGCAGGAGCAACTCCGGCTCTGCCAGCTAAAGAGGGAGGTGGATGACCTGGAACAGTGGATCTCCGAAAGGGAGGTGGTGGCTGCCTCTCACGAACTTGGGCAGGACTATGAGCATGTCACGGTGAGTCTGCTAATTTCGGGGAACTTGGAACTCCTCCTCCTCCAGATATTCTCTGCTCTTAGAATAATAGAATCATAGAGTTGGAAGAGACTTCAAGGGCTATCCAGTCCAACCTCCTGCCATGCAGGAACACAGAATCAAAGCATCCCCAACAGATGGCCATCCAACCTCTGTTTAAAAACCTCAAAAAGAAGGAGACCGCAAAGGAGGCACCCCAAACTGTAAGACATTCAAGAAAAACTAAAAACACTCATGGAAATATAAATTCATGTTTCTTTGCCATGCTCAAAATGGAGGACATTTTCTTCCTGGACAGAAGACTGGAATATAGGACATGTCTTGGAAAAGGAGGATGTCTGGTCAACATGTTCTTGGTGGCTTCTTCCAAATTATGGGATTCCTTCCTGGGGAAGGTTTTGGTGGCCCTTTTGTCCTTTCCTGTTGCTGGCAAGCTAAGACCACCTTATTCCAGCAAGCCTTTGGCTTATAATTTATATGGCAGAAAGAGTTTTCAATGGGATTGTATTTTTATCTTTTTTTTTTTACTATGTTTCAATTGTGTTTTATATTGTTTCCACCTTGTGTTTTTTGTAATGAAATGGTTATGGAATTGTTTTTAAACTTTTCTACTAATAATTATTTTAACTGCACCCTGCTTTTTAAATATTTGCTCCTAAACTGCCAGCTTGGTATAGTGGCGTGTGTGTTGTACTAACACACTAGGAGACCAGTGTTTGAATCCTCGCTCGGCCATGGAAACCCAATGGGTGACCTCGGGCAAGTCATATTTTCTCAGCCTCAGAAGAAGGCAGTGGAAAATCCCTCTGAACAAATTCTGCCAAAAAAAACCCACCCACCACAACCCCACAACCTTTAGGGTCGCCATGATCAGGGTTTTTGGATTTGATGGCCTCCTGGGCCCCTTCCAACTCTGTGATTCTATGATAATGGTAGTGATGGTGGTGATTTTGATGTGCAGATGCTACGGGACAAGTTTCGGGAGTTTTCGCGTGACACCAGCACCATTGGTCAGGAGCGAGTGGACAGCGTCAACCAGCTAGCGGATGATATGATCTCTGCAGGCCACTCTGAGAATGCCACCATCGCTGAGTGGAAAGACAGCCTGAATGAGGCCTGGGCAGATCTTCTGGAACTCATTGACACCAGGAGCCAAATGCTGGCTGCTTCCTATGAGTTGCATCGCTTCTACCATGATGCCCGTGAGACTCTCAGCCAAGTCCAGAACAAACAGAAGCAGCTTCCCGATGAAGTCGGACGGGATCTTAACACGGCTGAGGCCATGCAACGGATGCACAGTGCTTACGAACATGACATCCAGGCTCTGAGCACTCAGGTAGGCTGCTTGGGGCTTACAGGTGGGAGAAACACTTAGCACACTCTCCAAATTCTGTTCGTTGAGTGGTTGGAAACAAAGGCAGATGTCTCTACAGACACCAGGGAAAAGGGGAGGCCCGAGTGACTTAACATTTGCAAAACAAATCCACAGAAGGTAATAGTTCACCAAATGTCAGCTTTACCTATTCCTTGTTGGAAGGAACACATTTTGGTATTCCCAAAGTACAAATCAGAACAAAAAACTGGAAAGCATGTATTCACAGTAGAAGAATAAAAGGAAACAAACTCTCACGTGCTGTGCGATGGTCCAAAAACATTAATATCTTTAAAAGCCCAATACGTTTCAGCCGTGTCACCAATTGGCCTTCTTCAGGGGCTATTATAAAATAAACAGAAGTACATTTGTTTTAGTTGTGGGATTGGGACAACACATTAGCCACCTCTAAAAACAATTTCTTAAAAATAAATTGGCATCTATTATCCATATTATCACATACATACCTATCAACAGAAATTTCTGGAGTTGTGGTCTGCACACTTATCAAAGTGGATACTGTGAATATTGGAAGGAAGGGACTAGGACTCCCAGTGGGTTACAATAAGTTAAATTGGTGACAAAGCTGAAATGTGTTGGGCTTTTAAAGATATTTTAAAAGTTTTTGGACCATCACACAATATGTGGGACTTTGTTTCCTTTTATTCTTCTACTACAAAGTGCAAATTGTACCCGAAATTCACACAGAAGTCCTCTCATTCTAATGGAATGAGCATTTCTGCTTGCATGTGGGAATGAAATGAATCAAAATTCATTCCCACATGCAAGCCAAGCCATGATGTCTCACCTGCGGTTCATGGCTTCTTTGTCTTGACAGGTGAAGCAGGTACAGGATGATGCAGCCCGGCTGCAAAAGGCCTATGCCGGTGAGAAGGCAGATGATATCCGGAGACATGAGCAGTCGGTTAGCGAGGCATGGTCCGACCTACTCAGTAGCAGCAGTGGCCGCCGACACCTCCTCATGGACACCGTTGACAAGTTCCGTTTCTTCCGCATGGTGCGCGACCTCCTTCTTTGGATGGACGACGTCAACCTCCAGATAGATGCTCAGGAGAAGCCCAGGTAAAGGGAGGTGGGAGTAGATGATAGAATATTGACCAGAACTGAGGCCAACATTTGAGAGACAGTGTGATGTAGTGCCTAGAGTGCTGGACTGGGATTTTGAAGATCCAGGTTCCAAGGACATCCACAGAGCCACAGAATTCCCCGGCTCATCTTGGAGACTTATCACCTTCTGTCTCAGCCTGGCCTACTTCATAATATTGTTGTGGGGATAATAGTGTGGAAGTTGAGAGCCTTGCCCACCTCCGTCAGCTCACAAGAAGAAAAGCAGGATAGAAATGTAGATAAATACCATACATACTCAACTATAAGTCTCCTTCATATATAAGTTGAGGTCAGGTTTTGGGGCCAAAATTATGGATTTTTATATGACCCGTGGATAAGTCGAGAGTAAAACTTAGTGGCATGAAACAAAGGATCTAAAAAAATGACACAAATGAAAACAATGCCAAAGAACTTACAAAATTCTAGCTGGATTTCTAAAATTTCTAGACTTATATAGAAATATACACAGTACGTAACGACATATATCTTCCTAACCTTCCAGGGATGTATCAGCTGCTGATTTGGTCATCAAGAATCACCAGGGCATCAAGGCTGAGGTTGAGGCCCGGAGCGACAGCTTCAATGACTGCATTGCCATGGGCAATGAGTTGCTGGCGAAAGGACACTATGCTTCAGATAAGGTGAGAAGTGTTATAGGATTTGTAGAAGAGAATTTGATTATGTTCCAGCAAAGTGCAGCCCTTCAGATGTTGCTGGGCCACAACTCCAGCATGCCTGGGAATTGGCTATGCTGGCTGGAGTACATGGGAGTTGCAGTCTACCAAGATCTGAAGGCCTATACTTTGCCTACCTTCAACCTGTGTGTGTATATGTATCTTCATGTCACTTATCGACATATGACAACCTCTTGAATTTCATGGGGTTTTCTTAGGCAAGATATACTCAGAGGCTTCAGCCTGGGCAAGAATAAGTTTTGAAGTTGTCATGCTCATACAGGTGAACCATGAGAGTCCAAACATGTAGGGCACTAAATGGATTTAAAACAAATAACATGTAAAATGGTCAAAAGATAATTTATAGTCTGAAAACATATCCACCATTCTAACAAATTAAAGCCAATTCAAACAGAAGCTTATATGTATACAAATTGAATATAACCATTAGAACCCAAAGGTTTACACAAAAGGTCATGTTTTTATTTGGTGCCAAAATGAAGCCAATATTGGTGTCAATCAGGACTCATATTTTGTCTGGCAAAAGCGAAATCTATGACTCCAGGATCCTAATTTGCAATTTGAGTTCCTCTCTTCCCCAACTTTCTTTTTTTTCTCCCCATCCAGATTGCAGAGAAATTGACCCAACTACAGGACCGACGGAAGGAGATCAATAACAAATGGCGGGAAAAAATGGACTGGTTACAAATAGGTAAGATGGAAGCAAGGAAGAAGGGGGAAGGGGGAAGGATACCTGGAGATGAGGAATGAGAGAACAGTTTCATGGAAATCTTTGGGGCAGGTGGCAAAAACTTTTGAGTATCCAGCAGTTCAAAGCTACTTTGAATCCCAAACTGGGAAAAAGTTGGGATGATAATCCTTATCATGATCCTACCTTTTCCCCAGTTTGGGATCCAAGGTGGCTTGCAACAGATAAGAAGCACATAGTTAATATTCACTAAATAAAACAGTTAAAAGATTATTAGACTACAAACAAACAAAAAGCCTCAAAAGTGAAGTCGTTGGCTTTCATGGCCGGCATATATAGTTTTTTGTGGGTTTTTTGGGCTGTGTGGCCATGTTCTAGAAGAGTTTCTTTCTGACATTTCGCCAGCATCTGTGGCTAGCATCTTCAGAGAAAGCCTAAAAGTTGTCCTTCCAAGGTCTGCCTAAAAAAGAGAATTGAGAGGGCAAGGCATCACACCGATGACACCAGTTAGAAGGAAATTTCAAAGATCTGGATTACCAAAAAGCATCCCTCTGACATTACTGGTCATAAAGGCCAGCATTCAAGGAGGTAGCTTACAAGCTGGGTTGCATTACTGAAGATGGTCCTTCAAAGGAACCCTCTTGCAAGCCATTAAAAGCTTTGAATGTTGAGAGGCAAGTGTTTTGAATTATAGCCTGGAAGTAGCCAATGTAACTGGCACAGAATTAGGAGTTTTGTGTTCAGAATTTTGGATCCATTCACTACCTCCCTCTGTTCTCTTCTCTTTTTCCCTTTGCAGTTATGGAGGTGCTGATGTTTGGGCGTGATGCCAGCATGGCGGAGGCCTGGTTGTCCAGCCAGGAGCCCATTGTGCGTTCGGCCGAGCTGGGCGGCAATGTGGATGAAGTAGAGAACCTCATCAAGCGTCACGAGGGCTTCCAGAAATCAGCTGCTGCCTGGGAGGAACGCTTCCTGGCCTTGGAGAAGCTCACAACGGTGAGTGGGCAAGGGATATGGCAAGAGAAAGTGTGATGTGTGCTTCTTGGAGGAGGGAAAAAAGCCCATTGATGCTAAAATCTCAGATCCAGTCAGTCCCTGCATCGTGTGATGCTGCTTACATATGCATTTATAGGCATACCTCCATTAACAAAGCCTCTGCATCGCAGACCCTGCATGGAGTAAGAGTGTTGGAGGAGATGTTTTTCAAAGTCCTTCTTTTCATGTTATGATTTCCTTGGCAGCCTTTTCCATAAGTTTTCCTTTCTTTCTTCCCACAAGCTGGAAGAGAATGAACGTCGCCGACGCGAGCAGGAAGAGGCGAGGAAAAGGAAGCCTCCGACGCCATCCATGCCAGAAACTGCATCTGCGACATCACAGGCTCTGCAACTGGAAGGGCAGCAGGCTCCCAGTGATGGGAACCGGTGAGAACTGGGGAGCCACTGCTCTGGGGGAAGATGGACACAGGAGTAGGTTGAGAGGAGGGTTTTGGGAGGGAGAGCATATGCTTTAATACAGTGGGCCCTTGGTATCTAGTGAGACTTAGTTCCAGGACATTGTGGATGACAAAATTTGTGGATGCTCAAGTCCCATTAAATACGTGGCAGAGTAAAATGGTGACCCTTATATCAAATGGCACAATCAAGCTTTGCTTTTTCGAATCTGTGTGTGTGTGTGTGTGTGTGTGTGTGTGTGTATTTTCAAGCTCTGGATGGTTGAATCCATGCATAAGGAGGGCCAACCTTATTTAGAGTTGCAACATCAGGAACACCATTCACTATTCAAATTACACCACTATAGGAATCAAACCAGATAGTAGGTTTCCCTGAAGCCCAGAATTGTTCCAGCAATGTAGTAGCTGAGGTTGGGATGAGAGTGGCTTTTACCCAGTAGCAACATATTGCTGTTATAGTCCTAAAACTGGAGAAAGAATCCAGCAACGCTCATGTTTTTTGAGAGTCAAAAGCTATCAGCAACTGGGACAACAGAGCCTAGGCAAAGCCATCATTTGGAAAATCTACTTTTTTTCCTGAACAACATCTCCCCAAGTTCCCAAGACAGTATAACCATTTGCTAAACTGTACGAGATGCTGGGAATTATCCTTCCAAAAAAGGAACATTTCCAAGCTATAGCTATAGAAATTGGCACTACCCAGAGCCTTATGATTCTGCTATTGCAACATCCTATGAAATCCTATGATTTGCAACTTAGGAAGGGTTATTTTGAATTATCAGTCAGGCAGGAGTTCTAGTGCCTCACCATCTTCCATCTTCCCTCAGGAGCCCTGGAGAGCGAGGTTTGTCTCTGGAGTTGCCGTCTCTGAATGGGATTGACCATGACTCTGAAACTACCCAGGTGAGGCATGGATATTGGGGAAGGATGGAGAGTGATGAAATGGAAGGAAAAGACACAGAGCTGACTGTTTGGCTACCTAGGCATGACTGGTTGGTTGGGAGGACCAGGCCCCTAGTTCACTAGCAGGCCCGAAGCAGGAATGCAGAACTATAGACTTGCAAAAGCTATACACTCAAATATATTGCATTTAAGTAAAATCTACTCAAGTCATCCAGGGAGAAATTGCATTGTGGCCCAGCTAAAAATCACCTAATATCCTGCCTCTAGTTGTAGAAGTCCCAGTCTCCTGGAGGAAGATGGCATACCCGTTGTATATCATAGAATCATAGAGTTGGAAGAGACCCCAAGGGCCTTCCAGTTCAACCCCATTCTGCCATGCAGGAACTCAAAATCAAAGCATCCCTGACAGATGGCCATTCAGCCTCTGTTTAAAGACCTCCAAAGAAGGAGACTTTGTCACCAACATAATTCCACCCTTAGAATGAAAGACTCCTGAGACCAACAGTTTGCTTGGAGCACCAGAAGTGAATGGAGCACTTAACCCATACATGCCAAAAAATAAAATGAAAAAAAATCCTCTTCTGGTTTTCCTAAGCTGGGGAAGAAAGGTTAGAATTGTTTTGGTGTCCCTGTTTTAAACAGCTGGGAGTTAGAAACCCCTTACCAAAATCTTGAATATTACAGAGAGAACTACCTGTCGATCTGGACTGCAAAGGATGGAGGGTTGTCCATTGCTAGAGGTCTTTGAGCAGGCAGCCATTTGTTGGGAGTGCTTTTAGATCTGGATTCCCTTGTATCAAAGGACTGTGCTTCTTACTGTGTCCCACTCTTGACAGATTTCGGAGACATCTGCTACAGTGAATGGGTCACAGCTGGATTCAGGGTCCAAAGGCAAGGAGCCAAGCCCAACTCCCTCACCAAAGCCCCGTTCAAAAACGCCTACCCTCAGCACTGATCCCACCCAGTCGGCCACGCTGCCTCCACGAACGCCAGATCCCTCAGCCACAGAACAGATGGAAGGGATGCTGTATCGAAAGCAGGAAATGGAGTCACACGGCAAAAAGGCAGCTAACAGGTGATGCCTCTGTGTGTGTGTGTGTGTGCACGCGCGCACATGTATATATGTAAGGGCTGGGTCTGGCAGGTTGGCATAGGGAAGGTTGGTCAGAGCTTGAGCCTGGAAAAGTTACTTTTTTGGACAACATCTCCCAGTACCTTTCAGCCAACTCGCAGATTCTGGGAGTTGCCATGCACTCTGGTTTAAGTGTGCGAATGCACTCCTGAGGGAAAGGGAGGGGTCCTTGGAGAAACACTCACCTTTTTCTCCTTTTACTTCCTTACCAGGTCCTGGCAGAACATCTACTGCATTGTACGGAAAGGCAACTTGGGCTTTTATAAAGACAATAAGAATGCCAGCAACGGGATCCCCTACCACGGCGAAGCCCCCGTCAGCTTGCAGGGGGCACAGTGCAGCGTGGCTTTGGACTACAAGAAACGAAAGCATGTCTTTAAGCTTGGGTAGGCTGGCAGGCTGCTTTGGGACCTGGAAACCTTTGGCCCTGCTTCCCAATGTTGATGTTCTCTCTGGGCATATCTGCATGGACTATTTGAGATGGTTCCCCCCCACCCTCACATTGCCTTGTCCACATGGCTCGATTTGACTGAGGACTGTGTCTACACATGAGAAGGGTAGCCCTGCAGTGAGTCGGAGCCATCCCTCCCTTAATCCACTTTTTAAAAACTACTTTTTGCTCCAAATTTTCTGGGAAAATCTGGAGCATTGTAGAGCAATACTGGGCAGCTGTCTACACACATATTCCATTGTGCCATCCAGTCTTGCCACCACTTGTGAAAGTCACTCCTCTGTGGTCACAACAAGGTGCCCAGCCACATCAATACTGGGCACTTCATTTTCGATCTCAGAGGGAGCAACTTACATTGGCAGTGGTGGGTGGCATAGCAGGATGCTGTGTAGACAGCTGCTCACCATTACTTGGGAGTGCGGAGGTAACGGGGAATTCAGGGCAGCCCAGAATATTCAGGTTGATGTAGACAAGCCCTTGGATTACCAATACACAACTGAACAAGAGAAGAAAAATTGTGTGGCACTCATTCAGTGCAAGTTTCTACACTTTTTTATTACTGATTCTGGGAAACAGAGTGGTAGCCCTGGTAATCTTTGGAACTGCTATAATTTCACAGCCCTGGGAAGCCTGGTAGGCTCAGGATCTATAATGGAATTTTCATCCCCAGTCATAATACAGCAGTATTATGCACTAAATCCATGCATAGGACTTAAACTTCTGGAATAATGGACAGGGAAGCATGAATAAGTTTGCAGTCTGAAAGTAAATGTTGCACAGAGAGTACTATGCATTGTATCACCTTTGAGACTAACTGGCTGAAAGAAGTTGTAGCAGAAGCTTTCATAGACTTGGTCTACTTTCTCAGATGCTATGGAAATCTTATGCTACAACTTCTTTTGCTCACTTAGTCTCAAAGGTGCTATTCCAGACTAACACAGCTATGTCTCTGAATTCTACCCACACTCTTTCTCCTGCAAAAACCTGCTTGCAACGTACCTGCTGACAGAAAAGCAGTTGGGGGGAAAACTACTTTTTGAACTACTGCTGCCAGATATTGATATTTGGAAAGGATACCAAAGCAAGCATCGGGACTCATTCTTCTTCTCTTTCTGTGTGGCAGGTTAACAGATGGAAAGGAATACTTATTCCAGGCAAAGGACGAGGTGAGTCCATCCCCATTTCCATAAATCCCATTCCTATAGCCTCCAGCCATCTGCTTCACCTCATACCCAAATCCTGCTACATCTCCCGGCTTGAACTCTTTCTAGAAAATTGTTTTATATCAAGCTGGACACTGGACCCTCTAAGTCAGTATTCTCTATATCTTGTTGCTGAATCACATACCATTTGGGACTTGTGGGTGTTGAAATCTGACAAAAATTAGGAACCATGGATTGCTGGTGTTTCTCTAGGGTTGCAGATTAGGGTCTCCTCCATCTCCTTCTTGGTTTTTCTGCATGCAAAGAAGCAGCTCTCTCCCTCTTTTCATGGCACTGGAGGACCCAGACTGCAGAATTAATGCAGTTTGACATCTCTTTAACTGTCATGGCTCCCTCCTATGGGACCCTGGGATTTGTAGTGTGTTGTAGCACCAGAACTCTCTGATAGAGAAGGCTAAACATCTCGCAAAACCGCCAATCCCATACCATGGTGCCATGGCAGTTGAAGCAGTGTCAAACTGCACTATTTCTGCAGTGCAGATGCAGCTTATGTTGAGGACTGGATAGCTCCAGCTAAAGCCCAGAGAGGATTCTCTTCCACTGGCACAGAAGCCCCCCCCCCTTTTAAATCTATCTCTATGAGGGTGTGTGCATTCTGCACGCACTCAGAGGCATTGTCAGTTAATACTCTGTCTCATCTTCTCCCCCGTTCCAGGCTGAGATGAGTAGCTGGATGCGAGTCATCAATGCCACGGCTGCCCGGGCAGCGCCAGCCCACGGTCCCCCGGAAGAGCAAGCACCGCTCATCAGCAAAGGAATGACCCGGGCCCTGAGCATGCCTCCCGTCACTTCCAACAGTGGCCCGGAAGGGACCGTCACTCTGCGGAGCAAAGAGACCAAGGAAAAGGACCGCGAGAAACGCTTCAGCTTTTTCAAGAAGAACAAATAGGGAGGAGGCTGCCACATGCACAGAGAGAGGGGCGGGCTGGGGGCGGCTGAATCTGTACAAAACCCGGGCGGACCTCCAGGGCAGGGCATGGTGAGGGGTCTCAGATAGGTTGGGCGGGGTGCCTGGGGTGCAACACACCTGGCGGAAGTCCCGGTTCTTCATCTTCTCCTCTTTGTAATACCGCCGATTGCATGAAGCATCTCCAAACTTTGCAAAGGAATGCCCGTCCTCTTGCCTTCCCATCTTCTCCCTCCTCAAAGAAAAGAAAAGAAAAAAAGAAACACAAACCACACTGCCTCTGTCGAAACGTGTTCCTAACAGATAGGGGGAGAGTGGCTGCCTCCGGGTGGGATGGGATGTGCCGAAAACTGGACATTGTGGGGTGCGTCTGGGTTACCCCATTCCAGCTCCTGGGGACAAAGGGGAAAGCCATCTTTATGGGTACAGGGATGCTTGCTTTCTTCCAACAGCGATGGCACTATCAAGAGATGTTGGGTATGGGAGGGATTGTTTCAGCTTCTGTGGTTGAGGGCTTTCACCTAAGTTATCACCCCTTCCACCACCTGACACCCAGTTTCTTTTCCCCTTTGTCTTTCTCCTGCTACTGGTGCGCTTCAAGACGGTTGGCTTAGTTACCCATCTTGAGATCTACCCAGATTTCAAGGGATCTATCCAGATCTCACGTGAGGTACAATAGCAGTCCAGAGGAACAAGACCCATTTCAAGGGTCCATCATGTGATGAGATGTTTCCCTGAGGTCAATATAGACCAATATAGACCTGGACTGAGTAGGTAGCAGAACCTGGTGCTTAAAGTAAAGGAGAAAGAGGGTAGAGGAGCACCTTAATAACTGTTGCAAGCCCTCTTTCCCCCAACCTTTTCTGAATCCAAGTGAGAAACATGGCCCCCATGATTCCATGGTTGTCTGCCATGGTCAGTGGTTTGAAATCCTGGAGGTCCACCACCCCTACCACTTTCTAAATTCAAGGTGGTTAAGCCTTCTCCTCACCCCCTAATAAATCAAGCATCAGTTGGGTCTATGGCTTGGGACATGGATCATGCTGTGTATGTGTAAATCAGGGAACGGGGATGGAATGGATGTTGATGGAAGCAAAGGATACCAAGCCTCTTCCCTAAAAACTGCTCCTGCCCTGAGTCTACCTTCTCCTCCCCAACCATCTTCCTTCCAGTGGCAGATGGTTCCTTGTCCAGAAGGCAGCCTGGAAAACCTGAAAGGTTACTATGCATTGGAAGAGAGATGAGAGTTAGCTTCCCCCCCCCTTGACTTGTGCTGTGTCTTTTTGGGTCGGAGGGTGCCTTTTTGCAACATCTGTGCCCTTGGCCACCCCAGCCTTATCAGGCAGCTATGTCTTGAGAGACACGTTTCAACCATCCCAAAATGCTTTTCCGGGAACTTGGAAGAATTTTGGGAACTCTGAAGGCTGTTTGGTTGGCACCATCAGAGGAAAGGGGTAAAAAGAGAGACAGATGTTGAAGCAGCTGGAGGCGAAGGCAGGCCACCTGTGGGGTTCTGGTAGTGATTCTGTACCCCCAAATTTCGACACTTAAAAACCATCCCCTTCATAAACTTAACCCTCTCCAACAACTATGCGACAGGGCTGTTTTCTAATATACGAGTTCTACATTTAAGAATCCTTGGCATCAGTTTAGCTGGAAACATCTTCTCTCTTGACACCCCTTTGTTGAGCTTTTATTTCTGGAAGGGCCAAGTGAAAGACCATAGTGATTTTTGCGAGAGGCGAGACCAAAACTCCATCCAGCCGAGCCTCGAAGGAGATGCTTAAATGGCGCTTGGTGGAGAGAGGGTACCCTTTCCCCCAACTTGCTAAATTCCCAGCACCTTAATGTAGACATTCTCTGAAACGGGAGGCTCCATTTTCCAACTGTTCTGGCGAGGAAGAGTTACTAGGTAGGCCTTCCACAGATGCTATAGTTGATCTCCCTATTTTGTGGCAGTGCGTTCTTTATCCTGAAGGAGAGCCTTAGAAACTCAAAAGGAGCAAAACACCTTTGCTTGTTTGGGAGCGACTTCTGTGTGAGCATGAAAATGACAGCACTTGGGGGGGGGTCCTTTTGCAAAGTCTGAATTATTAGAAGGAATTGGTGTTTTTGCAAGTGGGGTGTCTGTTTTGGGTGGTAGCGGAAACCGAGGTTGCTCTGTTTCGGTCTTTCTAGGTTCGCCATCCTGTGAGCCAGGGGAGAATCTGCTATGCCCTTGCCGACATCCATATATATATATATATATATATATATATATATATATATATAATTTCTCTTCCTAGTTCTGGTTTCTTGACCTGTGTGTGCCTTCCTTCCATGACCCGACACTGTCCCGACTCCCCGCCTCTCGCCGTAGGAAGATAGCAGCACCCATCATTTGAGAAACAGAAGCCGCCTGGGTGGAAAAGTCTTGCATCCGAGCCTCGCTTGTCTCCCATTGAGCACAGCATCCCTAAAACCACCCGAACTGGAAGAAGTTATACTGGGAAGGAGATCTCTGCTTTTGCGGAAGACGGGGGCCGCATTTTGGGTTTCGGGTGCTCTGCCTTCCCAGCTCACCTGTCCGAAGAAGAGGCACCCAGGTGGCATTTCCGTGCTTGTGGAAGAGCGTTGCTCACGTGTTTGCGGTGGCATCTGTTCCGATCTTTTTTTGGGACAAATAAAGAGAATCTGTGTAGAGAGGAGCCAGGCTGTTTCATTCCTATCCACCTTACGCAGACCTGAATGCTTGTCCGTCCGTCTGTTTCCGTCTCAGTCGAAAGACCCTTAAGCCATCTTTCCTGCTTAGATCACTTGCTTTAAATTTATTTCCTCCCCCCCCCTGCAAAAAACAAAAGCAAAACAAAACCCCAACTACAGCTGCTTGATAAACCAAAAATAGGACAAGGATATAGACATTTTAGTCTGTAGAATCGGTACGTAGAGAGATCTTGTAGCACCTTTGAGCCTAAATGAAATAAAGAAGTTGACAGCAGGAACTTTCCTAGGCTTCAGTCTACTTCCTCAGATGCATTCAGACTAATAGTAGACTTCAGTCTAGGAAAGCTCATGCTGCCAATTTCTTTATTTCGGTTAATAATAATACTAGAATTCAAAGATACAGAGATGTCATGGCACCTTTGAGACAAAATGCACCTGAGGAAGGAGACTTAAGTCTAGGAAAGGTCATGCTGCCAACTTATTTATTTCAGTTAATAATAATAATAATGATAGAATTCAAAAATATAGAGATCTTGTGGCACCTTTGAGACTGACTGCATCTGAAGAAGTAGACTTCAGTCTAGGAAAGCTCATGCTGCTAACTTTATTTCAGTTATTAATTATAATAACAGAATTCAAAGATATAGAGATTGTGTGTCATCTTTGAGACTAAATGCACCTGAGGAAGTAGACTGTATTATATTGTATACTACATACTATACACCCATCCCCACTTCCCCCTCCCAAGGCAGACCAAATGGAACCGTCCCGACGCTCTCCCCCCCCCCCCGTCTCAAGGGAAGAAAATGGTACGCCCCCAAGTCTGGAAAGAGGCTGGGGGCGTGGCCTTTGTAGAGTGGCTAGACTTCTTTTAACTCCTCCCAATGGACGCTAACAACCAATCCCCTCATCCCGAGTCGGTTTCCGATTGATGAGGCCTCATTGAGTGACGTCGAACTCTGGCCACTCATCAGGGGCGACGGCTCCTAAAGGGACCAATCGGAGAGAAAGGCTGCCGGGAGGGGGAGGGCTAGGCTGCTCGCGGGAGGCTAGGGGCGTGGCCTTCGTAGGACTAGACTTCTTTTAACTCCGCCCCTTTGAGGCGCGCAGCCAATCCCATCGGTTCTTATCCAGGACGTCTTCCGATTGGTGAGATCTCCTTGAGTGACATCTAACTCTGGCCACTCATCATGGGCAGAGGCTCCTGAGGGGGCCAATCGGAGCAAAAGGCTGCAGGGGGGCGGGCGGCGGAGGTTGGGAGGTTTTTCCGTTGGTGCGGCCGCCATTTTGTGGTGAGGGCGGCTGAGGAGGCGCGTCGCGGAGGCGGCGGATTAAGGGCGGTGAGTTGGGGGCCGCCGAGGGCCTGAAGGCCTTTCTTCCCTGCCCCATTCCCAGATAAAAGGGCTGGCCTGGTCTGGAGCTTCCCGATAACAGGATTATTATTATTTATTATTATTATCCTAATTGTATTTATTGTTATTATGTTTTAAATATTTAGCTCTGTTAGTGTGCAAAATGTCTCTTTGGCGCACCTTTGAGACCCACCCAGGCTGCACGGTCCGTACTGCAGAAATTATCCAGTTTGACACCGCTTTAACTGCCCTGGCTGAGTGCTGTGGAATCCTGGGATTTGTAGTTTGGTGAGACACTACTAAGGCTTCTCTGTCAGAGGCCTCTGGCGCCACAACAAGCTACAGTTCCCAGGATCCCATCGCACTGAGCCAGGGCAGTTAAAAGCGGTATCGAAATGGATCATTTCTGCATTGCGGACGCAGCCTTACGCTGCATGATCCGCGCTGCAGAAGCAATCCGGTTTGGCACCGCTTTAACTGCCCTGGTTCTTTTAGTTTTTTTTTTAGTTACTGTGGCGCCAGGCCTCTCTTGACAGAGTTCCCAAACACACTGCAGAAATAATCCAGTTTGAGACCACTTTAACTGCCATGGCTCAGTGGTCTGGAATTCTGGGATTTGTAGTTTGGTGAGACGTTTCGCCTTTTCTGGTCCAAAACACACTGCAGAAATAATCCAGTTTTGATACCGCCTTAACTGCCCCTGGCTTAGTGCTAGAGAATTCTGGGAATTGTAGTTTGTTGTGGCACCAGAACTCTCTCTGACAGAGAAAGCTCCATGTCTCACAAACACTACAACTCCTGGGGTTCCCTAGCCTTGAGCCAGGGCAGTTCAAACGGTCTCAGACTGGATTATCTCTGCAGTGTGTTTTGCAGCTTGGAGGTTTCTTTGGCTGGTGATTTTCGTCCCTCCACATTTGCTGGGATTAGGGGACAGGACCTCTGTCCATGTGGGGAAACTGCAAATACCAAAAACAATATGTTTTTACCTGAGAAAACACCTCTCTAGGAATCTCTAGGTCCTCCAGTGCAACTCTATGGTCAACATCTGCCAGACATTGATCCTAGAATTGCGCTGGAGAAGCTCCAAATGCCTAGAGAAGAGTTCTCTCTAGGAATCTCTAGGTCCTCCAGTGTGACTTTTGGTTAAAGTTGACCATAGAGTTGCACTTGATGACCTAGAGATTCCTAGAGAACATATTAATAAGATCCGTGAATAATCAAATCTGCAAAAGTCAAAGCTGCAAATGTGGAGGGACGAGTATACATGCATCTTTGTCTTAGCATAATCTCATAACCTCTTTCCTCACCCCTTTGCTCAGCTGTAGCTGCCATGGTGAAACTCTTCATTGGCAATCTTCCCCGGGAGGCCACTGAGCAGGAGATCCGCTCGCTCTTTGAGCAGTATGGCCGGGTCCTGGAATGCGACATCATCAAGAATTACGGCTTCGTGCACATCGAGGACAAGACGGCGGCGGAGGATGCCATCCGCAACCTGCACCATTACAAGCTCCACGGCGTCTGCATCAACGTGGAGGCCAGCAAGACGAAGAGCAAGGCCTCCACCAAGCTGCATGTGGGCAACATCAGTCCTACCTGCACCAATCTTGAACTGCGGTCCAAGTTCGAGGAGTATGGCCCTGTGCTCGAGTGTGACATCGTGAAGGATTACGCCTTTGTGCACATGGAGAGGGCGGAGGATGCTGTCGAGGCCATCCGAGGCCTCGACAACACGGAATTCCAAGGTGGGAAAAGGGAGATGAGGTGGCGTGAACTAGAAGCAAGAGGGGTCCTAGGCTGGCCTCGGTTACCTTTAACAAGAGGCCCAGATTTGGTCAGTTATGGTCAGCAGCTAGTAGAACTAAGCTTAAATGTTTAGCTGTTTATTTGGTTAGATCAGAGATTAGCTTCAAACATATTGACATGGTTCAGTGGTTCAGCAAAAAAACTTTTCATTTTGACAATCTCAAAATAGTTTCTTTGTGAGATCTTTGAATACACAAAAGCCCCCACTGCTTATCTATTTAATTGTTTGTTTTAAAAATAGCCCAGAATTTGAGTGCGTGGTGTTTCACTGTAGAAACACTAGAGCCAAAATACTTACAAATATAAGGCCCATGAATTTAATGTGAGAGTCAAACTTTAAGGATGACTTGAAAAATGGATTTCAGCCAAGCGCTGCCAAATGGATTAGGAAAAGCAACTTCAAAAGGCAGAAATGCTGTTTTAGTAGAAGTGCTTTGAGTTATTGAAAATACTTTGTTACACTTTCTTTCCATCACATGATAATTTTGTCTGTCAGTAACCCCTAGATCTTTAGTTGTTCTTACCCTAACTTGTTAGATAATGTTTGTAGATATTTCATCTGTATTTAGGGTTTTACTGAATAAATTGACAGTAGCATGGAGCACTAGAACTGGGAATTGGCAACCAAAGATTGGTTCAAATCAATGTAATGTTGATGCTACATAGATGTGTTGGCCTTATGCAACCTAAAACAGAATCTTAATTGCAACCCTGACCATCACTCACCTTCTTTAGTTGTATACTGCTCTCCTAGTAGGAAGATATTGCTTTGAAAAACATAAATAAACTTCTAACCTTTTCCTTCCTGTAATTCTTCTAGCCAGTTCTCAAACCATGTCCACCCTTCTTACCTTGCCGCTTCCTTAGTCCTGCATTCCTGTAGTCAACTTGTTCTTGGACTCCTCTTGTCTTCATCTGTTTCCACCAAATTTTCCAGTCTCTCACAATTCTTTCTTGTCTCTTTCCATTGCCATTAATGCAAGATGTGCATGCCTTGTCTTTCTCAAGGTCCTGCATGACTTTTTAAAAAAAACACAACAACAGCTAAACTGAGTTTTTACTCTTGTTTCAAGGTGCAAATTTTATCTGCTCTCTCTTTGCAAAGAATTTTGTTTTCAGTTATTAAAATTGTAATTGCAAATCTGCAAGTAGTGTAGATGCATTTAACCTGTTTTGCATTCTACATTTTGTAGATTTTGACGGAGGATTGTTCATCTAATTTTGGGTAGACTGAGCACTTTAGCTGATGTGTTGGTGGAAATGAGCTGAGAAAACAACTCTCCCCAGATATGGCTGCATTGGGAGATAAATCTCAAATATTGCCCTTTTCAGTATTTACTTGGCATCCTCCATGGGTTAAGATATAGAGCCAGGACATTCCTATTTTCCATTACAAGTTAGTTGAATATAATTATGCCAAGTTTGTTTTTCTTCTTTTCCTTTTTTAGCTTGTCTGGAAAGTGATTAGAATCTAGTTATATCATGATGGTAAGAACTAGCGCTGTACATATGTAAATTTCTCTTGAGAAGTGGTCAAGAGATGGAATTCAGCATTGCCTGGAAAGTCAAGGAAAAGGAATTGACCATTGCTTAGACTGGAAGTCAATACATTTCGGGTGAGGATGGATGAGAAAAGAGGTGGTCTGTTTGAAATGGTTTGGCAGGGCTAGATGTATGGAGGAAAGAGGCCTGAGTTGAGTTGAGCTAGGGGAAAACATGTAGAAATGTACGATAATATTTAAGATATATTAAGCAACTGGGCAACTTCCCACCCTTCCAGTATGCTCAGCATCTTAGACCATTATGAGTGAACTTGTGGCAGCATTATGTAGCACTTTGGGATGGGAACATTCCTCTTGGTGTCCTTCTGGTGTGTGTGGAGGTTAACCAGCTGCTCCATAACAGTTGTGTACACAGTCTAGGATTCTATGCAGAAAGTACCATTATAAATAGATTAAGTTGCTAATGCACAGGTTGTATGTGTATTTCCCAGTTTTTCTCTGCTGATGCAGAGAATAGATACCAGTTACTGGAGAATTTTGAGAGAGTAGCACAGTCCGCTTCCCATGCCAATTCCATCCAAAATCACCTGGAGAAAACTGGTGTATCTGAAGCTTTTTTTTGCAGGAAAGAACCTTCTTTCTCGGATGCATGAAGGAGACAGAGAAAATAGTGTTTGAGTGCCTCTCATTGCATCAAGATGGATGAGTAGCCACTGCAGACTGAGAAAACTGGTATTAGACCTCACTCTCCTTTCACTTGCCTAGAAGTATTCCTGCTTGCCCCTCATCCCCATACCCAAGGCATCCAGGGTAGGAGACTTGAAAGCAGCAGAAGCAGCACACTTTATAGAGCCCTTGGTCCCATCAGCTGCCAGTCAAGGAGCTATGTAGGTAGGATGCCCAAGAATGTACAATGAACTTATACCTACATTGATGCCTCTGTGTTACTTTTAACAGGTGTTATAGGGAATTTTGGCTGGCATGGCTGATCATGCAGGGGTGAGAGGTGTTCTCAATAGAGTCCCTTCTTTGGCAATGTTAAGTGTGGGCGGTATCCAACCTGGTTAGCAGTGCCTGTCCTGTGTTGGCTGGGCAGGATGCTATTTGACACACTTCCTAAAGGCACAGTGCCCTGTCCACCTCTGCAGCCAGTTACTCTGTATGTAGACGAGGTGTGTAGCACAAGGTGAAATCAGGAATGCAAAAGTAACGACAGAGGTCCCAGGGTGTATCCTAAAGGATTCCTAGAGTACCAAATGGAAGATGTGGGAAGCAGATGTAATTTGAACAGTGCCAGCATCTCTGCAAAATAATATAAACAGTTAGTATACCACCTCCCCCATTGGGCACAAGAGGACAAGGACTGGGTGGGATGCATAGTTGGGAAGCTGAGACGCATGTTCATATCAGAAGGTTCTCTGCAAAAGTGGCTTTTGAGCTATGCTTAGAAATAGTAAATTGGCTGTTGAAGACAGTGAGGTTGATTGGACTTCCTTTGCTTCTGCAGCAGGGCTGGAGTCAGAAGGTTGAAAGGGTGCAGACATCTTGGGGAAGAGAGTCACCGGGGGCTTCAGGCATGTGACTGAGGTCGACCCTTCTTGCTGCTGAAATTACAAGCAGCCTTTCAGCGTGGTGGCACCAAACAGAGACTTTAAAACAGGGTAGGCCAGCCTGGGGAACAGCACCTGTCCTAATATGGCTGGTGGGGACACGGTCATTTCCTGAAAATGGTAGAACAGAGCACATGGCTAGTGGCAACAGGAAGGGAAGTTGATCTTGTCCTGCATTGGACTGGCCGTCAGCCAGGGATTCAGAATTCATACATGGCATAGATATTAATACTGGTCAAGATCACAGAACTAAATAGTCTTTATGATTTCCATAATAGGTCAGTGTTTGTTTTCTCTAACTGACACAGGGGTGTCTAGGCAGCCTTTGTGCTCCTTCCTTTTAGCTTCAGGGCTGAATGTTTCTGTAGGCAAAGAGTATACCACCTTTCTGAGGTAGTCCAGAAGAGGGGCTGAGGGCATAGCCAGCCAGAATTCTGAGCAGACTGCATGTTCAGTCTTCATATCTCCAACACTGCAAAGCCTAATCATGTGAGTCTGCTTAAATGGAGCACATCGGATCATCCCATGTAAGCTCTGCTTAGTTTCATCATGGAAAACGAAATTCAAGACAGTGCCATAGGCTCTGTTCACCCCCAGTTGAAATTGGAAAGGGAAGGATGAATGAGCCAAGGTTGTAATGGTTGAATTCACTGTCAGACCAAGTCTGAAGGCATTCCCTTCCAGGAATGGTCACATTGATTTTCAAGCCTCTGCAAGTATTTCTTTGTTATTAGAGGGGAACTGGTAATGCTTATTTAAACACAGTCATGACCACTTTGGTTTAACATTCCAGAGAGCACTTTGAAAATCCAGTGTTGGTATATACAGTCACGCAGTAGCTGCCAGCTTTCAAAAAGCAAGATTGGTGGAATCCCAGGGTGTTATTTCTACTGTACTGTAGCATTCTTCAGGCCTTCTGAAATATTCCTGGTTCTTAGCAGCCAACAGGGTGTATTGGACCTAATAGAAATATTTCATATTCTGAAGCAGGCTGAAAAAACTCTGCTACTGCTGAGTGCTTTGCTCCCCAAACAACTTTTTTAGCTGATCCACATCAGGAGAGGTTCCCACTCTTTTTGTAGAAGAGGATAAATTGGCACAGGAAGAGTTTTTGGTTTGCCTCCTGTGCTCTTCGCTGTGGCAGATTGGGCCAGCTGGTGGTTCCTTGACATGTTTTTTCCTTTATAAAACCTGATCTGCTGTGCTTTTGCTCTGAACTGTTTTTAACAAATCTTTATAGCTGCCCTTCTTGCGTCTGTTTCTTCAAGGCAAACGAATGCGCGTGCAGTTGTCCACCAGCCGGCTCAGGACCGCGCCCGGGATGGGAGACAAGAGTGGCTGCTACCGGTGTGGGAAGGAGGGTCACTGGTCTAAAGAGTGCCCGGTCGATCGCACGGGGCAAGTGCCCGAGTTGACCGAAACTTATAGCGAGCAATACGGAGTGGTGCGCACCCCTTACCCTACAGGCTATGGGGATCCCGTGTATTATGATGACCCTTATGGAATGGTGGATTATTATAAACGGTACCGCGCGAGGTCCGCCGTGGCGTACGGGGCTTCTGCATACGACGCTTATGCGGAGCACACTATGGCCCAATATTCCCAGTATGCCCAGTATTCACAAGCCACAGCCATGGCCAGTCGCCTCTCTACCGCCTTAGACCCCTACGAGCGGGCCTTGCTACCAGCCTCGGGAACTGCAGCGGCGGTAGCTGCCGCCGCTGCTGCGGCCGCGACCTCTTCCTTTTACACCCGGGATAGAAGCCCTCTGCGTCGCTCAGCAGCCGCGGCTTCCACCACCGCAGACGTGTACGGATACGAGCGTGTTCAGCTGTCTCCCATCCCACGATCCTCCCTCTACGATGTCCAGCGATTTGGGCGGGATGCAGGCGCGGACAGGTTGCGGTACTCCGCGTATTGAGTCTGGAGGTGAGAGCGTTTTTTCATGAGTAGCTTGGAGGAGGGGGAATGGCCCATTGGTGTGGCTGACGGTAAGACTTGGGAAGTAGCTGGCTGCTATATGTGTCTCAGAAGGATACCTGTTGGTATCATTGATGCTCTGAATCCCACTGTGGTTAGCAGAGCATATATTTAGTGTTCAGCACATCTGGAGCAAGCTGTACTGTGGGTGCGGGAGGCTTAGTTCAGACTTTTGTTGTGGGGAAAGAGGAAAAGGGAGCTGCCCCTGTTCCTTTGTTATAGAATTACACACCTAGGATTTCTTTCCATAGGAAGAAAAGTCTCTCTTCTGCTCCTTCCAAAACCCTAACCAGCCCTTGTCAGTTCTCTCTATTTCCACCAAGTGCCTCTGCTGCATTTTCTTCGGTCCATGCCTCATCTTCTGTTCATGGGGCTGCAAGGACCCTATCTCACTCTCTCCTTGCATATGTACATTGGCGCAGCAGCTCTGCCCTGTCTGGCTAGACACAAGGTGACCCTCTGGTTATGCTGCTTTGAAATCTCAGCAGGTCCTTGAGTATATGGAAGACGCCCCAGTGTCATCTCCAAGCCTATTGTCTGGACGATCAAGACTCCTTCACCACACCAAGGCACAGAGTTGAGCAAGCCTCAGATCCACTAGTAGTTATTGGTCCATCCTCTTCTCCAAATGTATCTGACTCAGCTTTTTCCAATTTGATGCCCTCCCAGAGTTGCAGTTTAATACATCCAGGGAGACTAGGTTGGGGGAAGCTGGTCATCTGCTTTTTAAAAGTCATATCAGCCAGTGACCATTATGACATCTTCTTTCACTGAATTTTAATTTAACTGCATTGTGTTAAAGATAATGTTACTTTGCATACTGTGAACCCACTGTCAATTTATCTTCAGCAAGCAACTTCACCCCCCAGGTTCTAGTATTAATCAGGATGAAGGATCTCTACTCCCATGTTTATCTCATGTTAGTTGTCCCCTTTCTGGACTTTTTAAGTGATCCAATGTCCAGAATTACACGCAGGAGTTTACTTTCATGTTCAATATAATATTTTCAGTCCTTTTGTAGTAATTTCCAAGATCAGTCCTTACCCCTTGCCAGGTGGGGTGAGGTGTAGTTATGGGAAGGCCATCAACGTATCTGTGAGCTTGGCCTTCCTATGGGACCTAGCATAATGCATTGTGTTTGGAGTGAGGAAAGCCTAGTAGGCAACAGTGCTTACAACATAAAGATCTCTGAAGTCCTGTTTGGAGTCTCTTGCCTACAGTTAGCTGAAGTAATAATGAATTGTCACCCTTCCTTGAATGTCAGGTTTGTATGATTCCCATTCCAGAGCAGGAGTGCCCAAGACTCCTCAGTACTTTGCTGGAATCGATTAAGCCTGGCAGTCTTCTTGGGAACTGAAGCACAGAGCTATTTGAAGGGGTCACAGTGTAGTGGCAATCAGAGCAGAAAGTAATGGATTAGATGGACAATTAGTTTGACCTGGTCTAAGGCAGCTTCCTCTGTTCCAGGCAAGGCTCTGTAGTTCAGTGGCATAGCCCCTAGTCTTCATGGAGAAGGTCTCGGTTTCAATCACTGGCATCTCCAGTTTCAAAGGATCTTGAATGGCAGGGCTGGAAAAGGACCCCCGCCTGGCCATGGTGACTAGGGGTTTCTGGGAAGTGTCGTCCAAAAATTAACTTCCAAGCTGTGTAGTCAGTGGTCAGAGTTGGGAAAAGGCCAGCTTTAGTTCTTCTTCATGGAAGGAACTGTGAATATATGTGTTGCACAGTGGAAAAGGTGAGTTGGTCATCCCAGACTGCTACATCATGTAGTATTTTAATCATTTACCCTGGAATTCACAGTAGTGCCCTAGGAATTGCATAGAAATTGAATGGTTTGGGTCTACAACAATTGCTTTATTTTCTAAAATGTTTAATATTAATCTGAAAAAGAATCCCTAAATTGTTTTCTACCCATTTTTCAGTACACAGTGAAGGTTTGTAAACCACTGCAGGAATATATTAATGTTATCTCTCCTTTCCCAAGAACTATCTGTGAAGTAAGGTTACAAATCTGGTCGCTTTTCTTTCTCTTCCCCCCCCCCCCCCGATTTGTTCTTCTGTCCAGCTGTATTCACATGTACATGACCCTTAGTTGATGCTCCGGAGTTTGGTTGGGCACATGCACACCATCCCTAGAAGCAAAGACCTGTGTGTTGGAATCCTATACTGCCTGCTTCTGCAGTTTCCTCTAGGCACAGAGATTGTATTCCTGAGCTTTCAAATGAATTGTGTCTTTTATTTTTCAGGTAGGCTATTTGAGGGCTGGACGTCAGGTTCCTGTGGTACGCCCGCGGCAAAACTATGCCAGGCTTCACGACGTGTGTCGATTTGTGTTTAGCATGGCCTCACTAGTGGACATTTGTGTGTCTTCAAAACTTAGTGACAGCTAACTTCATTTTTTTTAAACTTCCCCAGGAATTGCTTATGAGGGTGGGAAAGAGGGTAAGTGTTTGCAGGGGGTTTGCACCAGATTCTGCACACTCCTGTTTGGAGAGGTCATGGTCTTTGCTTTGTTGGTCTCTATTGAGATCTCGACAAGGTGGCACAGGGGGAACAAGAGGCAAGCCCTCTTCCTTCTGGATCCTATTTTAAGCCACTGCCTTTTCCCTCAGCTCAGCTGGAGACTTCTCCTCCGCCTGAACAGGGTTAATTTTGGAATTGAATAATCAATCTTTTTTTCTTTTCCTACGGGAAGTCACTGTCATATAGACTTGAGTTTTGGCCCCTCCTGTGGCGTCCTTTCCTTCATATATTGCTATTAACCTGTAATTCTTTTTGTTCACTGAACACATTTCACCTTCCCCAAACCCTTCTTCAATAAAACAAAATATTTGTAACAGATACCTGGAGGTTTCTGTGTTTTGTGTAGTTGGGACTAAAAAGACAAAAGGAGAAGTTAACCAGTTGCAAAACCTCTATGATGATGAGTATTCCAAGTGAAATTTGTGGCATATTTTAATACCCCTTACACATGCCTCCTCTTCCCATCTGGCTATAAAAGTTCAGTTCACTACATTGGTAGGAACTGAAGGTTGTTTTCATTTCCCCAAAAACCTACACAAATGAATTTCTCCTCAGCATTATACTCTTTCTTTTTTTCTTAAGGCACAGAGTCTGTGTAAAGTTTGTAGTCTTTTGTTGTATTAAAGCATCAAAATCTGAAAGCCAAGTTTTTTTTGTATGGAGGAAAGAGTTAAAATTTGAAGGATTAATTTTACACTTTAAAAAAAAAACTTTTCGAGAATTCTCCACAAACCCCAACAATTCCATGATAGGAATTGGTTAAAAACTTGGGAGGTGTCCAGAGAGTCTCACATTGAAGTAGCTGCATCCCCTTTTTAAACCAAATGGCAGCCATTTGTAGGATGGGGATTAAGATTTTGGCTTCTGCTTTACATTTTGTCAACTGGGACTCGGAAACTAACCGCTGACTTGGGGGAATGGCCTTCCAAGAAATAAAATAACATTGCACAGTACTACTCTGAAATTCCCTTTGGGGACTAAGAGGTAAGCCGTTCAGGGCCCAGTATTTCTGGATTGTGGAATGGGATAAAGCCCTTCTCAACAACATCACAAGCTGCTGCTAATTGAAGCTTGGGGTTCAGCACCAGTTTTGCTGCAAATGCTCATCAGATCTTGCCACATTTGTCTCCAGTCCTTACAAGAACACTACAACAGATCATATGCCCAAATAGTGTCCATACCCCCCTATAGTTGGAAAGTACCAGCCTTGGATGTGGGTGGCAGCAACTGTAGGGTACAGCAGTATCTGAGGCATGTGCCTCAGATACAGGTGTGTGGTAGGGTTTTCTGGGAGCATTTTGTCTTTGCACTATGTAGGTGAGAGAATCCACATTTCTCTTGGGAACTTCCATGGGATTCCCACCAGAAAGAGATGGATGAGAGGCCTGTTCTACAAAGATAACAATTGTGGTTGACACCATTCCAAAAACGGGAGCAGAGACTGTAGGGAGGGGGGGGGGAGCAGGAAGAAATATGATAGTGATGATGGGTTTTTAAGGCTACAGTAGGTGTGGGGAACTTTGACTCTCCAGATGATTTGGATTTCAACGCCCAGAAGCCTGAGTCAGTGTGCCCACTGGTAAGGATTGTGGATGTTGCAGTCTAAAAACTGGGCAAAAGCCAATTGCTTTCCACCAACAGACTAGAGGAAGCTGCTCAGCAGGCCTGATATGGTCCGTAATCCATAACTGCCATAGATACTGGAGTCTGTCTAAGGTAGTTTAAACAGCCAGAATAGCAGAGTTGGAAGGGGCCACAAAGGCCAGCTAATCCAACCCCCTGCCATACAGGAATAAACAGTTACAGCATTCCTGATGATGCCTAACACCTTTTATTTATTTTTTTAATTAAAATTGAGAAAGTCAGAAACTTCACTGTTTTCTGCAGGTAGATTATGAAGAAGACATATCTCGCCAACTCTTCCAAACTCTGGCATGAGCCAGGTGACTATCAACAGTAGTCTTGCTCCTTTGACTTGTGTCCACATATTCCACAGTCCCATTTGGTGGCTGCAGCTCCCTGTCTTACAGAGTTTGTGATCTTTGGACCTCAGTAAAATCCCTCCTTGGAATTGTCGATGGTACTAGAAAAGAAGTCTAAACTGATTGGGACTACTATATATGTCCTTCTTGGCTGCAAGGAACTCAACTGGGGCGGGGAGTCCTGAAGAGGAATCTATATAGAAAGATTGCCTTCTGAGTTGCCATTTTGGTGTGTTGTCAAAGGGAAATAAATCAGGTAACGGTGCCAATCTATGTAAGAGGAGGGAGTTTCCTCCCTTTTTGAAGGTGTCTCTTCAGGAAGCTAACGCGACGCTTCTGTTCCAGCCAGTACAGCATCTCCACTGTGTCCCATTGCATCTTCTCCAGGTATGGCCGTCCCCGGAAGGTCACGGTGTCATTGAACTCCTCCTTGATGTTGGTCAGGATGACATAGAGCTCCGAGTCATACTGGGCCAACTCAGAACGCAGGCGGCTCCTCGTTCTGGATTCCTTCATTCGCATTGCAAAGGCCTGCGGCTCTTTGCTGAACAAGCGATTGGGATCTGAAGCCATCTGCTCAAACTTTTCTAGTTCAGCCAGCAGCAGCTCCCGCTCTTGGATATACTGGGCTGCCCTTTCCCAAACTTGAAGCATGTCCGGGAGGAGGTAGTAGTGCTGGCTGGAACTGTATTTAATTGCCATATCTAGCCTCTCTCGTTCCGAAAAATGAAGAACCGTCCAGAGCCTTTCCAACCTTCTCTGCATGGCCCTGAGATCCTCAGGTTTATGGTCACAGAGGACAAAACCTTCCGGTTCCTCCATCATGATGCTGCCGGAATCCCACTCTCCAGGCTGAACTTTTTCTTGCTTGAATTGAAGCTCTGCCACTTTCTTAATTGTATCTCTTCTTGCCTTCACTTTTTTTTGGATTTCAGCCTCCTCTATCTCCAGCTGCTGCAGCTCTTCCTCCTCTCCCCCAAAGTTGTACAAATGAAATATGACTGGCAAAAAGTCCGCCTCGTTGGTGCCAAGGTAGTTCAAATAGTCGTCCGTGTTGAACGTCTTTTTCCACCATTTGAGCCAAGAAGCATGTTTCTTTTTGTTTCCTGACTTTTTGAAAGGTAGATTTGGAGTCTGTAGGGTGTCTACTACTTCCTCGGGGGCAAAGGGCCCAGCAGGTAGGATTTTACTCAGCTGTTCATTAATTATTTGCTGACTTTTTCTCCTGGTTAGTGTTGCTGAAGCAAAGCAGACCGACAGATCTATGTCAGTGGCAGGAGATTCTGTCAAGGGCCCCAGGTCAAACTTCATGTGGTCTTTTGGGATGGTGTTCATCAGTTCCTTGTACATTTCCCGGACCTCTTCCCCCATAGAAAGACTGGCATCCAGAGACTTCAAGGTGGCATTGTCTATCTCCCCAAGGAGGTGGTTGTAAATGGGTGGGAACCTCTCCAGAGCCACATCATCCAAGTAAATTCTTTCTGACACTTGCAAGTCGGCTGCCTTCACCACCATCTTATCATGAACTTTGACGTTCACGGTTGCCGCCTGAGGGTGAGAGGCCGGCGCAGAGATGATGGTATTTCTCCGTTTCATTTCAGACTGCTCTTCCTGTTGCAAGGAAACCAGCATTCTCTGGAGGTGCTCCAGGCGGGCCTCATTGGACCTGCGCCATGTCAGGGCTTTTATAAGAGGAGGAAGGTCCAAATCCTCATCCTGCTCTTTCCACGGGCTGCTTTTCCGGACGGAGCCCTGCACCAGCCTCCGAAGGTCCTCAGCCAGGCCCACAGCCTCCGTCAGTTCCTTCTCTTCAGTGAAGTCTGCATAGTGACAAGGCAGATCTGGAGAGAGACGGCGGGGGGTTATACGGATCCCAAGTTCATCTGCCAAGAGCCGCCCAACTCTCATGTTGGGCAAGGACTGGCTCCTCTTGAAAACATATCCTGCCTGTTGCAATTTACTTTTCTGTCTCGGGATGGCAGGACAAGGCGTCTTGATAGCCATGCAAGTCATCTCCCTAAAAAGGGTATCTTTGAGCGAGGGGAGCCGCAGCTGCGTAATCTTCCTCATATCCAACAGAGGTATCTCCTCAAGCTCTTTGAGATCCTTGGTGATCTTCTGCTTCATGCTTTGCGCGTGAGGCCTGGTGAGCCGGATGAAGTGGCTGATGGTGAAACCGAGGCGGCAGCCTAGCTTGTGGGTCGGCTTGTGGCTCAGCGGGCTGACGGGTTTCGGGGCCTGGGCTCCCGGGTGGCTCTCGAGGGTCTTCATCTCCATGACCAGGCGGTGTCGGACGGCGGCCACGTTGAGGAAGCTGGAGCAGTCAAGGGAGAGCTGGGAGGAGAAGCGCGTCAGGTTGGCGCAGTCGGTGAAGACGCCCAGCGTCCGGCGGTGCTCCATGAGGCACAAGTAGTGGAGGAAGAGGTGCTGGCACACCAGGCCAATGTACATCACCAGGTGCTGGTAGAGTTCCCGGTTTGTATGGCTGCTGAAAGCCGGGTCGTGCAAGGTGTGCTGGACATCTTTGAAGATGTGCCTGACTTCGGTCAGGATGATCTCCCTGAAGGTCCACTGGTGCTGGGCGGGGATGTGGTCCCACTGAGGCCCCAGCTCCAGCCGCCTCCTGACCAGCTGCAAGAGGCTGGCCAAGGAGATGGGCACTGGGATGGCCTTCTGGGCCGAGGAGGGCCTCAGGGCAAAGGATGGCTCCTTGGGGATGGCGGCCCGCACCCGACTGTGGCTGGTGGGGAAGAGGGAGAGCGGGGCCAGGATGCGCTGGTACTGGTCGTGCAGCTCCTGGGTGCCCACCGCCGTGTCCTCCAAGGGATACGGCTCCCGGGTCGCGGGGGAGGAGGAAGAGGCCTGGGAAGCCATGACAGGCCGCCAAATACAAGGCCTAGGCGCCTTTAGGCTTCTGCGGTCGCCATGGTGACCGGCGGAACGCTCCACTCCGGAGTCGAGTTCCCGCCCGGTCAGGGAGAAGCGAGGGACCGCTGGTGACGTCATCATTGCAGCTTCCCATTCAGTTTGGTATGCCGCCGGTGAGCCTTGTGTGTGTCGCTCAAAGGGGTCCGGATAGGAACACTTCCTTTTAAGGAAAAGGAGGAGACAGCGATGGCTGAAAGTCCAGGAGGCGACGGGGGCGCCCCTTGCCGCGTAAGAGAAGCTGGGTTGACCGATATTACGTTGTTGTTGGGTGCCTTCAAGTCGTTTCCGACTTATGGCGACCCTGTCCTGGGGTTTTCTTGGCAAGGTTTGTCCAGAGGGGGTTTGTCATTATTGCCTTCCCCTCTGAGGCTGAGAGAGTGTGACTTGCCCCAGGTCACCCAAGTGGGTTTCCATGGCCGAGCGGGGAATCGAGCCCTGGTCTCTCAGAGTCCTAGTCCAACGCTCAAGCCACTGCCCCTTCCCTTTCCCCCCCATTAAATACTGAAGATAAAAGGGGATATAAAATGCACAGTAAAAGGAAACCAAGAATGCAAAAGAAGAAGAAGAGAGAGAGGATGAAGAGTAAAGGACAAAGAAAAAGATGACTCTCACTCTTCTTTTCAGCCGTTAATACAGGTTGGGTCTCCCTTATTCTCCAGAAGTGTTTTGTTTTTTGGTTTTTAATTGTTGCATCTGCCTGTCTTGGAGATGGCACCCAGGTCTAAACACCAAATCTGTTTACGTTTCGTATTCACCTTATTTGCACAGCCTGAAGGTGGTTTTATACACGATATTTTAAATAATTTTGTGCGTGAAGCAAAGTTAATGTTAAGTTGAACACAAAGCAAAGGAAAGGTATCACTCTCTCAGCCACCCATGTGGACCATTTTGAATTTTAAAGTATGTCAGAACACTAAATTGAATATAAGATACATTCAATATTTTGCAGCATGTGGTCTTTTCTCCTTTTGCTGATAATTTTGGCTTGATGTGGCACTTTCTTTCTCTATTTGCAGCTGGAATTTGCTGTCCAGATGACCTGCCAGAACTGTGTGGAGGCCATTCAGAGTTCTCTGCAAGGAGTGCCAGGTAATAGGAATTGCAGACCCATTCTAGCCTTTTGAAGTGAAGTGGCCATTCCCATCTTTCAACAGTGGAACACACTCCCTTGGATAGTGGTACAGTCTCCTTCTTTGGAGGTCTTTAAACAGAGGCTGGATGGCCATCTGTCACAGGGGATGCTCTGATTGGGAGTTCCTGCATGGCAGGGGGTTGGACTGGATGGCCCTTGGGGTCTCTTCCAACTCTATGATTCTATGAAACCTTCCCCTTAGTACTAAAATATGGTTGTTATTTTTCTCCCCATTGATGCTCACATTCACCTTTCTTTGCAACTGCCCAGGTAGATGAAAAATGTGCTGGGGGATATCAGAACAACTGTCATCTTGTTTAAGGATGTGGACCATGGGCAACGTATGGGCCCACAGCTGTGTGTTATCCATCTCCTTCCTTCGTTTTCCACAATCCAGCTGATCAGTGGGGCTGATGTGGGGAAAGGACTTATGGTGGGACAGTAGTCGCGTATTGGAGTTGTGAGAGAGGCAAGGAAGAAGGATTGCAAGGAGGCAGGCCAAACAGTTTTCCACAACCCCAGCTATTATCCTGTCCTATCCTTGCTATACATTTGCCTTCAGGTCTCCAGGTTCTTGATGTCCAGCTGGATTCCCAGAGTGTGCTGGTGGAGACCAGCCTTGGCATGGAGAAGGTCCAAAACCTTTTGGAGAGTACTGGACGCAAAGCTGTGCTAAAAGGGATGGGAAGTACTGTTCCAGGTAAGTCCCAGCTCCTTATCCACTATTTCCTGGCTCACAGTTGTCATACTCTATTTCCACAACAAACCTATACCAGTTTAAAACCAGGGCTGAGGAACACGTGGCCTTCTAGATCTTGTCGGACTGCACCTACCATCCCCAATAAATCTTGGAAACTGTAGTTCTGTGGAGAAAGCTGGGTTTCATTTATCTGTGACTGAAAAAAATAGGGGCACATATCACAGAGTCATGCTGGAAAATGCCTAGAAAAGTGTCCTCATTAGGAATTTAGGTCCTCCAAAGCAGTTCTATGGCACGTTTATACTCAAAGTCCTTTGTTTTAATAGGGTTTGCTATTATCCATGATTTCTCGTATCCATGGTAAGTCTGGGAAGCAAACCCCTGTGGATGGGGGAATCAACCTATGTTGTGAAAAAAAAACCAGGCTAGAGAGTTGTGGGTTTGAGTCTCACTTCTATACATTCCCCGACCCCTTCTCATCTGTTATTGTCAGGGGTAATATTTTCAAGGCTGAAGGCAAGGAACTATAAATTCTTGTAACCTTTGGTTTTCCCATTAGGCAGCGCAGCCGTGGCCATGGTGTCTGGCCTTGGATTGGTACAAGGTGTGGTGAGGTTCTTGCAGGTCTCCCCAGAGAAATGCCTGATTGATGGCACTATTGATGGGCTGGAGCCAGGCCCACATGGCCTGCATGTTCATGAGTTTGGAGACATCAGCAATTCTTGTGACAGGTGAGAGATGCTGTCAGATAACTTTCTGGAGTCTCTTCAGCTTTTGAGTGAGGAGGCTGTGGTTGGGGACACATAGTAGTTCTGTGGACTGTCAGATTTCAGGCTCTGCTTTCTTCCCCAACAGCTGTGGGGACCATTTCAATCCTAATGGAGAATGCCATGGGGGCCCACAGGATATACACAGGGTACGTTGTGGCATCCTTATTTATTAAATTGCAGCTCTTAGATAAGTGTACAAATACATCATTAAAGACTATAGTCAGACTCATCCATGTCATAGTAGTTCTGATATCTATGTGTGATTGTGATAGCTAGACAGAGAGGAAAGCCTGCAGAAAGAAAGCAACTCATCTGAAATGTGTTGCTGGAGGAGATTTCTGTGGATACTGTAGACTACTAAAAAAGACGAATGGAGCAAATCAGGCCTGAACGGACTAAACGGAATCTCTCATAAGTTGGACATATCAAGAGACAGCACGACTGATTAGAAGCAGAAGCCACAATGTTTTATGTTTTATATAGGTTTATTTTAGGAAAAAGAATAGAGGGAGGGGGTAAGAGGGAAAATAGATAATATAGGTGTAGATTGTCTTGCGATTTATGTGTTATGTATTGTTATATAACTCTGTTTTGTATTTGTAGTTATATGTATTTGTCATGTGTTTACTATTATAGTATGTTCATTGTTAAATAAAATTTGTAAAAATTTTTAAAAAAGAAGCAGAAGCCACAAAATATCCCACACAAAACCCCATGGGCTTCACATTGCCTACCCCTGCTGTAGAGTCTTAAGCTATTAGTTGTCAGTGGATAAATGGTCTCCGAGATCTAACTCTGGGGCTCTGTTTCCAGCATGCTGGGGATCTTGGCAATATTGTGGCTGGTGCTGATGGAAGAGCTTCTTTCCGGATGGAAGACAACCAACTGAAGGTGAGGCTTCTTAGGCAAGAAAAGTGATCTTTAAAGGATCTTAAAACTCAGGCAGGCTCTTTTAGGGAAATACAGCTAACCTAATACTGGCGGAGATTGTTTGGAGAAGCTGTGCCACCTAATTTTTCTGTTGCTTCTTTTGGAATAGCTTGAGCATTTATTAAATCCAGCCTGGGACTATGCTGTTGTATTGCGAAAGACAGATCGGAGCAGGAGGGAATGTCTCTGATGTTTAGTGCAGCTGCTGTCTTTGTGTGATCTGTGCTGTCACCAGAGCGGCAAATTTTGACTGCACTGACAAGTTGCTGTTGTCCCTCTTAGGTCCACGATATCATTGGCCGATCCTTGGTGATAGATGCAGAGGAAGATGACTTGGGCCATGGAAACCACCCGCTCTCAAAAGTCACAGGAAATGCGGGTGAGAGGTAAGATACTGAGGACTAAGGTTGACACAGCTCTTCAGTCATGCTTATCGGTTGCTGCAAACTGAGTTCAAAGTCAATTAACTAAGGAGGGGGGGAAGAGAAGAGGAGGGGAGATATTGCCCTTCCCTTTAGACTCATGCAAAAGTAAACTGCTGCAGCCTCTCTAGCTTGGATATTCACCATTATTAATATTTTTGCCATCTTGACCATACTTCGATGTTGCTTGGCCACACATGCCCCAGTTTTCATCTATGAAATGTTGAAAGGTCTGCCCTCATCTCCCCCCTTTCCTTTCTTTTGTTGCTTTTGCAGAGTGGCTTGTGGCATCATTGCCCGTTCTGCTGGCCTCTTCCAAAACCCCAAGAAAATATGTACCTGCAATGGAGTGACTCTTTGGGAAGAACGAGAGCAACCTATGGCCAGGCTAGGCAAGAGGGCTACCAATCAACCAACCCCGCATCTCTAAAATTTTGAACTCTCGCTTTAGTCTCTTGTGCTTGGATTTCTAAACGGGTTTCATAATCAAGATATTGGCAGAGAATGCAGGCGCTGGAAGTGGCTGCAGTAGTCATAAGAGAACCTTCACTAACTTAGCTATAATTCAGGGCTATAATTCCTATAATTCTTCATAAATGATAGAAAGGTGCTGGGAAATGTATACCTTGTAAGGCACTAGATTAGGGTTGGCTGCCATAAGGTTTGGAGAAAGGCCCACGAAAGGGGAAATGTGTGTCTGCACATATACATGCAAGGACATTACCATGCTAGTCTGGATCAGTATGCAAAGGGGTCTTACCTTTGTGACTGAAAGAAAGGAAGAAGCTGGTAGCATAAGCTTTCATAGATTTAACTTTTCTTTCTTTCTTTCTTTCAGTTAGCCTCAGAGCTGCTACAAGACCTCTTTGCATACATACATAATGTGAATGAGGAAGTTGAGGAGAGAATGCAGCACTTATGTCAACATTACTTGCACCAGAAACATTCCAAAATTTTTTTTGCTTTTCCTTTGGGAGGTAGTAAACAGCAGCCTTTTGCCCATGCACAAGTGTTGCACTGGTCTATCCTTACTTTTCTTTTTGTGCGCCTAAAACGCTTCCCCTTTTGCCACCTCTTGTGCCTTGTTAGTGGCAGACCTATTTAACCTGCCATTTGTTCCAAGTCTATATGAGTTGCGTGACAGGCAGACATTGAGCAGAAGCAGTTTTTGGGTATAGTAATAGCAATGGGGGAAGCTTAACCTGTCAAGTGTCTGCAGGATGCATAGTGCTAAAAGGCACAAAAGCCTTTGCTCAGGGAAAATGGTGGCAACCTTCTCTGCTGGGGCAGGACAAAGTGTCTCAGAGCCTTGTTTGTAAAGTGTGTTCTGACAACTAGGGTCTTGTCTACACGGGTGTTTTAACCCAGATTCTCCCCAGGCTCGCTGTGTGGTGCTTACACAATGCAAGGCCAAAACCCTGAATCGGGTCCAAACTGTCTTCATGACTCCTGCACCTGATCTGCTCCCTAACCTGCATTTTAAAAACTCACCTTTTGCTGTGGGTTTTCAGGGGTTTTTGAGTGACAGTGGGAGCTGCTTTTTTACTTGTGGTCCCCATACGTTACCGCCGCTATGGGCATGACTTGCTCTGAGACCAGGATAAGGTGCCCAGAGTCAATAACATGTCTGGATGCCTCATTCTGACCTCAGCAGCAGTGCCAGCGACTGTATGGGAAAGCGGTTGCATATATTTGCTGGAGGAAGAAGCAATTTAACAAGTGAATTTGGGGCCAGAATATTCCAGGCGACCTGGATTACTTTGTCAAGTGTAGACAAGCCCCAGGTTGTCTGACCCATGTGGATGGTAAATCTGTTTTGTAAAAATAATGTTTGTTACCCATACAGTTCCCTCAGGTGCTACAGATATGTCAGAGAGCACCAGCCTAGGGTATTTTAAAAGTCCGTGGTCCAAAAGACACTGCAGAAATAATCCAGTTTGAGACTGCTTTAACTGCCCTGGCTCAGTGCTAGGAAATCCTGGGAATTAGTTTGTTGTGGCACCAGAGCTCTCTGACAGAGAAGGCTCAATGTCTCCCAAAACTACAGTTCCCAGAATTCCCTAGCATTGAGCCAGGGCAGTTAAAGTGGTCTCAAACTGGATTATTTTTGCAGTGGGTTTTGGACCTGTGTTTGCCAAATAGTGTGGAAAAGTGCCTTAATGTCAGATCTCCTTGTTCTGATTCTGAGAAAAAGGATTTGGAGTGCGCTTTGGAGGCATCACTCCCTTCAGACACAACCTTTCATTGTGATTCTATATCTTATAAAAACAAGGTTACGCAGAGTGCATCTACACTGTAGAAATGATGCAGTTTGACACCACTTTGAAGTGCTGTAGCTCCATCCTATGGAATCCTGGGATTTGTAGTTTGAAAAGGCCTTTAGTCTTCGCTGCTAAAGTGTGCTGGTGCCTCACAAAACTATAAAGCCCTTAGGACGGAGCCACAGCAGTTAAAGTGGTATCAAACTGCATTATTTCTCCAGTGTAGATGCACCCGAAATGTGATCTGTTCAAGCCGCCCATGAACCAGAGTGATGAATGGCCCTCTCTTTTTCAGGGCACATTTATGAGGAAAATGATGATACTAATTCCATCCTTATTAGTAGTAGTTACCATAAAGCAAAGCTTGGGAAAGGGTTTCTTAAAATAAAAAGTCCCAGAATCCCCCAGGTTATTGACTGGGGGATCCTGGGAGATCATCCCAAATAGGAACTTTTACAAGGTTAGTCTCTTCTGAATTAAGCAATACAAAATGTCACAAAGTAATCATGTTGTATTTGTAGTTGAAATGTTTTAGGCTTACTGCTCCGGCGCAAGTCTCAGGTGCGAAGTGTGAGCGTTTCTGAGGCGTCCGTCTTCTAAATCTGTCCTTTGGTCTCCGGAAAACCGCCATTAAAATTTTGTTTAACGTCTTTAACAGTCTCCTCTTGAATGCCGTCTGTTTCTGGGCAGGGAGGTCTCTTCTGTGGATTTATTTCCCAGGTTCCCAAAGGGGTTATTTCTCCTTTCTTTTTAATGTTGAAAGATATAGCTGCGTTGGTCTGTAGAATCAGTATGTAAAGAGATCTTGTGGCACCTCTGAGACTTAATGAAAGACAGAAATTGGCAGCAGGAGCTTTGCTAGACTTAAGTCTACTCCCTCAGATGCATTTATACTTGATTTTTATGTATTTGCTTTGTCTTGGTCTCTGCTTCTGTCTTCTCTATATTAAGACACTGTTGCTGTTCTGTTTTTATACATCTGGAGAACTTTTCAACATTTTAATATTAGAACGGGAATTTAACTGTTCCATATATATATATATATATATATATATATATAAAATATTAGATATATGTATATATCCATATACAAGCAGATGACAGAGAAGAGAGAATGCGCATGCGCAGTGAAAAAAACAACAAACTGTCATGGCGCGCCCTCAAACTCGAATGACAGGTTCGTTTGTCTTCCCTCCATTAGCATGAGAGTGCGCATGCGTGTTATGTGCCTTTCCTTCAGCGCTCTAGGGCGGAGGATGTGTGCGCAAGCGTAGTGTGTGTTGCCGTAAAGCGAGGTAGTAGGCGCCCATTTTTCCCCCCTCAGCCTTCTTGAAAGGGGGGGGGGAAGGAGCAGAAGCACTCTTTTTTTCACGCTGGGAGGGGGAAGGAGTAAGCGCAGGCGCAATGCGCACTCTTTCCTCCGCCCTGGGAGGGGGAAGGAGTAGGCGCAGGCGCAGTGCGCACTCTTCGCTCCATGCTGGGAGGGGGAAGGATTAGGCGCGTGCGCACTCTGTCTTCAACACGCGACGTGCGCAAGCGCAGTGCGTGTTGCCGTCAAGCGAGGGAGTAACGGCCAGTTCTTCCTCTCAGCGAGCGTAAAGGTAGGCTGTTCGCGTCGTCTTCTGCGCTGAAGGGTAGGAAGAGCCTCAGATTCCCTCAGGGAAGGAGGAAGGCGGCAGCGGTGGTTCTCTCGACATCTGCCGGGCCTTGTGAGGACGAGGCGATGTCGTCTTCGCCGCCGCCGCCATGGCCGGACCCTTTCCCGCCGGGCCGCTCCGTGAAGCTGTGGGTGAGCAAGTTCCCTTCCCGGACGCCGAAGGAGGAGCTGTGGCAGCTCTTCGAGGAGGTGGTGGGGCCGGACGAGGTGTTGAACGTCTCGATGCGGGGCCTCTCGGCCACAGTGCGCCTGCGCGACGAGGCGGCCGGCCAGCGCGCCATTTTCGAGCTCGATGGGCAGCCCTTCCGCGGCTCCCGCCTGATCGTCCGGCGCTTCCGCGGCTTCAAGATCTTCGTCGGCTGCGTCTCCAACGCCTGCACCAGCGACGACATCCGCATGCTCTTCGAGGAGTTCGGGCCCGTCGCCGAGTGCGACATCGTGAAAGGTACCTCTGAGCATGGGCAGAGTGCGGGAGGAGGACGCCCCTTTGCCTCCCGCAGCTAAGCACCGTCACCTCCTCCCCCTTGCCGCCGCCCCCCAGCCAGGCATTCATTCATTCCGCACGTGCAGTCCTCCCCCCATCTTTGCGGATTTGACTTTGGCGGATATGATTATTTGCGGTTCTGATTACTATGTTATCTCTAGGTCCTCCAGCGCAATTCTTCCAGAAGTTGACCATAGAGTTCTGCTGAAGAACCTAGAAGAAAACACTTCTCTAGGCCTTTGTAGGTCCTCCAGCATGATTCCATGATCAACTTGGGACAGATGTTGACCACAGAGTTGCACTGAAGGACCTGGAGATTCCAAGAGAGGTGTTCGCTTAATTAAAAAAGAATAGTGTTTCTTTTATTATTATTTACGAGTTTTCCACACTCGCGGGGGTCCTTCACCCCTAACCCCAGCGAACGTGGAGGGACCACTGTATTTCTTATTAGTTTGTGGCACAGAGTTCTCAGGGTGGGTTACTTCTTGTTGTCGTTTATGACTTGTGGCGACCCTAAGGAAAACCTATCATGGGGTTTTCTTGGCAAGATTTGTTCAGGGGAGATTTGCCATTGCCTTCTCTTGAGGCTGAGAGAGTGTAACTTGCCCTAAGTCACCCAGTGGGTTTCATAGACGACCCAGAAATCAAACCCTGGTCTCCAGAGTCACAGTTCAACACTCAAACCACTACACCACACTAGCACTCTCTCTATGAGGGTAATTAATAATGATAGAACAATAAAACTGGCTAAGGACAGTGCAGAAAACAATACAAACCATGCCAACATTAGAATCATAGAGTTGGAATATACCTCAGGGGCCATCCAGTCAAGCCCCATTCTGCCATGTAGAAACTCGCAATCAAAGCACCCCAAAAAGATAGCCATCCAGCCTCCATTTAAAAACCTCCAAAGAAGGAGACGCCACCATTTTCCAATAGAGCATCTTCCACTGTCGAACAGCTCTTTCTGTCAGGAAGTTCCTCCTAATTTTGGTGGAGTCTTTTCCTGTAGCTTGCATCCATTGTTCTGTGTCCTGTGCTCTGGAGCAGCAGAAAACAAGCTTGTTCCATCGTCAATGTGACACCCCTTCAAATATCTAAGCCTCTTAACCATCTTTTCTCCAGGCACTTCAGCATCTGAAGCTAACAGCAAGGTGAAAGAATGTCAAGGTGTTAAAACATCATATAACACTTGCTTTTCAGCCAATATGTGAGACAGCTGGTAATGGTTGAATCATGTGAAAACAACAACACACAATCATACAAAATGTGATCGAAATGTGAAAGTTAAATTGCAGTTGAAGCACTTTATTAAAAACTAGAATTGTTCAAATGGGAAAATGTTAAACATCTTTGACTTTACAGGGCATAAGTCTCACTTGTTTGTTGAGACTTGTTTCCAAGCACTAATTTAGCAACTTGCTTTTATTCTCGGTGCTCCCCACATTAAGCCTATAGGATATCTGTCCTTGCCATACATGTTCTTCTTTCCCATCATAAGTATACCAAGGGAGTTGTTGTGTGTGAAATGGTACTGGTTATGAGATGTAGTCAAAGATACTGTTTGCCAGAGTCTTCATTGGCAATTCCCCATGAAGCTCACCAAATTATTTTCCCATGACAGAAAAAGGGAGCTGTGTGACTAGAAATACTACCTTTGCCTAGTCTACTCCTTTTGTTGTTACTGCGCTCTAAGGAAGATATATGCTTGTATTCCTGTCCTTACATTTGTTCTGAGGTTCTTAAATCTAAGGGGAAACCCAGTCTCTTTTGTTTCTCTAGTTTGCCGTGTTAGTTGCTTATGTTGCAGTTGGTGGGTGTGCTTATGTCTGCCTCTGTTGTAACTATATGTATGGAGCTATTGCTTTTAAAGACTCGCACGCTGTTTGTCACTGAATGAAACTTGAGCACTAGGATTGTCAGATTTTTCTTTTTTCACACCTTCCCTGGGTCTGTTAGACAATTACACAGGTAGTTGTAATTCCCAGTGTTTGGAAGCACACAGCAGTTGTTTTGGAGCCAACCGCCTTTTCAGGCCCATTCCTGTTATGAAGTGGGCCAGAAAAGGGATGTCCACAACTAGTCCTCTTGCTGAATTTCTTTTAAATTATGGGTTTAGCGTATGTTCATACATATTCTTCTGATTGCTATTTGCCACTAGTATAAACCATATTATTCTACTGAAAATATGCAGCAGGTTTAAACATTGTGAAATATCACTCAAGTAGCCATTGAGCATGAGAACATTTGTCTTTGTTTTTCTATTCAGATATGTAAAAATTGCTATTTTGTATGTCATACCAAAAGTGCTTCAGTTTTCATCAGACTGGCCCATAATTGAAGTCTTCTGAGAGCAGTGGAGATTCATATGTCTGGTCTTAATCTACAGAGAACATTTCAATAAATATACAATATTAACTATAACATTTGTCCTACCTGTTTGATGCGGGCTGGCTGCTGCTCCTTTTTTCATCCTGTGAAGTCACGGAAAGAAAAACTTGGAAAACTGGCACATATTTGGAGTACAGAAGCCTCAGTTTTTGCAGGCGTGGATTATTTTTTCACTCCATTGAATGCTTATTTCAAGCACTTTGGATATAGCTGACATACAGCTGATTTGGTTTGTCTTAACCTATATTGAAATGCCAGGAAGGCTTAACAGTGTCAGCAGTCTTGACAGCTTCTAGGTATTCTGAGAACTTTGAGTCCTTTATGTTTCCAGAAGACAAAAGTTTTAGCAAAAATATGTGTCTTCTGCCCACTCTGAAATACAGTATAATCACCTGGGAGAAATGGGATAGGGGATAGAGAATGAGAGAACTGCTGAACACACACTGAAAGGTATTTTTAAAAGGACAATGCTAGGGCTACAGGAAAATTATAGCCTAGAGAGTGTAGTATACATTTTCTTTATGCTTGGATATGGAAGGAGTATTAGTGCAAAATTTTATAGTAACAACATTCCCAATCCTTTGCTCAAAGTTAGTGTTATGGAGTAAATGATACAGCTTTTCACCTCTCCTTGTGGTTAGCTAAACAGATATACCCTTCTTGGAATGGAAGTGTATGAACTGTGGGTTTGGGGTGCTGAGTGATGTTTGGGGCAGATGTCCAGTAAATTGTGCCTTTCTCGGTACCAGTGGTCTGTCCCTTCATTGCAGCCTTTAGAATTGCAGAACTTCAGTTGATCCTGTTTGGCTTGTCCAGCTGCCAAATAGATGTGGTGGTGTCTGGTTCCTTTCATTGTATCTGGGCCAAACCCAAGTAGGAGTGGGTTCCTGAAATAAAATGTTTTGTGTCTCTTATTGATAATCTTTTGTCTACTGCTTTATCAGACTATGCATTCGTTCACATGGAGAATGAGGAAGACGGTAGAGCTGCCATTGAACACCTTAATGGAATGGAACTCAAAGGGAGAAGAATTTGTGTGGAACGCTCTGTTAAAGATCGTAAAACTGGGACAGCTGGGCAGAATAGTGAGCAGGATTTTGAAGCTGGAAAGAACAGAATGCCAGCTCCATCTTACAGAGACCATCCATCTGTTTCCCTTGAGGTGGACTATAGACCCCAGCCTACAACTAGGCGGGCAGCAGCATACAGAGATGAGGCCCAGTATAAAGGCAACAGCCAGCCAGCTGCATCCAGTAACCGCTCTTTCTCTGCACAGTCCCATTCCTATGAAGAAGACCAGCCATCTGTCAGCCGTTCCACTTCCTATGGGGGGGCCCGGGCTACATCTGATGTGCCAACTGCATATAGGGGGCAGTCTGCTTATGATATGCAGGATGCCCCTCGTACTTCCTATGCTACACAATTCTCTGATTCCCTGTCAACACATGACAGAGCATCAGTGGAGGCAACAGGCACAGGGCAACAATCAGGTTATAGGGCTCAGCCACCACATAGTGGGTTGAGTCAGACATCTCAACAATCTTTAGGAGTATCGCGGTCTGAAACCACTGCCCGTCCATATGAGCGTGTTCGCCTCTCCCCACCACGCAGTAACCATGAGAATTACTACAGAGAAGTAAATACGACAAAACAAGTGGCCGATAGTTTCCGTCCACCGTATGAGTACGTTCATGTCTCCCCACCACGTTACAGCCACGAGAATTTCGACAGAGATGGAAATGCAGTGAATAAAAGATATGCCTCAAGACAAGAAACAGCTGCTCTCCGTCGACCTTATGAACGTGTTCGGCTTTCCCCACCACGTAGCAACCGTGAGAATCTGAGAGCAAGTGCAGTGAGTAAGAGGTATGCAGCTGAACCAGTGTCAGTCTCACTTTCTATCTAGGAATCTCCCTCAGGTTCCAAAAGGGTTAGATATGAACTTCACTTAGCAGTTCTTTCAGAAGTAGTTGGCTTCTGGTGAAGTTTGGGATAGACAAACAGGCGTATAGGATTACTGCTACCATAATTCTTGACCACTGAATGCTGTTGTTGGGGTGGTAGGGAATTATAGCCCCAAACATCTGGGATGAATCAAGTAGCCTACCCCTGCTCTAAAGTGGCATTGGTCTGAAAGCAGGTGGTAGAAAACCACCTGTATTTGTCATGTGGGCTGGGTAGTTGGGCTTTCTTGCCCACTGGAAGAACTGGCTTTTCCGCTGATTAAGCACTTCAGGCCCTGGCATTTTGGTTGATCTTCGAAGCCTTTTCTGTGCCTTTTGGGGAAGGGAGGAAATATGTTTCTATGCATTTTTGGGGACAGGAGGAAATATAGGCTGTCTTCTGCTTTTTTTTTTTTTTTTCTCATCTGCACAATTCTGTGCATAATGGCATATAAGTTTGTGAGAAATATGATAGGAAGCCTTTGGAATGGAAACGCCTTTGGCATCATGGGGTGTGAATTGCTACCTGACTAGATATTCACATGCAACAGAAAAGCTAGCCCTCTGAGCTTTCCTGGCTGAGACTGCAAGTAACGGTTAAACCAGCTGAAATGATAATGAAGGCATTCTATAGTAATTCTTATAGACTAAATGTAACTTTCTTGGATCTAGTTAAATTATGGGAATCTTGCGTTTGACACCTTGTAATTTCAGCCACCTCCAGTGCCGAGTTTCACGGATCTTCTTGAAGTGTGATGTTGTCATGACTAAATTTGAGCCCATGTTGAACTGTGGAACAGAAGTTATACGTGATCTTCTCTATTACAATGCATTTTCCTCGCCAGATAATCACATGGAACTTCATAAATTTAAAGGCAGGATGTTGGAGTTCCATTTGAGCATTTAATTTAGGGCAGGTTTCGGCCTCTGTGTCCTTCTTCATTTGACATAGTATATCACTGGACAAACTGCAGCCTCGACTTCATTTTATAGTAGTTTCTGATAGGAGGAGGTTGAAAATTCCTCTTAAATAGCCAGCAAATATTATGGTCTTTCCTGGGTTTTACGGATCAGATGAACTACTGAGAAACTTCCTGTGCCAGCTGAGACTGAAGTTAAATAAACCCACTTCTTGCAAATGGGATGATGGAAGATGGTCTCTTGGGTTGCTCTCATAGACCTGTTTCTGCACTTCTGCTTCAACAGTTCTCTCTTGTGCAGCAAGGGGAGTGGGGGGAGAGCCTCTCAAAGCATGTGGCTTATTGGCAGTTTCAACCACGAGGGGTATTTCTAAATTTATCAAATGTCTCTTTTCTTAACCAGGTACTATCCTGACTACAGATGATTGCCATTTATCCGACCTCCAAGATTCCACCGTTTACCGTAGTCCCCTCCACCATTGACAAAATCTGAAGCGGATAATCACAGTCTCCCGAAATACAGTCTGATTAAATCCAGTATGCTATGCCCATGTTGATTATTTGCTTGGCACATCACTGGGTACTCTTTACCAGTGTCACTGCAGAAGATTTTTCGTCACCCCACACCTTTTCTGGGGTAGAACTGTCTTGCTTTTTCTGACGCCCAACAACGCGCTTTGCATAACCCCAGCTCTCGATGAGTAGCCCAACATTTGGTTTTTACGATTTCGTTTCAACTGCTACATTTCTTTACACCCTTTGTCATGAGTGCCATGACAGCTTGGCATTCTGGCTCTTGTTTTTCTTTCTATTGTTCTTGTACTCAATAAAAGTCTTATGTACTTAAATGAGTCATATGTCAGCATTGAATATTAACAGTTTTCTACAAGAGCTATTTGAGTTACCATCTTGTAGTTCAGACTCTGTGTTTGGCCATAGGAGCAAGCTGTACATTGCTACATATTCAGTTATTTAAAACCAGAGTTAGAAAAACAAACCAGTTTAAAGAACAAAACAAATGCCAAAAGCTCATTTTATTTGCTTTAAATCATTTTTTTGCATTAATGTTTTAATGAAAAAAATTGAATCCTGCTTATTATATTAATACTGTGAAACATTAGTTTATGTATTAGAAAGCTAGATCAACCATGTTTTAATGCTTTATAACATTAACAATCAAAAGGTATTAGGCTTTGATATTATTTACATCTTACAATAAAACACCTACGTTTTACTGCTTTTTATTCCTATTAAATCTAAACACGTGTAGATTATACATAATAAAACATAAAAAGTACTCTCCAAGACAGATGAAAATAATAAGTTAATGTTAAGTCACGAACATGCTTTAGTCAATAAAAACGCATACAAAATTGTATGAAAAATTATTCAACAGTTCATTACGAAAATGTGTATCAAAATACACACAAATTTCCTTGTGGAAAAAACCCAGCTGTTCATTCTGATGCGAAATAAATCTGAGAAGCGATGAAAGAGATAACAATTTTCATATCCCTCCTGCCAAAAGTAAGTGGGGTTGAACTGCATCTTACACTCACTCCTAGAATAAAATAAAATGGAGTATTCTTTTAGGGAAACAGTTTAAAATAAATCTCTTTGTACTACCGTTCTTATCTGCTACGTTTTCTTATGGCTGTGACTGCCTAGCCAGATTCTTGCTGTGACTTGCAGGCCAGAAGCTTAAATTTATTTAATTCCCAGCCCGAGCCACACCATTCTACCTAGGAGCACATTTATACTGACAGGAAAATCCAGTGTATATTCAGGCTACTCTGATCTGCAGTGACCACAGGTTTGTCTACACAATCGTCACACATATAAAGGTGAGCTTGGTAGCACTGGCCACACAGTACACCCTTCTGAATTCAACCCGGTCCGATAAATCACAGTATGTGTGGGTGCATGGCTGTGGCCACACCAGATTCCCCTGCACACATGCAAAAGTACATATTTCTGACCTCTTCACCTCAGCCCCACACTGATAGTGGTATGGTACACAGACCGCACGCATGCACACAAATATCCAGATTAACTGCTCGAATTTGGAGTAAATTCCAACTCTGATTCGGATTAAAGTCGTGAAGTGCTGAAACGACCCTGATTCGGCCTGAATCGTGCTGTATGTCGTCTAGAAAACGAGATAATTAAGTTTTATTTGGCCCATGTAGATGCGCCCTGTGTTGGGGACAGATGTTCAAAAATGAGGAGTTCCTCTTAAGAAAATACTTTCGTTCTATCCATAATATTTTTAAAAACGATATTCTGTCATGAGGCAGTTCCTCTTTGACGAATGATAGCACTGAGCAGCTCACCTATATTTTGCGTTTAAGCCAGAGAACCTGATAAACGTGCGTGGTTCTCTGTAATGCTTGCGTTCATGATGTAATTTGAGATGCTTTGATAATAGTGTCCATTACTATAAGGATGTTTCTGCTAGCATGAGATGTTTGGATTCTCGGGTTATTAAACACTGGCCGATTCGGTTTGCAGATTCTATAAGCCTCTTGCTAAGTGTTAGTAATATGGAATCATAGAATCAAAGGACTGCAAGGCCCAACCCCATTCTGCCATGCAAGAACACACAACTATAGCACTCCCAAAAGATGTCAATCTAACCTCTGTTTAAAGATGTCCAAGGAAGGCGAGTCCAACGCCATCCGAAGCAGTCTATTCCATTGTTGAACAGCTTTTACCATCAAGAAGATCTTCCTAATGTTTAGGTGAAATCTCTTTATCATTTGAATCCATTGGTTTGTGTCTCTAGGGCAGCAGAAAACAGGCTGATCTTCGGGATTTAAATGCAGTATATTTATCACCACAAAATGATCAACATCTGATTCCAGAGTATTTACAAAATTACGTTTTAGAAGAGCAAAAATAGAAACACAATAAAGTAAGTTGTCTATCAAGCAATCATGATAATTAAAAGATTTTGTCTGTTATTCCTCCATCTGAAAACAGCTGGATGGATTTGCATCACATTTGCGGGATGTGTTTGGGTGGTAAGATGTACCCAGGCTGTGTGGCATACATGAAATGCCTTTTGGGGGTCACCTTGGCAAATTGTTCATAAAGTGTGGTGTGTTTCATGGCTAAGATTGGGAGAGGCATAACCTCACAATTTAGATGTGCTTGCTCAAGCACCCAAAAAATATGCCTGCATTTCTCCATAGCATTTGAAACAACTATTTACAATGGCTAATGATTCTCCCAAATACTGCATATTACAGCTACACAGTGAGTACAGTTGGCCCTTGGGATCTATGGGGGTTGGGTTACAGGAGCCCTCGCAGATGCAAAAGAATACAAATAATCATGCCCCATATATTAATAATAATAATAATTTTTATTATTTATATCCCGCCCCTCTGCAACGCAATTATTCAATGGCAATGACGTGAACATGCATGCATCTGAGGAGGCGTACCAAGTCTAGGAAAGTTCGTGCTACAACTTCTTTCAGTCTCAAATGTGCGGCAAGATTCCTTTGCTTGCACAAGATCATTTCACACAGCCCTCTTCAAAGTCAACAGTGTTGTCCATCTTTTCAGTACAAGCTTGTGAGCAAAATGGGAGTGTTATTCTAGGCGAGTCATGAGCATGGAGTAATAAAGTCCTTTCTTGAGCAAGAGGACCCATAGAATTGAAAGGAGCCATCTCTCTTAACCTCTTGTCATGCAAGAATACACTACCAAGCAATCCCAAAACACAGTAATACAATGCATGTCCCAGGATTATGTGTCTGTGAAATGCGTGTTCTAAGGTCTACATGTTGTAAATCTGTCCTTTTCCCTACTACTGTACTTTGCTGCCAATAAATCTTAACATTCTCCTAAACAGTTACCTTGCCTTGTGTCGTTTGTTAAAGTGGTATCAAACTGCTTTATTTATATGTTTGAGGTGTAGGCATTTACTTTTTATCCATATCCCACCAGTGAAGGGAAGGACTTTGTGTTTTGGTTCAGAGAGGAGAATTAGGTTCAGCTCGGATTACGAAAAGATAGTGAAAGAATGTGAGATGTGTTCGAGTCAATTAGGATTTAGTGATTTAAATAAGTATCAGTAACAACTATGCCTTGAAATTCTGTAGCCATAAGCTTGTGTTGAATGAATGAGGCTTGTAATACATACAACATGCTACAATAGTGTTATTAGAGAAGTTAAATTCAGATGCATGGTATTTGTGATGGCATTGGTTAATCAGTGAATTTGGTAACATTGGTGCCACAATTGTGGGAGAAGTTTAATATAGACACTTAGGTCTAAATCCTATTGTTAGCCCCAATTAGAGTAGAGCAGGGGTAGGCAACCTTTCCCCTTTAAGGGCCGAGGGACTTCAGCTCCCAGAAGCCTCAGCCATGTTGGCCTATAATAGTCCCATGTTGGCCAATAGCTCCTGGGATTCTGGGACCTGAAGTCCCTCGGCCCTTAAAGGGGACAGGTTGCCTACTCCTGGAGTAGAGCCATTCAATCCGTTGGGTTTAACTCATCGTTCAAGAATTCATTCAATGGATCTACTCCAGTTGGGACTAAGGAACAGATTCCAGCCTTAGGTTGTTAAAGCCATATATTTAATCTGGACTTGTACAGTTGGCCCTCTGTATCCACAGATTCTTTATGCATGGATTCAACCATTCATGATTTGAAAAATATATATTTTCCTACAGCAAACTTTGATTTTGCCATTTTATGTAAGGAACGCCATTATACTATCCACTGTATTTAACAGGACTTGAGCATCCATGGATTTTGGTATCCATGGGGGTCCTTGAACAAAATCCTAGCACGGGGTAGGCAACCTTTCCCCTTTAAGGGCCGAGGGACTTCAGCTCCCAGAATCCCAGGAGCTATTGGCCAACATGGGACTATTATAGGCCAACATGGCTGAGGCTTCTGGGAGCTGAAGTCCCTCGGCCCTTAAAGGGGAAAGGTTGCCTACCCTGTATCTGCCATACCTGCTTCTGCCTCTCCCACTTACTTACACAGGAATGGTTTATTGAAGGGATGAACACCCAGCCAAAAATAGAGAAGCTGTACCCATGGCTAAGGCTTCATGGATTTTGCAGCAATAGCCTCAGCTTTCTGGACTTAACAATGCAAGGTTTTAGTCCAGATTAAAAGCACTCACCCGTTGGGTGGCCATCGTCATGGAAGGTCTTCAAGAAGGCCAACAACGTCCTGAAATCGGCTGGAAATAGGTTGTGAAGAAGCTTCTTGGACAAAAATAAGGGGGAGAAAAAGAAAAGGTGAATATCTCAAAAAGGCAAGATGGCAACAGGTAACTCCTGACTCCTCTCTTCTCCTGCCAAAGCAATTCTGGAGCATCCGTTCTGTTCTTAGAACCACCGTAGACCATGCAAATTAATCTTTTAATTGCTTCATCTGTAAGGACACGGATTCCAATCCCAGCATTTCACAAGTTACAAGTTGCCCACACCATCATAAAGGCTTGAAGCTTGCAACTGGCATTCTGGTAAATGCAAAGGTAGCTGTGTTTGGCCATAAAAGGTCTACAGACCTGTATTAGTAAGTGAACCAAAAAGGCATTTTAAAAAAACTTGATTTTTCTAATTAGGCCGTTATGAAACCCTTTGCCTTCTCTAGACAAACATCTGAGGCTGCATCTACACTGCAGAAATAATCCAGTTTGCTACTGCTTTAACTGCTCTGGCTCAATGCTATGGAATCCTGGGGTTTAGTTTTGTCAGATATCCAGCCTTCTCTTATCAAGAGGGCCCTGGTGCCTTACAAAACTACAAATCCCAGGATTCCATAGGAGGGAGACATATGAAATGGCAAACTGTTGAATTCTGCAGCTGGGAAGCAGCCTAAACCTTTGGCCCTCCTTTGGGCTTCAGCTCCCAGAATTCCTGACCATTGGCCATGGTGGCTGGGGCTTCTGGGAGCTGAAGTCCATGTGGACTTCAGCTCCCAGAAGCCCCAGCCACCATGGCCAATGGTCAGGAATTCTGAGACATCTCAGATATTATCATCATCATTATTATTATTACTATTATTAAGCTTTATTTATAAAGTGCTGTAAATTTACACAGCGCTGTACATACAACCCTTTAAAAATGAATAGAATTAAACCTGACAGTGGTGTACATTCTAGGTAAAACAATTAAAGTTAATACACATAAATGCATATAAAATTAAAAAAAAATAAAGTAAACAGGTGTTATTAGGAGACATCAGCATTATTAGCAGTGTGTGTATATATATGTGTATATATCTCTGTGTGTGTATATATAAATATATATATATATCTCCTAATAATGCTACTTATATATATATATATCTCATAATATATATTATCTCCTAATATATATATAATTATAAATATAATAATTACATAATCTCTCTCTATTTATATATAATGGGATATAGTGTAGAGAGAGAGTATATTATACATGGGGAAGGTAACTGGGGCGTTGCGCTGCGCATGCTCTAACAAGACGTGGCGCAGGCTCAGAGGCAGAGGGGGCGATGCACCACGGACGCGCATGCCCAGACATTCCGTCCTTGACTACGCGTGCCCAGACGTTCCATCGTTTACTGCGCATGCTCAGGGCTGCAGTGAGGCGGTCCAGTGCGCAGGCGCGCCCGGAGCAGCTTCGTCTGTGTGTCCGCCATTTTGTGGGCTCTTCTTTCCCTGCTGCCGCGTCCGTCGTCCGTCGTCTCCGTCTCTCTCTTTGGAAGCCTGTGGGCGTCCGGTGGTGCGGTGGGAGGCGTGAGGGGCAGGGCCGATGCACTCGGGCGTGAAGGTGTTCGTGGGCAACGTGCCTGAGGAGACGTCCCAGGTGGAGCTGCGCGACCTCTTCGAGGCGGCCGAGCCGGGCGGCGGGACGGTGCTGAAAGTGGCCCTCATGAAGCAGTTCGCCTTCGTCCACCTCCGCGACGAGGCCGCCGCCGACCGCGCCATCGCCAAGCTCAACGGGCACCTGCTCCACGGGCACCGCGTCGTCGTCGAGCACTCCCGGCCCAGGCCCACCCACACCGTCAAGATCTTCGTCGGAAACGTCTCGGCCGCCTGCACCAGCGGGGAGCTCCGCACCCTCTTCCAGGAGTTCGGGCCCGTCGTCGAGTGCGACATCGTCAAAGGTACCGACCACGCCGAAGCGCCGGACCGCCCTGCGACGGAAGCCACGCTGCGGGAATAAGCCGGTTTGAGGCCGCTTTAAACTGCTGGGGCGTACTAAAACAAACGGCACTGCTTGCCCATAGGGGAATACAGTACTTGCATTTTATTCATTCATTCATTTCCTGTATTTATATCCCGCTCTTCAGCCACAAAGGCTCTCAGGGCGGCTTACAAATGGTTAATTGGATGGGTCCCTGCCCTCAGGCGAACAGTCTAAAACGGGTAGGCAACCTTTCCCCTTTAAGAGCCGAGGGACTTCAGCTCCCAGAAGCCTCAGCCATGTTGGCCAATAGCTCCTGGGATTCTGGGAACTGAAGCCCCTCGGCCCTTAAAGGGGAAAGGTTGCCTACTCCTGGTCTAAATCACCTTATAGCATGTACTTGCCCCATGGGAAAACATTTGGCCAAGTATTCAATGTTACTCTATGGGCCAAGGGTAGGCAACCTTTCCCCTTTAAGGGCTGAGGGACTTCAGCTCCCAGAATCCCAGGAGCTATTGGCCAACATGGGACTATTATAGGCCAACATGGCTGAGGCTTCTGGGAGCTGAAGTCCCTCGGCCCTTAAAGGGGGAAGGTTGCCTACCCCTGCTCCAATGGTTTCCTGTGGGCAAGTATTCTCCAGTGTTTCTCTATGGGCAAATCTCCAATGATTCCCTATGGGCAAGCATTCTCCTATGATACTCTATGGCCAAGTATTTTCCAGTGTTTCTCTATGGGCAAGTATTCTATTATTTTCTTTGGGCAAGTATTCTCCTATGTTTCTCTGTGGGCAAATCTTCTCCAATGATTCCCTATGGGCAAATATTCCTCTATGATTCTCTATGGATATGTATAGACAGTATACTGTCATTTGTTTTAGTACATCTGCTAACTGCTCTGGCTCAGTTCTGGGAAATGTAGCATTTCTGAGACACTGAGCCTTCTCTGTCAGAGAGCTCTGATGCCACAAGAGGCTACAACTCCTAGGATTCTCTAGCACTGAGCCAGGGCAGATAAAGCGGTCTCAAACTGGATTATTTCTGCAGTGTGGATCAGATCTACCCAGCCAGGCAGGTGGTGAAAGCCACAGCCTCCTCTTTTGATTCCATCTGCCTTTATGTTATTACACAGTGGGTCCGCCACAGCTGCTGGGGTGAGGGGCACAGGATCCCCATGAAAATGGAGAAAATGCAAATTTTATAAATTCACTACTTTTCTTAACTTGAGAAAGCATCTCTCTAGGAATCTCTTGGTCCTCCAGCTCTGTGGTCAACATCCATCAGAAACTTTAAACCAAGGCTGAATGGCCATCTGTTGAGGGTGCTTTGATTATGAGTTCCTGCATGGCAGAATGAGGTTGGACTGGATGGCCCTTGAGGTCCCTTCCAACTCTATGATTCTGTGAATCTGTAGGTCTTCCAGAGTGACATCCGGCTGACTTTGACCATAGATAGAGTCACCTCGGCAGACCTAGAGATTTCTAGGAAGAATATTAATCAAATTGAATAATCAAAGCCGTAAATGTGGATAGCCGGATGTATTTTATTTGTAATCAGGGGCATCACAAGGAGGGTGCGGGGCATGCCTGGCTTACAGCTGTGGAGGCATGACTTGGAACAGTCTGTCCTCTTCCACATGCTTTCTTACCCTACTTAGGAGGATAGAAGGAAGAAAGGATAGTACCAATTGCCCCTTCTTCTTTTTATCCTCCTAAAATATGCAGAAGGATCTTGTAGCACCTTTGAGATTGACTGAAAGGAAGAAGTTGGTAGCGTGAGCTCAAGTCTACAAAAGCCCATGCTACCAGCTTCTTTATTGATTTCTTCTTCTTTTGTAGACTTGAGCCCTGTAGGACCCGTCAAAGCGTGTGTGTGCATGTCAGATAGTGCGCCTCATCAAGCATATGCGCTTGAGCAGCCATGTTTCTTAAATTCATTCTACTGCCTCCAGGTATACAGACAGTTCCTTAGCATCTATCAGTTAGGCCATCCCTTTTCAGTTCTCAACGCCTGGCGTTAGTTGTTAGCGTCTCATGAAACTTGTACTCATTTGGTCATCCCACCTTGTGCCAAATGCTTTCCTTTTTTCACAAAGAAAATGCTTTTCATTCCAGAAATCTAAAGAGGACAGCATGGAAATAGAGCACAGTAACATTTAGCATGGTTCACCCACTCAGCAAGCAACCCAACGGGTAATGATTTGTGGTGTTTTTGCCCATATATTTGTCTGGGCGAAGCTGGATGTAAAATTTCCACATAAGCGATGTAAGGAAAAGGCTTTAATTGCAGAGGACAACAACAGATTCATCCTGTGTTTTAAACTTAGTATGTAAAATGATTGTTTTCTTAAATGCATTTGGAAAGTTCTTTCAACTGTAGAAAAATAATTGTATTGCTTAAGAAGTTTTTCCACCAAGGTCCAAAGCACACTGCAGCAATAATCCAGTTTTGAGATTGCTTGAACTGCCTTGGCTCAATGCTAGGAAATTCTGGGAACTGTAGTTTTCTGAGACATTTAGCCTTCTCTGTCAGAGAGCTCTGGTGCCACAATAAACTACAATTCCTAGGATTCTCTAGCACTGAGCCAGGGCAGGTAAAGCAGTCTCAAACTGGATTATTTCTGCAGTGTGTTTTGGACCCAAGTCAGTGTAGCGCCAAGGTGGCAAACCCCATCTTTTAAAAAAACTTAAATTTGAGGTGAAGCTGCGGACTCTTCGCTCCAGTAGTTAAGTGCATCTTGTTGGAACTGGAGTGTCTCAAGTTGCCAAATACACCTGCGCCTTTGTGTGTGTGTGTGTGTGTGTGTGTGTGCGCGCGTGCACGCATGTATGCCATTGCCTGGAAAGATTTGCATGCCGTGTGATCACTGAATCAAACTGTCATGTGAGGGGCCAGTACTTTCCTGAGTCCATCATAAAATTACAGGACCCGGCGTTGCACCATGCCATACAGAGCAGTTGCTTGGGAAGCACCTGCAACCCTACTCCTATCATTAAGTGGAACAGGAGGGAGAGGTCCCAGCGTTGTCCCGTTCCTGTGGTTTTTGTAGAGATAAAACCCAAAAGATGCTTTGAGAATTAATTTCTGCACACTCTTCTGAATACTATTTTCCAGTCGTCTTTGCAGTCTGTCATAGCAGTGACATCTCATTTGTTCTAAGACTGCTAAATCCATCCTGAACCACAGTGTTTTCCCATGAATCCATTCATATGTAGGGATGTACCAAAGCACTGAGCACGCTAAATGGCTCGATTGAGTGAATGTTGGAATACTTGTCCAGTACTGTTGGCCCTCCTTGGTGGGGTTGATGTGAATTGAACTCCAGAAATTTCTGAAGAACCAGTAATTCTTCACTTCAGCTTTAGGGAGTAATCAGGCACAGCATTGTAGGCCATGGCCTTATTTCTAGGATAGAGACAGTTCTTTCTTACTTTACTGCTTTCTTTTTGAGGAGAGCTATTATTTTATTAAGGGTAAAACTGCCTTTGGCTAACTCTCTTCAGCCCCACTTCTGTCATTAAGTGGAACAAGAAGAGGATGTTACCTCTCTTGAGTAAATCTCCATGAAGCACCTGGAAAGCTCTCTAGATGACACAGGAAATGGGGTGGTGGGGTATCTCTTAACCTGTTACTCATCTCCTAAGCCTGTTTCTGGTTAGGTAATGTTCATGCTATGATCAATCTTTTGAAAAAGTTGGAGTGCAACTCTTTGATCTTTTGCAAAATGGCTAGCCTTTCAAAAGGAGTTTTCAAAAAGGAGAATTTCAGATCTACTGTTAAAAGAATGCTTATAGCTTTATAGTTTAGTATGATTTTTCCATATAAAAACAATATTATTGAACTTAGAACTCCACTGCAAAAGCATTCTGATCCCATTGCCCTGGATTCATATGTTAATAGTAGCCACATGGAGATCGCCTGATATATTTTGGCTCTCTCTGGGAACTCACCTGTGACAAGCCAAAAGGGCAAGTCCTTCTTCATCCGAAGTATTGTGGGAGATTTGGAGTGGGATGGGTCCAATGCTTAGCTGTTTAGGACAGATGTTCAATACCGTCTGCGCCCCGCTAGGCGCCAGTGGCTTTTTCTTTCATTGTGGCTGTTGTTACAGAACAGCTAATCCACTGCAGTTGATTGTTTGCCTTGTCCAACTGTCAAATAGATGTCTTGCTGGCTGAGTGCTTTCATTGTAGTCCCCAGGTCAAATCCAAGTAGGCATGGGTTCCGGGAATAAAATGTCATGTGTCCCTTATTGATAACCTTCTGTCTACTGCTTTGTCAGACTATGCATTCGTTCACATGGAGAAGGACGAGGATGCTAGAGCCGCCATTGAACATCTTAATGGAAGGGACGTCAAAGGAAAAAGAATTAATGTCGAATTCTCTAATAAAGCTCATAAAAGGGGCCCAGCTGGTTTCGGAGGCCAGCTGGGTATCGGAACCGAAAAGAACAAAATTCCAACTTTAGAGAAACTCCAAGCCCGGAGTGATGGTTTGAGAGCTGGTAATCTTGGGTTTCCAATGGCATCGTCGGCTTATTCCTCCCTTGAATATGATTATCAGCAGCGCCTGGGGAACAGTGGTTTAACCAAATTTGATTCCCATGACAGTCAGGCCTCTTCCTACTTTGGAAGGGACAGGAGCCCCATTAGACGCTCACCCACAAGAGCAGGTTACGTGCTTCCCATGACAGCCCAGCAAGCAGCCTACAGAGACCAGCCTTCTGCTTCCCTGGGAACAGCCTACAGAGACCAGTCTACAGCAGCGCTCGGAATGGCCTACAGGCCCCAGCCGACAACTGGGCAGGCAGCAATGTACAGAGCTCAGTCCTCAGCCATGCTTGGCAGTACATACAAACCCCAGTCCTCTGTTCCTCTGGGAACTTCAGGGGCCCAGCCAATCCCCTCGGCCCTCACGTCCTACAACACCCAGGCTGCCGCCTATGGGGCCCAGGCAGCCGCTTCCCAAGTCTCTGCTTATGAGGCACAGCCTGCCACAACATATGCAGCTGCTTATGGAGCCCAGGCTGCTGCAACATATGCAGCTTCCTATGGGGCTCAAGCGGCAGCACTTTCTGCAACCTATGGAGCTCAACCTGCAGCCAGCCAGTCAGCCTTGTATAGTGCCCATGCCCTCTCTGCGCAGACGGCTTCATACGGGGTCCAACCCGCTGTTGGCCAAGCTGCCACTGCTGCGGCTGCTTATGGGGCTCAGACTGCCTCTGCTCTGCCTGCTGCATACGGGGCGCAGTCTGCAGCAAGTCTGGCAGCTGCTTATAGTATGCAGGATGCTGCCGCTTCCTATAAAACCCAGCTGTCTGCGTCATTGCCAGCAGCCTACAGAACATCAGTTGAGGCCGCCTATGCAGCGCAGCAGTCTGCTTCTGTTCCCTTAGCAGCAGGTTACAGAGCCCAGCCAGCATACAATGGCCTGACTCAGCCTACACAGCAGGTGGCTCCGTCTTCAGGAATGTTGCAGTCTGAAGCTGCTGGCCTTCATCCGCCGTATGAACGCACCCGCCTGTCCCCACCACGTGGTAGCCGTGAGGATCTCTACAGGAAAGCAGCTGCGATGAATAAGAGGTATGCAGCTGACTTAGGGGTAATGCTTTGCAGATCCATCATGCCTTCTCTTTCCTAGGATCTCTACCCCTTTCAGAGTGATTCGAAGGAGTCTTTCCTCTGCAGGTTCTGGGAGGTGGCATTCTTTCTAGTACTGTAAATTGGCAGTTATTTGGAAGGAAGGGGGGCTTGGATTTGGGGCTCATCCTTTCTTATCTTGGCTTTGTGGTTGATTTTTCTTTCAATTCAGCTGAGCTTTAAAACTTTTTCTGTGCTTTACTCTGCAGGGAGGGGGGCAAGTAGGGAGCCGCATTGTGCCATCTTTCCCTGTACATTTTACTGTGGATAATTGGGAATAATTATCTTTGCCAGTATTCAGTAACAAATTCTGGGGTTGAAAAATCCCTGGGCAGAGAGGTTTCAGAAAGGTTCTCACCTACTTTTTTAAGTCCTACAATACAGAAGGAAACTAGACTCGTGCGCCTCCTAAATTGATTTTACAAACAAGAGTTGTGGTAGCTGAATTTCTTGATTATGACAGGGCTGAGATTAGTCTTAGTTTTAAACAGCCAGTATAATTTTCAGTCAAATTATAGGAATCCAGTCCTGTGTTTAGCATGTTATTTTCAGTCATCTCCAACACCGGGAGCCAGGGGGTAGGTGGGTTGTTTTTGGTGGTACATTCAGGGCTGTGTTCAGTTGTGGAACATGTGTGCCCCCAAGTATGCATTAGAATTTGTTTTCCTCACCAGATAATCATTGAGAGATTCATGCAGCTTTTCATTTAGGATAAGCTTGAGTCCCTGTATCTACCATCTTAGCGATTTCCATTGGATTTAGTATTGTACTCCGATGGTAGGCTTAAAAGGCTCTGAAATGGCCAGTCATATTATAATCTTCCCAGATTTTTATGCAACAGGTACACCACCGAGAGACTCTCTGTGCCACCTGAGACAGAAGTTGAGTAGTTTGGGGTTACTGTCCTAGGTTGCGCAATTCTCCTCTATATGGTGGGGGGAGTGGTCTTCTCCATCACAGTCTGTGAATTATTTGGGACGTAGGCTATGAGCTTTTTAATTTATCAAATGTCTTTTCTCTTAACCAGGTACAATACTGACTTCTCAGATGACCGCCGTTTAGCTGACCTCTCAGATTTCCGCCATTTAGCAGACTCCCCCCATGCGTACCGTCATTCGCCGACAAAGGCTCAACTGGATTATCGCCGTCTCCCAGAAATGCAGTCTGATTATGCTCGTTATGCGGGTGCCTATGGCGATTATTTGCGTAACGCACAACTGCAGCTGCATGCTAGTTACCAGCGCCGCTTGTAGAGGATTTTCCCCCGTCTCCTGGGGTGGGACAGCGTCATTCCCTTAGCGCCCGCCGTGTAACACTGTTTGCATAAGCCCAGCTATACTGCGTCTTTGATGAGCAGTCCTTGCCATTTGTTTTCAGGAAAGCTTTTAGTCACTACATTTCTTTGTTCTGGGTGACCACAGCAGCTGGCCATTCTAACGTGTGTATATTTTTGTCGTCTTTTACTGTACCAAGCAAAGGGTATGCCATTTACTTTAGTGAGCCATTTATGGCCATCCAGGACAGTTTCTTAGGAAACCCATGTAGGTTCCCATCTTTAATTTCACTTCAGGCTCAGGAGAGTGCTGTACATTGCTGCACATTCAGCCTTTTAAAACCAAAGTTTCCAAGGTGAGGGTGGCCATGAGGGGAACAATATTTTTCCGTTTCCTTGGTCTCGCTTTCTCCAGGTTCCATAGTTGAAAATGAAATCTATTCCTTGATTGAAATCTTCATTTTCGGGAACTTAGGATTTATTTTCGTATCCTTTCCAAATCAGCTCAGTTGCTTTTCTGTAACATCATCTTTCATTGATTTATACCAGAATAGAGTGTGTAAGGAAGCCTAATGTTAGGAATGAGTACCAGTAGGTTTTCTTTTTTTGTATTCACTGTAAATAAAACAGCTGATTGGAATTTTAGAAAAATCAGTTGTCTGGTGGTTTTGGTAGCGCTGGTGGTGTGTGTGTGTGTTACTGTCCTCCCTTCTCTTTTTGGTTGTGTATAAACCACACTTTCCTAGCCTGCATCCTTCCAGATGCTTTGGCTTACAGCTCCCATTATCCCTTACTTTTGGTTTTGCAGACAGTGGCTGATAGAAGTTGGCCCAGAACATCTGAAGGAGCCCAGGTTGGTGAAGGATGGCGTGGTTTGTTAAATTCAGAACCATCCCTGCTGATGTAGGCTCAAGATAGTTACTTACTCACACTAGTAGCGGCGAGCGCAGAACTACAATTGTCCAAGGACATTTGTTAGATCCATGCAGCTTCCAACTTCCGTCTGAACAGTTCCTGCCCTTCAAGCACAGACAGGTTTTGTGTTTCTTTCTCCACTGTTCTGCTGCTCCTACATTTTGAACATGGGTCGCTCTGGCTAAATTTTTCCAGCGTAAATTGTAACAGTCATGCAAAAGTCTGTCATTCCTCTAGTTTTCTGCAGTCCGGTCACCGTCTTTGGAAGTTGCTGTTTCCAAAAGAGTCTGTTCTATTTGCCCTTCGTAGTATCAGATTCTTCATATATTTGGGGGTAGCAGAGCTTTCGTCATGTGTGGAGAAATCCCGCAACGGAGGAGAGGACTCGGGATGTAGTAGAAAAGAGAGGGGCTCGCTTTATGAACCTTGGGGGCTAAGGATTCTGCCCCGACAGGAGTTGACAGTGCAAATACATCTTGCTAACTAACCCAATCCCTACTTCCTAAAGGAGTGTCGCAGGGTTGTATTTTAGCACCTACTTCATTTAATGTTTATGTTAATTCGCCGACAGGGACTTAAGTCCCAGCTTAATCCAGAGGAGGACCATCTATGAACGGCAGTAATAACCACTGTTCTAAAATGAACCCGATTGCACAGGCAAGTGAGGGAGCAGAAGTCAGCTTCCAATGGATACTAGTCCTAAAATGCTTGGAGGGAATCTAGCCTTTTCTTTTTCCCTAAGTATCCTTGCCCTTCTTCAGCCAATGCGTGCCATCTATGAGGCTCATTCGAGTAGACTTTGCTAACCAGACCTCAAGATCAATATCCTCTCCCCGGTTGTTGCTTCCTAAACAGTCTTTAGGATCTAACTTCCGTTCCATCCCACTTTTCCTCCAAGGAGCTCAGTGCGTCACGCGAGGGGCATCGTATCTTCACAGAAATTACTGAGGTAGGTTAAGAGGAGAGAGAGTCTGCTGATCCTGCCGTCGTTTTGTGGCTGAGGATTCGAATCCAGTTCGGGGTTGGCCAGAGAGATGATGTAGCCAAGCCCCATAGGGCACAATGTTAGCTTCGACCGACTTGTGTGGTGTATGGTGGTGGTTTAAGCCTTAACAACTGTCCTGTGGTTGAGTTCGTGTGTCCGGGTGAAGACGCCAGCAACGAGGTCTGGTCTACACTGCAGGGTTAGTGCCGTTTGAGACCGTGTTAACTATGAATGCCTCGGTGCTAGGCAATCCTGGGATTTGTAGTTTTGTGGGATGTTTAGCCTCCTGTCAGAGGTGTAGCAGTTTGAGTGTTGGGCTGCGACTTGAGACATGGGTTCAGTTCCCAGGTCAGCCATGGCCTTGGACAAGTCACACCCTCTCAGCTTCAGGGGAAGACCAGGCCAAGGCAAGCCTCCTCTGAACAAATCTTGCCAAGGAAACCCCGCGACAGGGTTACGGCATTAAGGTCGGAAAGGCCTCAAAAGGCACACGACGACAAGAGGCAGCTGTGGTGCCACGACAAACTACAAATCCCAGGATTGCATAGCACGGAGCCACGGCATTAGCTCTGCAGCATAAGCGCAGCCTTGCAGTGTTGCGCTTGTGACACACAATTAGCAACTGTAGAAAGGAACATCCGGTATCCGCTCTTTAAATAATAAAACACCGAGACTGCGTCTACACTGCAGAGTTAATGCGGTTTCGGCACTGCTTCAGCCGCCACGGCTCGATGCTAAAGGAATTATGGGATTCATAGTTTTGGGAGTGGTGCTGCAAAGAACTACAGATCCCAGGATTCCACAGGGATACAGCCATGGCAGTCAAAACGGTCTCAAACCGCGTTAATTCTGCAACGAGGAGTCCTTGCAGACCAGTGCCGCGGGGGCGGTTCCTCCTCAGTCCCGGGGAAACCCCGCCTTCTTCCCTTTCCCTGCGGGTGATTGGTAGGGCGGGCTGTCAGTTTGATTTAGCGCTCCCACCTTTCTCCGCTCTCTCGCTCGGCGTGATTGGCCCAGTTTGCCGCTCGTTCTCTCCGTTGTCATGCCGACCGCCGTGGGCGGGGTCTTCGCCACACGCTTCTTACGGCCGTCCTTCGCCCCGCCCTGTTCGGGTCTCGTCCACTGGCGAGGGCGGGGAGGCGGGACCAAAGGCCATGCGGCGCTTTCGATTGGTTGGAGGCAGTGCGAGTGTGTGGAAGGAACCCTGCTTTATGAGCAGCTGGCTTTTTTAAGGATGCAGCTTGGAAAAGTTACCTTTTTTGGACAGCAGCGGTTCACTGAACCCTTTAGCCAGCATGGAGTCATGCATCATCGTCATCATCATCATTATTATTATTATTATTATTATTATTATTATTAACAACTAATAATACTAATATAATAATAAATAATAATAAATAGCGTTTCCAGTCTGTGGGAAATTAGATTTCCAGTCTCTAACCAAATGTCAAACGATATTAAGAATTTGTGAAGGGGATCTAAACATCAGTCCAGAGTATCCAAACAACGATACCTTTATTGGGCCAACCAAAAGACACAATTGCATTCATCCAAATCATCGGTTGGCCCAATAAAGGTATCGTTGTTTGGATGTTATTAGATTTGCTTTATGGCCAACACAGCTACCCCTCCCTGGATTTTTTTTTTTTTTTTAAATGAGCCAAGAGTGTGCTGCGGCAGCTAAAAAGGCCAATGCGATTCTAGGTTGCATCAATAGAAGGAGAGTGTCTAGATCAAGGGAAGTGATAGTGCCACTGTATTCTGCTTTGGTCAGGCCTCGCTTCGAATAATCTTGTGTCCAGTTCTGGACATCACAATTCAATGTCCAGAGGAGGGAGACCAAAATGGTGGGAGGTCTGGAAACCATAAAGCCCTATGAGGAGAGACTTAGGGAACTGGGTCTGTTTAGCCTGGAGAAGAGACGGTTAATAATAATAATAATAATAATAATAATAATTTATTTTTATCCCGCCCCTCTGCGTACGCAACTTAAGAAGTGATGTGATCGCCCTGTTTAAATATTTGAAGGGATGTCCTATTGAGGATGGAGCAAGCTTGTTTTCTGCTGCTCCAGAGAATAGGAGACGGAGCAATGGATGCAAAATGGAGGAAAAGAGATTCCAGCTCAACATTAGGAAGACCTTCCTGATAGAAAGAGCTGTTTGACAGTGGAAGAGTAGGAAGACACTCCCTTGGGGAGTAATGGAGTCTCCTTCTTTGGAGGCCTTTAAAAAGAGGCTGGATGGCCATCTGTTGGGGCTGCTTTGATGGAGAGATCCTGCATGGCAGAATGGGGTTGGGCTGGGTGGCCCTTGGGGGTCTCTTCCAACTTTAGGATCCTATGATTTCTATTTGCTGTTTGTTTGTTTGTCTTTTGCTTCCCTGACAGTTTGCAACATCATTATCTGTACTTCCTTTAGTTATTCTGTATTGTCACCTTTCTTCTGTTTGCATTTCGGCATAGGAATTGTGTCATATTATCTAATGGAGACCATGACCTGAGCTACTGTTTTTCACCAATAAAGATCAAAATGAGGACAGTGTTGAAGCTGTTTTTATTCTGCCTCTTCCTCCCACCCTGACAGTGACCAAGCACAGTCTCCTCCTTTTAAATGGAGATCATCATGGTGTATAGTATGCCTATGAATCCTGACTCTAACCTCCAGAGTGGAAGTTACATTTTATAGTTATTTAAAGTCCCCTCCTTTTGGCTTTAAAGAGAAAACAACCATGGGTTATATTTGCATTTGCAATTCACTTTCACGTTTTTTTTTCTACGTATGTCAAAAACACACTGCAGAAATAATCCGGTTTGAGCCTGCTTTAAGTGCCCTGGCTCAGTGCTAGGGAATCCTGGGAATTGTAGCTTATTGTGGCACCAGGGCTCTCTGACAGAGAAGGCTCAATGGCTCGCAAAACGACAGTTCCTGAATTCCCTAGCATTGAGCCAGGGCACTTAAAGTAGTCTCAAACCGGATTATTTCTGCAGTGTGTTTTGGACCACAGGTGGTCTTTTTTCACATTTGCATCTTGCACTTTCTTGTGACCAACAGACATGGGAAAAGAAACACAGGGAAAGATGGGCCTTTTGGGAAGACTGATCTAGAATCACACAGAAGCAATAACAGCAAAGAAAATGTTATATTGACGCTGGGATTTGTCTTATGCTGTCTTTCTTCATTGGTAAGTTTATGATCTGCTTCAGCTGACTCCCATCTCTCCAGGCAAATAATGTTTCTCCTCATCGCCTTTAGACTGACTAATTGATCCTCTTTAAGCTGGAAATACCAGGAACTGAACCGAACGTGGTTATGTTTGCAAGACGTATATCAGGGGTAGGCAACCTTTCCCCTTTAAGGGCTGAGGGACTTCAGCTCCCAGAATCCCAGGAGCTATTAGCCAACATGGGACTATGGGCCAACATGGCTGAGGCTTCTGGGAGCTGAAGTCCCTCGGCCCTTAAAGGGGAAAGGTTGCCTACCCCTGACGTATATGAACGATGGTCCTTCCAGACCAGCTTTTCCCTATCCTGATGCCAAATAAATTGTTTTTTGAGCACCAGGTTGGAGAAGCCTATTGACTGAGAGAGAGAAAGAAGCTGGTACGAAAGCTTACACTACCAAATTTCTTTCTTTCTCCAATGCTGCAGAAATAATCCACTCTGAGGCCACTTTAACTGCCCTGGCTCAGTGCTAGGGAATCCTGGGAATTCTAGTTTTGTGAGATACCGAGCCTTCTCTGTCAGAGAGCTCTGGGGCCACAATAAACTACAGTTCCCAGGGTTCCCTAGCAGTGAGGCAGGGCAGTTCAAGCGTCTCAAACTGGATCATTTCTGCAATTATAATCTATAATATACTTCAGAAATAATCCAGGTTGACACCAATTGAAGTGCCATGCGTAGCTCATTGCTATGGAACTCCGGGATAGGAACAAAATTCCAGGCGGAACCTTTGTATCGGGAGCAAGGTTTCTGAGGGGGAAGACTAAAAAGAACGCACCACGCTTATATACATAAAATGCCTTGTCCCGGCCGTGGGTGGTGTCTGTCGGTGACGGCGCCGGAAGGGGCGGGGCTAAAGACGGAAACGGGCGGGCTGGAAAAAACATGGCGCTGAACGCGGCGGGTGAGTGAGAGGCAGGGAAGGGGGTCCCCATGGCAACGGGGCCTAGTCGGACCTGGCGAAGGGAGAAGCCTTTCCTAGTGGGCTGAGGAAGAAGCGGGGAGGGAAGAGACCGAGGGACTGTGTGGCTTCCCCCCCGTAATTCCCGGACCCCTGGGTCCCTTCTTTCTCAGGCAGCGACGAGGCGGAGTGGGTCCCGCCGTCGGAAGCGGAGCTGAAGGTGATCCAGGCCCGGCGGGAGCGGCAGGACAAGATCAGCAAGCTCATGAGCGACTACCTGCTGAAGGGCTACCGCATGCTGGGCGACTGCTGCGAGGAGTGCGGGGTAAGAGCGGCCTCTGGGCACAAGGGACGGAGGAGAACAAATGGCAGCACTCGCCCATAGGGAAACATAGGGGAATACTTCGAGAATCGTTGGAGAGTACAAGTACAGTATTCTCCAATGTTTTCCTATGGGCAAGTATTCCCCAATGGCTCCCTATGGGCAAGCATTCTCCAGTGATTCTCTATGGGAAAGTATTCCCCAATGTTTCCCTGTGGGCACCTATTCTGCAATTTTTCTCTATGGTCAAGTGTTCTTCTATATTTCCGTATTTCCCTCATCATATTTAAGTGGTGGTTTCATTTCTTGGGATATATGGTACTTGGCGATATACAGTACCTTGGTACATTGTTTCTCCCTTTCATTTTTGGCCTCTGAGCATATGCAGAGGGCAAGGAAAGGCTGCTTGGCATTGTTGTTGTTGTTAACTGCCCCCACAAGCTGACCTCGATGAGGGTGACTCAAAATCCTGTCCTCAAAGGAAGAGAAGGCACCCCAGAATGGAGGACACAACCATGAAAAGCTAAGAACACTCATATAAATGTAAAGGCATGCTTCTTGTTCGTGCTCACAAGGAGAGGACATTCAAGAAGAATGAAGGGCATGGTCAAATAAAAGGCTGAAAACACTCATAGAAATGTAAATGCATGCTTCTTTGTCTTGCTCAAAAGGGAAGACCCTGAAGAAAAATGGAGGACACAGCCAAATGAAAGCTAAAAACACCCATGTCAATGTGTGCTGCTTAGTCGTGCTCAAAATGAAGGACATTTTGAAACTTCTCCTGGACAGAAGGTTCTTTAAGTATTGCCAGCCTTTTGCAAACTTTGATGCTTTCCTTCTCTCTTTCCTTCCAATGTTATCTTTCCAGACCATTTTGCTGCAAGACAAGCGAAAGAAGCTCTACTGTGTTGCTTGCCAAGAACTTAATTCTGATGTTGACAAGGATAACCCGGGTAAGGCCAAGGAGCAAGGGAGCCTGCTGTCGTTCCATTATAATATCTAGCCCCAAATTAAAATCTCTGATGGAACTGGGAGGGGAAAGTGTTCTGGATCAGAGGAGAGCACAGACAGATAGAATCTTAGAGTTGAAAGAGACCCCAAGGGCTCATCCAGTCCAACCCCTTTGTGCCATGTAGGAAGACACAAAGCACTTTGGACAGATGGCCATCCAGCCTCTTGTTTGAAAATCTCCAAAGAAGGAGACTCCACCAGTTTCCAAGCGAGTGTCTTCCACTGTCGAACAGCTCTTACTGTCAGGAAGTTCCTCTTAATGTTGAGAAGGAATCTCTTTTCCTGTCATTTACATCCATTGCTCCAGGTCCTATTCTTTGGAGCAGCAGAAAACAAGCTTGCTCCATCCTCAACATGACATCCCTTCAAAGTTGGGGACAGGGCTTCATTCCAATGGATGTATGTGCTTATTTGCCCATTGCATTGTTATTCCAGCCTTCAAGATGAGCAAACAGAGTTGGAGAAGCATCTGGCAATTCCCCCCACACCTTATCAGATGCACAATGAATACAGAAGTGCTGAGACTTGCAGAAGATCCCCTCAGATCTCAGGGTTGATGTCATCATTGTGTGCCCAGTTATTGGTGGGAAAGGTAGCCAGACCTTCTCCAATCCTCTCTGTCCACTATGAAGCACGTAACGGCTGTGTGAGGCAGAGCTGAGGCTTTAAAATGAGTCAGGAGTGTTGGTATATGTGTAATACAGGTCTGTGTGTGGATATTTATACTACACTGAAGGGATGTTGAATTGAAGCCATCATCAGGAAGTCTGGACCTAAGCTGAGTAGGGCATGATAGGTCATAACCAGCACTTTGAATTGTGCCCATAATCATGCCCAGGTACTTTTCTTTCTAGCCCTCAATGCTCAGGCTGCTCTGTCCCAGGTGCGTGAGCGCCAGCTAGCCACCAACTCCGAGGACAATGCATCTCCCGAGTACCTCTCCGCTCTGCCGACGCCTCGACACGTCCCCCGCCCAGAACACTGTGAAGGAGCAGCCTCAGGACTCCGGGTGTCTGGCCCTGTGCCAGCACTCCCGGTGCCTGTTGTGGCGGCCCCCTGCCCACCACCCATCAGCGCCCTGACTGTGGCAGAGGAGGCCCTCTTGCAGAAGATCGACTGGGCAGGCCACGAGCTCCAGCACAGCACTTCCATCGAGATGAGCATCCAGCTCTGCTCACTTATCCGTTCCTGCACAGAATCCCTCAAGAGCCTCAAAGAACTGCAGCAGTGAGCAGCCAGCTCTGATCTATGGGGCACGGTGCCAAGCCATGGAGGGGAGGCTGTGCCTGCAGACCAAGGGATAGGGGCCCCTTAGAGGCTAGTGTCCAAGCCTTTCAAACAAGACTGTGCTCTTTCTTCTGATTAAAACATGTGTTCATTGTTCCATTCTGATAGTCTTGAGGTTTGGGGTATGTTACTGCAGGTTTGCGCTGGTTTAATGGCACTCGTCTTGAGGGGGAAAGAAAGAGGGAATTGTCCTTAAGTTAGACCTGCACCTGTCCACAGCTAGCCTGCCCAAATTGTGACTTGCCATGAGCTTCATGCTTGCCTTAGGTTTTGAATCTAAGATTGTCAAGAAGGGTGAGTTGTGTTTGGCTATGTGCAGCCTTCCTCATCTATGCTGGCTGTGGCATCCTGGGAATCATAGTCCAGGATCCTGGGTACTATGTTGAGGAAAGGTGGCTTAGTAGACCACAAGCTGTGGCTCCTCTTCCTTCTGAATGTCTTGAGCTTTTGGTGGGTGATGTGAGGCTTGAGTCATTTGGTAAAAATGTTGTCCCCTGTGCCCTGCAACGGTCAGGTTTTGTCAATCCCACCTTCAGCTTAAAAGAAAATTGGTCTGGTGTACATAGTTGCAGAAATAATATTGGTGGGGTTCCATTGACTATTTTAAAAACACGGCTAGAAGAATGGAGGTTTTGACATTTCTTCCAGATCTCTGTACAGGTTGAGTCTCCCTTATCTGGAATGCCAAAATCTGAACATTCCAAAAATCTATACTACTATAGTGGGTGGCTGAGACAGTGGTGCCTTTGCTTTCTGACAATTCAGTGTGCACATGCTTTGTTTCAAGTATAAAATTATTAAAAATAGTATGAAATCACCCGCAGGCTGTGTGCATAAGGTGTAAATGAAACAAGCGAACTTTGTGTTTAGACTTGGATCCCATCTCCAAGACATCCCATTATTTATGTATATGCAGGTATTCAAAAACCCAAAACACTTCTAGTCCTAAGCATTTTGGATAAAAGAGACTCAACCTGTATTTCTAAAACAAAAACAAAAAAAAAGGGTTTGAGTTAGCCAGACATTTTGTATAGCATCCACTTGCACACCGACATCTTGCACAAACAGACTAAAAGAGGCTTTAGGAGAAACAGGTAACCTCTTCTCTTTCCCCCAACCTTTTGTTCAGAAAATTTATATCCAGTCACCTTTGAGAGTAAAAGGAGACAATGGAAAAGCTCAGTTGGCAGCTTTGCAGAGCTGCAGGCAGATCAAAAAAGTGTGCCAGGTTTGTTTTTGCAACCTCACCAGCCAAGAAAAAGCAACCCCAATGCAGAATTCATGGTGTCTGGGCCTATCTGGAAATAGCAGGCTTGGGCTGTATAAAGCATAGAATTATAAAGTTGGAAAAGACCCCAAAAGGCCATCCAGTCCAGCCTCATTTTGCCATGCAAGAAAGAACACACAAAGCAGCCCCAACAGATGGCCATCCAGCCTCTGTTTAAAAACCTCCAAAGAGAATTGGTTTTTACACTTTAAGCTTGTGTGACTTGAAATGGGTACAGACAGGCAAAGTGTGTACTAAAGGGCTGAGACAAGGATGTAAATATTTAATTCTTGCAAGCAACAATTAACAAAATAAATGTAATGCCCTTGTACCTTCTGGTATATCAATAATGTGACATTTTGCTTGGCTTCAGTGATCTTGGATTGCCTTTGGACCACAGCTCCCACAAACTCTTCTCTGGCTGAGGCTCCTGGGGAACTGTAATCCAAATTGAGATGGAAGCTTGGACTGCAGCTCCCATCAGCCCCAGCCATAGAACCATAAGAGCTGGAAGAAACCACAAGGGCAATCCAATCCAGCCCTGCTGTGCGCAGATACTTCAAGCTGCATTATTTCTGGCAATCTGTAAGGGCCCTATGTTCTTGGGGCACATGAGAGGTTCCCAAACTTTGGTCCTCCAGGTATTTTTTCACTTCAACTCCCAGAAGCCCCAGCCAGCTTGGCCCAAAAAGTTCTCCCAGTTCTGGGAACAGAAACCCAAACCATTTGGAGGACCAAACTTGGAATCCTACACTGTAAATATGGCCCAGTTTGACACCATCTGAAGTGCTGTAGCTCAATCCTATGGGATCCTGAAGGAGGAATTGTGGGTTGATCAGGTTGGTAACCTTGGGCAAGTCACACACTCTCAGCCTCAGGGGATGGTCATGGCAAATCCCTTCTGAACCAGCCTTGCCAAAAAAGAAAAACCTCACAATATGATCACTATGATCCAAAACACACTGCAGAACTAATCCAGTTTGAGACCGCTTTAACTGTCCCGGCTCAAGGCCAGGGAATCCTGGGAGCTGTAGTTTGGTGAGACATTTAGCCTTCTCTGTCAGAGAGCTCTGGGGCCCCAACAGACTACCAATCCCAGGATTCCCTAGCACTGAACCAGGGCAGTTAAAAAGGTCTCAAAAATGGATTATTTCTTCAGCGCATTTTGGACTTATAAATCAAAAACGACTTGAAGGCACCCAGCAGCAGCAAAGTCTTTTCCCTTCTCTGCCCGGTGCCTCTCCAAACTACAAATCCCAGGGTGAAGCAGGATGGATCCAGGGCTTTTAAAACCGCATCAAAGAGCATCGGTGCAGATGCTTGCATTGCAACATTAGCTGCAAGCTCCAGGCTCTTGTTGTCTTCTTTTTTTGCAGCCAGTTTTTGCATCCCCAGCTGGACCATCTCAAACTCGTCTTGCCCTCCTTTTTGGGGATGCCCATCCTCCCCAGCTTTTGGGGGCTGGCAGTGCCAACGTCGCCCTTTAAGCCGCCTCCCTGCGGGTGTGGCTGGGCAGACAAAGGCGATCTGGGTCCTCTCTCCCTCTTCCTCCTCCTCCTCCTCCAGCCAAGGAGGAGCCAGCTTGGCCCAGCCAGGAAGGAAGACACCCTCCCCCCCCCCCAGGAGGACCTCTGAGCATAGGCAGAGGGCTCCCCCAGCAAGGCCCAGGCCTGGCCTCTCTGTCCTGGCCTCCCTCTATGGCCGGGGAGAGGCTGGCTCGACCACCCCCTGGAAGAGGGACCCTTGGGGCATCCTTGGCCCCCATCCTCCGCTCCATCCTTGGAAGGGGAGGCTGAAGGGGAGAAACAGGGACACCCCACCCCAACCCCCCTTTTCGGTATCCTTGGCTGCTGTGTCCCTTTTCCCCTCTTCTTTTCTCTCCTCTTCCCTTCTTTCCTTTCCTTTCCTCTCCTCGCCTCTTCTTTCATTTCGTTTCTTTTCCTTCTCACTCCTTTGCTTTCCTCTCCTCTCTGCTTCCCCTCTTTTCTCCTTTCCTTTCTTTTTGTTTCGTTTCATTTCCTCTCCTCTTCTCTCCTTTGTTTTCTTTCCTCTTCTTTCCTTCCCTCTCCTCTCTGCTCCTTTCCTTTCCTCTTCCCCTCCCTTCTCTTTTCTCCTTTCCTTTCATTTTGTTCCTCTTCTCTCCTTTTCCCTCTTCCTTTCACCTTTCCTTTCTTCTTCTTTTCTCTCCTCTCCTCTCCTTTCCTTTTGTTTCCTTTCTTCTCTCCTCTCCTTTTCTTTGCTCTTTTTCCTTTCCTTTCCTTTCCTCTCCTCTTCCTTTTCCTTTCTTTCCTGCCTCTCCTTGAGACCCTGGAGACCATGACTTGCCTCCAGTCCTCCCAGGACAGCCTGGCAGGCAACGTCTGTGCCATCGAGGGCTTGCCCCCTTTGCCCAAGGGGCTCAGTGGCATCCTCAACTCCAGCGGAGGCTCCTGGCGCGAGATCGAGAAGGTCTACACCAAGAAGACCCGCATCCAAGATGACCTCAGCAAGTCCCAGCAAGCCTCTTCGTCCTCCGTAGCCTCTTCCTCTGAAAAAGTGCTGCTCCGGACCAAGCCGGCCAACCTGGACTCAGCCTTGGCCCTGCTCCGAAAGGAGATGGTAAGAGAACAGGCCATCCCTCCGACATTTGGGGCTTTGACATTTGTGGATTTGATTATTTGTGGTTTTGACTAATATGTTCTCTCTAGGAATGTTTCTAGGTCCTCCAGCGCAGCTCTTCCAGAACTTGGCCATAGAGTTGTGTTGCAGGACATAGAATTTCCTAGAGGAACCTCTTCTCTAGGCCTCTGTAGGTCCTCCAGCATGATTTTCCGTGATCGACTTCTGGCCGACGTTGACCACAGAGTTGCAGTGGAGGACCTGGAGATTCCTAGAGAGGTGTTTTCTCAGGTGAAAAGAATAGTGGGTTTTTTATTTGTGATTTTTCGACATTCACAGGGGTCCTTCACCCCTAACCCCAGTGAATGTGGAGGGACCACTGTATGCCAAAATCCCGTTGCTCTGAGTCCATTTGTCCAGATATAAGGAGACTCTGATCTGGTGACCTGTGTGACTGCTCAAGTCTGCTCTTCTGGCGCTGTCCTTGGTGATCTTTCCCTTCTAAAATGCATCCTTGCAACTTCAAGGATGCAACTTCAAGGATGCAGCCACGCTACAGCATTAAAGCAGTTCGACCCCACTTTAACAGCCACGACTTATCCCTGCGAAATTCTGGGATTTGTAGTTTGGTGAGCCCAATTTGTTGGAGAACTTTGGAGCCTCGACAAACTCAATCCCCAGGAATTGTGGATAAAGAATCCATGGATAGAAGGGCCAACTGTACATGAATATATGCAGCATTTAAAGGTGGTTGTTGTTGTTGTATGCCTTGAAATCGTGCCGAAACACGACACCACACTGCGCCACATGGCGGCTAAATCCCTTTCTCTTTTGGCCTTACAGGTGGGTCTCCGTCAGCTGGACATGTCCCTCCTTTGCCAGTTGTGGTCCTTGTATGAGTCCATTCAGGAATACAAAGGTCTCTTCCAAGACATGTCCTCTTCTCTCCACTCTGAAGGCAGCCTGGCGGCTGAAAACGGCTTCTCGGACGAAGAGGAGGACTTCGAGGTGGACCACTTGAGTCCGGATGCTCACAAGGAGAACCCTTTGGGACAACGCCTCCGCTTGATGCAACCCCAAAACTCCCGGGATCAATGGCTGAAAGATTCCTTCCACATCACCATCTGAGCACGGGGTTTCCTTCCTCGCAGTGTCGGGAAAGAAACTTCCCTGAAAAGATTGGTCCTTTCTCTTTTTTCCAGGACGAAGCGGGGAAACACAAGATGGACGGACGGACGTTGGACGTTGATGTCCGCTTTCATAATGCTGGGCCGACTCTTGAGGATTTGCGACGAGCCGCACGATTATTGCACTTAAAACACAAAATGAGAGCATTCCCGATGCTCTGCGAAGGGACTTGTCTTATGGACTGCAACAGTTGCAGCCCATAAAACAAGTCATTTTTAAAAAAAAAAAAAATATTGCCCAGGGAAGAAAGTGACGGGGGGGATTCTGGGAGTCGCAGTCCATAAAACAAGTCACTTTTTTAACCCAGGTTCTGGGAAGTTTATCGTGCAGAGATTGCCACGCAGCGATCTGGCAGGATTTTTGCTAATCTGCATCCCAAAGAGAAAAGGAGGGGAAGAACCACATACATACACTATAAAGTAACTTTCCCAGGCTCTGTGTGGTTTTACTACCCAGAGATCAGAACAAGATATTTGTTGATTTGAATCCGGATCAGAGAAGGAAGTTTAGGTGTGGGCCTTTCAGAAGTAAAGAGCAGCTCCTCCTGTCCTCCAGGGCATAAATAATTTGCTATTTCTTCCTCCACCTTTTTGCACAATAGGAAGCCACTTTCTCGCACGGAGGACGTGTCTCCTCCAAAAAAGGAAGCATTTTCGTATGGGAAGTGGAAGGAAGGGGTAAATAGTAGTAGTAGTAGTAGTAGTAATAATAATAATAATAATAACTGCATCTCTTTTCTGTGTACAGGGTGACCAGATGTCCTCACCACCCAGGAGGACAAGGCACCATTAAATGTAGGACGTTACAAAATGAAAGCTCGAAACTCCCCTAGAAAATATGCATTCATGCTTCTGAGTCCTGCTCAAAGTGGAGGACATTTTGGAATCCCTCCCGGACCGAAGGTTGAAAGGTAGGACATGTCCTGGAAAAAGGAGGATGTCTGGTCACCCTGTCTGTGTAGCCACAGAATATTTCAGGTATCCGGACTAAATGAGACTCTACGGGCAGCTCCCTCTTAGGATGACAAGGAATTGCTCCCACCATTTTAGTCTTTTGGAAAGTAAGGTAAAGAAATTTATTATTCTGTTCTGCCACCACCTTCCTAGCCCGCTTTCTGCAATTCTCATGGCCTGGTTTCGTACAAACGGAAGGGCCGTTGCGTTATGCTAGATCCCTTGCTTTGCACACAAAGTCCCGGGTTCAAATCTCGTCAAACAGGGAAAGACTCCTGTTTGCAACCTTAGATGGGGCACTGCTCATTAGTATAATACTAAGCTAGATAAGGCCACTGATTTTGTATAAAGCAGTTTGCAACATCCCTGTTTAAATCAACCCTTTGCTTGGAATCGTGACTAGACTTTGAAATTTCTTTCAAGAGGAAGGGCCATAGTTCAGTGCAAGATGCCTGCTTTGCATGCAAACGGTGCTGGGTTCAGGTCCTGCAATCTCCAGGTAGGGCTAAGGGAAACCCCTGGCCACTAACCGGATGTGGGTCTGGAATGGAAACTACAGAGCCAGACCCCACTTCCCCTGCCTCATATTTGGTCCCCAATTTCCCACTTTTTGTGGGATTGTGTAGCTGGATAGGAACTTGCTGTGCGGTTTCGCGCGGAGATGCTTATTTGCTAGATTTTCCTAGGCAGAGCTGAGTTGGCTGAATTAATTCTTAGTGCCTCGGCCGTACTATCTTTTTAAGAAAAGGCCTCTTTGAAATATTTAACTATGTGAGTTTTAGGTTTTTCTTAAATTTTATTTTGTAAGGTCCTAAAATGCAATGATTTTTTTGTGGGGGGGTCCCCAACTCCCTTCATATCCTGTTGTATAACCAGGTACAAAACCTGGATGGCTAATTAATTTATTGGTTGGTGCTGCGAGGCATTTTCGAACTGGTTCCATTGTGGCAATGGTGCAAATCCAGGGAATAAAGTGTCTTGGCTTTAAACAAAGGGGTATCTGGCTGCAATGCTGTTCAACCTGCAGGTGTTGTTGTTGTTGTTGTTGTTGTGTGCCTTTAAGTCCTTCCTGATTGATGGCGACCCTAAGACGAATTTATTATGGGGTTTTCTTGGCATGTTTCATCACAAGGGGGTTTGCCATTGCCATCTTCTGAGGCTGAGAGAGTGTGACTCACTCAAAGTCACTAGTTTCTAAATGGTTACAAAAGGAAGGAAGGAAGGAGGAAAAAAGGAAGGAGGGAAGGAGATAGAAAAGGAAGGAATGAAGAGTAGAAAGAAGGAAAGGAAGAAAAGAAAAAGAAAAGGAGGGAGGGAAGGAGAGAAGGAAGGAAGGAGAGAGAGAAGGAAAGAATGAAGGCTAGAAGGAAGGAAGGAAAGAAAGAAAAAGAAGGAGGAAAAGAAGGAAAGAGAAGGAAGGAATGAGTTTATCATCTATTGATCTAACTATTGATCTATTAGTGTTCCAAAAGCAAAGCTAAAAACTCACTGAAATATAAATGCGTGCCATACTCAAAATGGAGAACCTTTGGGAATTCCTCCTGGACAGAAGGTTGAAATGTAGGACATGTTTGGCAAAAGGAGGATGTCTGGTCACGCTCTTCTTCCATTGTTTTACATTGCCCTGCATCCAAATGGTTTCCAGGTTTATAATAGTTTATAAGAGCAAATACAGTGCTGTCTAATAGGTATATAATGGGTTTATAATAGGTTTATAATAGCAAATACAGTCCTCCGAAAAGCACAGCAACAGAGCTGTTGTACAAACACAAAGAGGCAATAAATGATAGGGAAGCTGAGGCAACTGAACCAGTTTTATTATCAGGGTTCAAATGTTTCATGTGTGTCTTTAAGTGGTGTCCAACTTATGGCAGTCCTAAGACAATATCATGGAGTTTTCTTGGCAAGGTTTGTTCAAAGAGGTTTTTGCCCTTGCCTTCTTCTGAGGCTGAGAGAGTGTGACTTTGAACCCTGCTTGCCAGAATTGCAGTTCAGCACGCAAACCATTATGCCATGCTGGCTCTCCAGCATGGGGTAGTGGTTTGAGTGTTGGGCTAGGACTCTAGAGACCAGGGTTTGATTTCCACCTCAGCCATTAAACCCATTGGGTGACCCTGGGCAAGTCACACCCTCTCAGCCTCAGAGGATGGCCATGGCAAACCTCCTCTGAACAACTCTTGCCAAGAAAACCCCAGGATAGGGTTGCTATAAGATTTACGATGACCTTAAGGCAAACTTTAGTGGGGTTTTCTTGGCAAGAGCTGTGGAAAACGTAAAAGTCTTGAGGTAAAAGTTGTCTGAAACGTGATATAAAATGTATAAATAAGTGTGTTGTGAAAGCTAGGCCTTGCTACCATGAGAAAAAATTGCCTCAGAGAGGTGAAAAGTTTCCCTCAGACTGAGGTGAAGTTACTTAGTATAAATGAGGCCTACTCTTGAGATAAACTTTTAATGGGGTTTTCTTGGAAGATATGTCCAGAGAATGTTAAAATGGCGGATAGTGGCCAATATTTTCCTGGTTTGACTTAAATTTGAAGTCTGGTTTGTTTGACTCTACCTCCCTTCTTTGTTATTCTTCACTTGTCTTGCCTTTTTTGTTACCACTTTGGCTTTCTTTCTGCCCCAATTCCCATTTTTTATTCTTCATATCACTGTTTATACTTCATTTGTGGGCTTGAACCTTGGCATGGTTTATTTCTGTCACATTGCTGTGGAGAACCTAAAAATCCTGAGGTAAAAGTAGTCTGAAACATGATATAAAATGTCTAAATAAGTGTGTTGTGAAAGCTAGGCCTTGCTGCAATGATAAAAATCGCCTCAGAGAGGTTTAAAGTTTCTCTCAGACTGAGGCGAAGTTACTTTCTATAATTGAGGCCTACTCTTGACAGTGAAGCCATGACAGAAGAAACTGTTGCCAAAGACACTTAGGGGGAGCCTTTCCACATCCCAGCACTCTTCAATGTGTTGGACAACAACCCCTATCATCCCCATCCACCATGGCCAGTGGCCATTTTGGTTGGGATGGTGGGAATCATTATCCACCATATTGGACTGTTTTAGACCAATTTATATGGCCGAGGGGGATTCAAAGTGGCCACCTTTTCATTGGCTATTCCACCAACATTCCGCTGGCTCTTATTGGTTCATAGCCATAGCCCAATGAGTCGGCTGGTTTGGGGGGACCTGTAGGTCATTGGCTGAAGGGTCTGGGCTGGGAGTGTATAAAAGGGGGAGCCCCAACCTGCCAGAGGTCAGTTGGAGCTGAGCTGCCAAGAGCTGAAGAAGAAGAGCTGAAATCACTGAAGGCAGGAGCTGGGAAGAAGGCAGAATGAATGGCTGAAGGCAGGAGCTGAGAAGAGCTCCAGAAGGAGAGCCTGGGAAGAAGGCAGAAGAGCTGAAATCCCTGAAGGCAGGAGCTGGGAAGAGCTCACCCTGAAGAGCCCTGGAAAGAAGGCAGAAGGAAAGCTGGACTCATTGGAGGCAGGAGATGGGAAGAGCTCCAGGAGAAGAGCCTGGGAAAAAGGTAGAAGAAGAGCTGAAATCACTGAAGGCAGGAGCTGGGAAGAGCTCAGCCAGAAGATCCTGGAAAGAAGGCAGAAGGAAAGCTGGAATTCCTGAAGGCAGGAGCTGGGAAGAGTTCACCCTGAAAAGCCCTGGAAGAAGGCAGAAGGAAAGCTGGAATCCCTGAAGGCAGAAGCTGGGAAGAAGGCAGAAGGAAAACTGAAGGCAGGAGCTGGGAAGAGCTCACCCTGAAGAGCCCTGGAAGAAGGCAGAAGGAAAGCTGGAATGGCTGAAGGCAGGAGCTGGGAAGAGCTCCAGGAGAAGAGCCTGGGAAGAAGGTAGAAGAAGAGCTGAAATCACTGAAGGCAGGAGCTGGGAAGAGCTCAGCCAGAAGATCCTGGAAAGAAGGCAGAAGGAAAGCTGGAATTCCTGAAGGCAGGAGCTGAAGGAAAGCTGGACTCATTGGAGGCAGAAGATGGGAAGAGCTCAGCCAGAAGAGCCCAGGAAGAAGAAAACCTGAAGGCAGGTGCTGGAAAGAAGGCAGGAGAAAAGGAGATCCGTCAATGCAGGTATAATTTTTTAAAAGGTTTTAAACCCTGTAGGTGCAAAAAGAGCTAAAATCACTTGTGTCTTTTCTTTGAGAGTCTTGGGTCACATATTGTGTGTCAAATATTGGCTGGTATATTTATTTAGGGAATAACGGTCATGCATTAACAGCCTCTTGGGAGTAAAATGGCAGCTGGCGGGGGGGGAGAGGTAAATAATAAATCTCCAATGCGGTCTCCTGTGTCTTTCTTGAGTTTTGTGAGTATGGGACCAAATATTGGTGTATTATTTTAAGGGATAATGGCCATACATTTAACAGCTTCATATCTGGGTTGCTATATATATTTTGATACATTTCTCTAGCATTATTACAAAGTGGTGCAATGGTTTTTGGGTTTGACTTTGGAAGGCTGAGGTTTTAGGAAACTTTGAAAGAGTGATTTTGGGCAAATGGCCCTCAGGGTACACATAGGTAAAGGTAAATCTCTGAATAAATCATGCCAAAGCTTAAATCAGAGATCACGTGAAAGTACATAAACATATGCTAGCATATATTATGGGTTCTAATACTGAGGTTGCAAGAGGTATATCCCAGGCCTAACATAACACTCAGTATTGAAGGTGTACCAAAGCAATGAATGGTGCTCAAAATGGTGGTCTGGGACCAATGATGTTGGTTCTTGGAGAGCTTCCTGGAAAGGAATACAGTTGCAAACAAAAGGTACAAGTATGGTATGGTATAGTACAATGGTTTTTGGGTTTGACTTTGGAAGGCTGGGTTTCCATCTCTCTACCAGGGTCTGGAAACTGAAAGGGGTAAATAAAGGTAACTCTCTGAATAAATCTCTCCAAACCTATTCTGTAAACCAGGGTTTGTGTGAAAGCACATAATAACAACAATGCTAGCATATATTGAGGTTCTAATATGCCTATGTTTCAAGAGGTATCCCAGGCCTAACATAATACTGAATATTGAAGGTGTAACGGCAATGAATGGTACTCAAAATGGCGGTCTGTTGGTTCTTGGGAAAGTTTACAGGAAAGAAGAAAACAATTACAAACAAAAAGGTACAAATATGGGATGTTATAGTACAATGGTTTTTGGGTTTGACTTTGAAAATCTGGGTTTTAATCTTTCACCAAGGCCTGGGTGATATTGAGGGGGAAATAAAGGTAAATCTCTGAATAAATCTCTCCAGACCTGTTCCGTAAACCAGGGTTCATGTGAAAGCATATAACAATGCTGGCATATGTTTCAAGAGGATTCTCAGGCCTAATATGTGCTCAAGCAAATATTGAAGGTTACTTACCAAATTACTTACCAAATTACCTATTTACACATTACAAATTACTTTCCAAAGCAATGAATGCTACTCAGAATGGTGGTCTGTTGGTTCTTGGGGGAGTTTCCAGGAAAGGAGAAAACCCAATCGTAACCCAAAGGCACAAATACGGTCTTGGTTTTTGGTACACTAAGGGACAAAAACATTCTCCCACATCACGTAATTTGTTATTAAAGGGTTTTCTTAAGAATTTTGTAATGTCTGTGGGACATAAAGAGAGGAGTTCAGAAAATGAATTTAAAACTCTCTGAAGGGTATCTTATCTACCAGAGTAGTTGGACCTAAAAAAACATTTAGTGTCATGCCAAGGTTTAAAAGCCCTCATTTTCCATCTTATCTGGTGGGAAAGGAAAGGTAAATCTCTGAATAAATCTTGCCAAACCTATTCCATAAATTAGAGTTAGAGTGAAAACACATAATGTTACTGTATATTATGAGGTTCTATTATTTAGGATTTGAGAGGATCCCAGGCCTAACTTACACTCAAGGGCTGCAATATTGAAGGTGTAACAAAGCAATGAATGCTACTCAAAATGGTGGCCTAGGAACCAGGGATGTGGGCTTTGGGGGAGTTTCCAGGAGAGGGAAAACACAATCGCAACCCAAAGGCACAAATATGGCTTTGGTTCTGGCACACGAAGGGAGAAAAGTGCTGTTCTTCCAAAATCGCACTACGTATCTTAAGAAGCAATGCGTTAAAGAAAGGGTTTTCTGACATTTCTAACGTCAGTGGAACATAGGAGAGAAATTCACAAAACGCATTTAAAACTGTCTGAGGAGTATCTGTCGTATCAATGTATCTGGACATAAAACTGTTTTGCCACATTTGGGGTCAGGCCAAGGTTTTAAAACTCCCCATTTTCCTCCTCATCTGGTGGTAGCAAAAGGAGTAAAAGTGGCCAATTTTCTACAAGTTCTTTCTATAAGGGTCTTCTGGCCCTCCATTCTCCTATGCCTATACAGAAAATACATAAGGCCCAACATGATTTTTGCAAAAACCACATCAATTAGGCCTTGTTTAAACCTAAGAAGAGGCTTATTAGGGTGTAGATTTTAAGTGGCTTCCTTCTGTGAGCCACCTTTTGGGTCCTACTCTGGAGAAAAGGTGGCCTACTAAATAAGTAGATATTTTTAGGTCCTATAGAAATCAGCCAGGTGTGTGTTTTTCCTTAGAACAACACTCACTGGGTGAGTCACACTCTCTCAGCCTCAGAGGATGGCAATGGCAAACTCCCCCCCCCCCCCCCACACACACACTGAAGAAATCTTGCCAAGAAAATCCCAGGATAGGTTTGTCTTAAAATCGTCACAAGTCAGAAAGGATTTGAAGACACAAAACAACAATGTTCATAAATAGTACCTTCTCCATAAACCAGAATCCCCCTTCTTTGGAGGTTTTTAAACAGAGGCTAGATGGTTATCGATCAAGGGTGCTTTGATTGTGAATTCCTGCATGTCAGAATGGGGTTGGACTGGGTGACCTTTAGGGTCCCTTCCAACTCTTATGATCCTAGGATTTTATGTAGGAACATAGTTCTTCCACAAGAGGGGAGCAGAGAGACATGTGAGGACTTTCCAAAGGCAGCATTGAAGCAAGAAACCCAGTTTAGGTTTGCAAAGCCTGGATTAACAGGGACAGAGAAAGGTACTCTGCAGATGGGCAGAGGCACTCTTTCCTTTTATTTTGAGTGAGGAGGGAGGGAAGGAAGGACTCTATCTGTCCATCTATTGATCTATTGATATTTTGACATTTGAAAATCAAAGCTAAAAACCCTCACAGAAATATAAATGCTCAAAATGGAGGTATGCTCAACATGGAGGACCTTTTTTGGAATTCCTTTTGGGCAGAAGGTTGAAATGGAGGACATGTCTGGGGAAAGGAGGTGATGTCTGATCACCTTGTTCTTGCATTATTATTATTATTATTATTATTATTCAGTTGCTGTGAATCCAAATGGCTTCCATGACGTAAAGGTTTATAACAGCAAACACAGTATTGTGAAAAGCACAACAACAGAGCTGTCATAGAAACATGGAGAGGCAATAAATAATTGGGAAGCAGAGGCAATTGAACCAGTTAAAACCACTGGAACCAGTATCCTCAGGCTTAAAATTGTTCTCCTGCGCCTTCAAGTTGTGCCTGACTTATGGCAGTCCTAAGGTGACCCTATCACAGGGTTTTCTTGGCAAGGTTTGTTCAAAGGGGGGGGGGGGGTTGCCTTTCCTCTGAGGCTGAGAGAGTGTGATTTGCCCATGGCCACCCAATGGGTTTCCAGGGCCGAGTGGGGATTTGAATCCTGCTCTCCAGAACCATAGTCCAAGGCTCAAACCACTACACCGCCTTGGCTGTCTAAGGTTAAAGTTTCCATCAACACAAGTCTCAAAACCTTAATATATATACACTCTTTGGTCTGATGCAACTTTTGTTCTCTTTGGCTTCCTGTTTGTGTTTGAATCTGTCTGGATTTTCGCTTGCTTCAACAATAGGGTTTCCCCCGTTTCCTGCTTCCACCAATTCTTAGCAGCACCACTCTGCATCCAACTTCCTTGCCTCTGGTCTCCATCCATTCCACATCTCTCTCCATAGCAAAATTATGACCTTTCTTCATTGACAAAGGTTGCATCCGCACTGCAGCAATAATCCAGTTTGACACCACTTTTAACTGCCAGGGCTCAGTGCAGTGGAACTGAACACCTGCGCTTCAACAATGCACACAGACTTGGTTTCATGCACAAAAATGATTTTAAAATATCATGTATAAAAAACGTAAACATATACTAGCCATATAACTAACATACCACAACTCCATCCATAACATCTCTAAAACATTACATAAACATAACCATATAATATATATATATATATATATATATATATACACAACTCCATGTATAACATCTCTAAAACATTACATAAACATAACCATATAATATACATATATATATATACACATATATATAACTCCATTCATAACATCTCTAAAACATTACATAAACCATATAATATACATATATATAGATATATATAACTCCATCTATAACATCTCTAAAACATTACATAACCATAACCATATATATATATATATATATATATATAGTGGACACATTCATTTTTCATATTTAAAACACATAAACCTATAACTTCCTGGCCTCTACGCTAGGATTTAGATTCTACCCGCTTCATTCCCCTTTAATTTTCTTGTATACCTATCTCAATATATATACCTGTCTTTCACTTTTGCTCCTCTATCCCTTCCGCTATTTTTTTGACCGAAACTCGAACTGATCTTTCCCTTTAACTTATTATACATATTATATTTATAGTTTTTCATTTAACTTCATTTTACCCATATAAGCCCTCTGGACCATTCATTCTCCTATTACTGTAATTCTACGTATTCTTTCCTATTAGCCCCTTCTTTTTCACATTTTTGCAATGGTGCATTTCTGAATAATTGAGTTAGTTTATCCTTTCCCATTTTCAGTATCCATTCTTTTAGATCAGAAACCGGATTATTTTGGCAGTGCGGATGAAGGCACAGAAAAGTCCAGAGGAGAAAGATGGTTTCTTTGCACGAACTGACAACTTCTGGGTTGCACAGCACTCTTTGACAGCTAAGAAACAAATGAACATAGAGGTCTGTATAAACCCTGTCTTTTGCAATCTGGAGGACAGATGTCTAAATATTTAAATCCTGGCTCCTCCAAGTCTGAAATGTTTTTGTTGTTCCACGCCTGCCTCCCTGCCTCCATCAAAGCTCCCAGCTTACGCATCTGCTTCTCCCTTGTTCTTTCTGCAACAGATAACACTTTGTTGAAAGGAGGGAACTGGAATATTCCTTGAGGCCAGAGGTTGTGAAAGATCAAATCTAAAAAAGAGATTTGTGAAATCCCGCGGGCCTCCCAGGCTTGACGTATTGGGACAAATCAACCGTTCCAGTTTTTCTCTGCTTGTTGTGTGCCTCCAAGTCATTTTTGACGTATGGCAACCCTAAGAAGATCCCTGTTGTAGGGTTTTCTTCAGAGGAGGGTTTGGCATGGCCATCCTCTGAGGCTGAGAGAGTGCGACTTGTCCAAAGTCGCCCCGTGGGTTTACATAGCCTAGCTGGGATTCTAACCCTGGTCATAGTCCAATGTTCGAACCACTATACCATGCTGGCTCTCACAAATAATATAATATAATATAATATAATATATTTCTAGAGAGAACATATTAATAAAACCCGTGAATACTCAAAGCCGCAAAAGTCAAAGCCGCAAATGTGGAGGGACAAGTGTAATATAATGCAATGCAATGCAATGCAATATTATATAGTATAAGACAATATAATATAATATAATTAATATAATATAATATCTTTCAAGAGAGAATATATTAATAAAACCCGTGAATACTCAAAGCCGCAAATGTGGAGAGACAAGTGTAATATAATGCAATGCAATGCAATGCAATGCAATATTATATAGTATAAGACAATACAATACAATATAATATAATAAATATAATATAATATATTTCTAGAGAGAATATATTAATAAAACCCATGAATAATCAAATCCGCAAAAGTCAAAGCCGCAAATGTGGAGGGACAAGTGCAATATAATGCAATGCAATGCAATATTATATAGTATAAGACAATACAATATAATATAATAATATGATATGATATAATATAATATAATATAATATTGGCTCCCAAACAGTTCAACTGTCAGGAAGTTCTTCCCCATGTTTAGGTAAAATCTCTTCAGTCCCTTCTTTCTTCCCTTTTCTTGCTCCAAGAGACCTTTCGCCATATTTTCAGAGGGATCTTAGCCTTTCTTGACATTTATCCAGAAAATGAGGCATCGCTGGGTAACTGTACCATTTTGACTTCGTCAGCATGAAGACTTGTCTCAAGCCAGGCTGAGTCACTCAGGGAAGCTTCTCTTTGCTTTGGGTGGAGCTGGAAGAGGACTCTTTCCCTAGAGAAATCCTCTGAACCTAGAACCATAGGATCCATGCATCTGCGGAAGTAGACTGAAGTCTAGGAAAGCTCCTGCTGCCAACTTCTTTCTTTTAGTGAGTCTCAAAGACGGCTACAAGATCTCTCCGCATACTGATTCTACAGACTAACACAGCTACATCTTTGAATTCTATCGTGGGATCCTAGATTTGGAAAGAAGGGACCTCAGAGGTCATCCAATCCAACCCTCTGCTTAGTGCAGGATCTCCAGCTAAAGCCATCCAGCCCCTTTGGGGAGATATTTGGAGAATTCCACAGCACTGAGCCATGCCAGATAAAACTACAGCTCTCAGAAATCCCTAGCACTGAACCAGGGCAGTTGTTATTATTTTTTAAATATTATTTGTGTTAATGTTTCATCTATATGATATTTGTTCCCCATAGTTCATAATTGTTAACAATAAGCTCTTGTCCTAGTAGAGGCCCTACTAGTGACTTCCAATACTAGTTAATAACGTCCTCTTTGAATTGTTTAAAGATTATATTTCCCTCTAATATATGTACGGTATAGAAATTATGTATATGATATATGTGTATCTATATATATATATTGCTCTGCAGAGGGGCGGGATACAAATAAATATTTTATATATATATATATATATATATATACACACACACACACACATATACATCTGATATATGTCATCATATATATGATGACATATATTAGGAGATATAATCTTGAAACAATTCAAAGAAAACGTTAGTAACTATATTGTTAATAATGTCTTCTTTGAATTGTTTAAAGATTATATCTCCCTCTAATATATGCATAGTATATATATATATTATGTATATATATGATATATTATGTATGTCATATACACACACACACTCACATCTATCTATCTATCTATCTATACACACACAGTATATATATATATATATATATATATGCCCAACAGTAGTGATGATCATGATCATGATGATGCAAGCTGTCTCTTGTATATAAAATAATAATAATAATAATAATAATAATAATAATAATGCAACAATATTAATAATGCAAGCTGTCTATTTATAGTCTGGCTTTCTCAAAACTGCATTATTTCTGCAGTGCATTTTGGATCCATGATGGTGGTGATTGTGATAGTGATGATGATGATGATGATGCAAGCTGTCTCTTGCATTATTATTATTATTATTATTATTACAATAATATTAATAATGCAAGTTGTCTCTTTATAGTCTGGCTTTCTCAAAACTGGATTATTTCTGCATTGCGTTTTGGTCCGACAATGGCGATGATGTAAGCTGTCTCTTGCATTATTATTATTATTATCATTATTAATACAATAATATGAATAATGCAAGCTGTCTCTTCATAGTCTGGCTTTCCCACTTGCCCTTTAGGATTCCTGGGGAAAGATTGTTGTCTCTGAGGTTGCTAAATTTGGGGTGGCGAGTTTCCGTGATGATCAGCCCCCCCCCCCCCGGGATGACGCCAGGGATCTTGTTTGGGGATCAGTTTACGGGGCACTATTTTTACGCCTTCTGAGCCAGAGATCAACTATGCAAAAGGCAGATGGGTCTGGCTAGGAAAAGAGGCCGAGCCCTAGCATAGCTTCTTCTTATGCGCCTTCAAGTCAGGATTTCCAACTTATGGCAACCCTATCCTGGGTTTTTCTTGGCCAGATGAGTTCAGAGGAGGCCATGGCCTTCCCTTGAGGCTGAGAGAGTGTGACTCACCCAAGGTCACCCACTGGGCTTCCATGGTTGAGTGGGGAATCGAACCCTGCTCTCCAGAGTCACTCAAACCACGTTGGCTCTAAATAAAGTGGCACGAGAGTGCATTATTTCTGCCCTGCGGATGCAGCCCACATTTCAGATAGGTATCTGTGCAGGCCGCAAGCGGTCTGTGTGAGTAAAGGCCAAGCCTGATGGTTGCCTTGGGGTGAGAGCAGTGCACTCTGTCCATGCCCAGAGGCACCGTGCTCTCCCTTAATGAGTTTCTTCATAAGATTGCCGGAGCCCGAACCCTTTGGGCCTCCTGCGGCGGTGAAGTGGAAGAAGCCTTGGCTTGGCAGGAGGAAAGGAAAGGGCTGTTGACTGCTGGTCATGAGGTAGTCAGGAAGAAAAGAGAAGTGGCCAGCTGGCTAGGAGTCTCTCCTTCTGGCTAGTCTCCCAAAAAAGGAGAATGTTCTGCCAGCAGAACAGAGCAACCGCCCCCCAAAAAAAGACAGAGATGGAAAAATAACACAAGATCATAGAATCCGACAGAGTGCCAACTGTTCTCATGCCTTTTCTGCCTTCTACAGGGTTCTGTGGCTTTTCCAAAGGGGAAAGCGCGCTCTGCACATGCCCAGAGGTACCCTTCCTTCCCTTTCTCTTTCCTGGGCATGGAGGGGCTCTTTGCACCTGCTTGGAAGCCGGAGCTGCCAGGCTGCATCTGCATCTGCACGGCAGGAATAATCCAGGTTGATGCCACTTTAATAACTGCCCTGGCTCCATGCTGTGCGATTCTGGGATGTGTAGTTTTGTGAGACAGGTAGCCTCCTCTGTTGGAGAGCTCTGGTGCCTCAAAACATGAGGAGGAGGAAGGCGCTGTCACTGCTGCTCCCTCCATCTTCCTCCTCCTCTCCTTCCTCCCCCTTTTCTTTCTCTTCTTCCTCCTCCTCTTCCTCTTCCTCTCCTCTGCTTCTTCCTCCTCCTATTCTTCTTCTATTTCTCTTCTTTCTCCTTCCTCTTTTTCTTCTCCATCCTCTTCTTCCTCCGCCTCTTCTTCCTCCTCCCCTCCTCCTCTTCCCCTCCTCTGCTTCCTCCTCCTCCTCTTCTTCTTCCTCCTCCTTTTTCCTCTTTTTCCTTCTCCTCCTTCTCCCTCTTTCTCTTCTTCCTCCTCCTCCTCCTCTTCCTCTCCTTCCTCTTTCCCTTCCTCCTCCTCCTCCTCCTCCTCTGCCTTTTCCCTTTTTCCAGCCTCTTCTTCTCCTCTTCCTCTTCCTTCCTCCTCTTCTTTTCCTCCTCCTCCTCCTCCTCCTCCTCCTCCTCCTCCTCCTCCTCCTCCTCCTCCTCCTCCTCCCTCTTTCTCTGCTTCCTCTTCCTCCTCCTCCTTCCTCTTTCCCTTCCTCCTCCTCCGCCTTTTCTCTTTTGCCAGCCTCCTCCTCCTCTTCTCCTCTTCCTCTTCTTCCTTCTCCTTTTTCCTCTTCTTCCTCCTTCCCTTCCTCCTCCTCCTCCTCCTCCTCCGCCTTTTGCCTTTTGCCAGCCCCTTCTTCTCTTCCTCTTCCTCTTCCTCCTCCTCCCCCTCTTCCTCTTCCTTCCTCGTCTTCTTTTCCTCCTCCCTCTCCTCCTCGTCTTTCTTCTCCTTCTCTTCCTCCTTCTCTTCCTTCCTCCTCTTCTTCCTCCTCCTCCCTCTTTCTCTGCTTCCTCCTCCTCCTCCTCCTCCTCCTCCTCTCCTTCCTCTTTCCCTTCCTCCTCCTTTGCCTTTTGCCAGCCTCCTCTTCTCCTCCTCCTCTTCTCCTCTTCCTCTTTTTCCTTCTCCTTTTTCCTCTTCTTCCTCCTTCCCTTCCTCCTCTTCCTCTTCCTCCTCCTCCTCTTCCTCTTCTTCCTCCTTCTCTTCCTCTTCTTCCTCCTCCTCCTCTCCTTCCTCTTTCCCTTCCTCCTCCTCCTCCTCCTCCGCCTTTTCCCTTTTGCCAGCCTCCTCTCCTCCTCCTCTTTCTTCTTCTTTCCCTCCCACAGCTGTCTCTGAGTTTGCAAACTTTCTTGCTCTTTGCCCTCCTCCGCTCTTCCTCTTCCTCCTCGTCCTCCTCCTCCGCTGCTGCTGCTGCTGCTGCCTTTGCGGGGCTCCTGGGAAGAAAGAGAAAGAAGGAGAAAGAGAAAGAGAAAAAGAAGGAGAAAAAGGAGGAGGAGGCGAAGGGGAAGCCCCAGCCCCAGCCCCAGCCCCAGGAGGCGAGAGGGATGCCTGGGGCCCGGCGGCGGCGGCGGCGGAGAGGCAGCGTTTGCCTGGAGCTCTGAAGGAGGAGAAGAAAGACAAGAAGGAGAAAGGCGAGCCGGAGGAGGAGAGGAGGAGGAGGAGGAGGAGGAGGCCATGAGTTCGGTGTGGAAGCGGCTCCAGCGCGTGGGCAAAAGGGCGGCCAAGTTCCACTTCGTGGCCTGCTACCAGGAGCTGGTGGTGGAGAGCACCAAGAAGTGGTGGGTGAGCCCTTGGGAGTTGTAGTTCGCCCCCCTAGGCATCCTCTGGCCCCTTTCCCTGGGACCCTCCCTGGGCCTTTCCACCCCCCCCCCCAAAAAAGGGGGGGTCACTGCTTCCCTACACTCACCCCAAAGTCACTCTGCTTTCCTCTTTGGGGTTTCTGGGAGATCTAGTTCTCACAAAGTAACTCCCTCTTCCCCCCCCCCCCCTTAGCTTTCCTTCTCTAAAGTCACTATCCTTGGTGTCTGGGGATTCTGGGAGCTACAGCTCTCCGAAAGGAACTTTCTCCCTCTCAGCTCTCCTTCCCCAAAGTCACTTTCCTTGGGGATTCTGGGAGCTGTAGTTCCCCTAAAGTAACTCTCCCCCCCCTTTAGCACTCCTGCCCCAAAGTCACTTTCCTTGCCGTCTGGGGATTCTGGGAAGTGTAGTTCTCCGAAAGTAACTGTCTCCTCCTCTTAGCTCTCCTTCTCCAAAGTCATTGTCCTTGCTGTCTGGGGATTCTGGGAGCTTTAGTCCTCCCAAAGTAGCTCTCCTTCCCCAAAGTCACTTTTCCCAGTTCTGCTTCCCCACCCTCCAAAAGTTACTTTCCCTGTTATGTCGGAGACCCCCCCCCACTCCAAGTAACTCTTCCTGGTTGCAGTTCCTCTGTTTGCAAAAGTCACTTTCTCTTACTGTCTGGGGATAATAGGAGTTGTTGTTGTCGTTGTTGTTGTTGTGGGCCTTCAAGTCATTTCCAGCTTAAGGCGAAGGTATCACAGGGCTTTCTGGGCAAGATTTGCTCAGAGAGGGTTTGCCATGGCCTTCCCCTGAGGCTGAGAGAGTGTGACTTGCTCAAGGTCACCCAGTGGGTTAGTAATTCCAACCTTTTTGTCCATTTACCATTGCTTTGTTGAACCAATGGTCCGACTTGGGAGTAAGGCAGCTTCTTATGTCCCTAGTAAACTACATTTTGCAAATGGAAGGAGACAGCTCTTGGGGAAGAAGAGCAGAACAGGAGTCGAATACATGACCTGCTTGCAAAGGAGACCCAGTTTGGCCCACCTCAAAGGCCCTGGTCTCTAACCCTGTGTGTGCCTCTAGGCTGCATCTGCGCTGCAGAAATAATCCAGTTTGACACCGCTTTAATCACCACGGCTCCATGCTACGCAATCCTGGGATTTATAGTTTTGCAAGCCATTTAAGCTTGCATTGTCAGAGAGCTCTGGTGGCACTGGAAACTACAAATCCCAGGACTCCGTAGCATGGAGCCACGGCAGTTAAAAGTGTGGTCACCCCAAGGGTGAGGAGCGTGCCACCCTCCAGGGAGTTTTGGGACTCCAACTTCCATCATCCCCAACCAGTGGTAAGAGTGATCTCTTTTAGTATTGCAGTTTGTGGTTGTTGTGTGCCTTCAAGTCATTCCCGACGTATGGTGATCCTATCCTGGGTTTTTCTTGGCAAGATTTGTTCAGAGGAGGTTTGCCATTGCCGTCCTCTGAGGCTGAGAGAGTGTGACTTGTCCACGGTCACCGAGTGCGTTTCATGGCTGAGCTGGGATTCGAACCCTGGCCTCCAGAGTTGTAGTCTGACACTCAAAAGTATTGTAATAGTTTAACTCTGTTTTAATGCTCTCTTTTGAAGGTTTTTAATTGTACTGTTCTTTTAAATTGCAAGCTGCTTTGAGTCCCAATTTTGGGGAAGAAGTGAAATTAATAATAATAATAATAATAATAATAATGAGGAAATATGTCAAACAACATCTGGAAAGTACACAGTACTGGGCTAAATGAATGAATATTGTAAGCTGGTAAATAGGGGGAAAAGAGGCAGCATGGTATAATGGTTTGAGGGTTGGACTATAACTCTCTCTGGAGACCAGGGTTCGATTCCTGGCTTGGCTTTGCAAAAACCTAGTGTTTCTTCAATTAGTGCAAACTTTCTGGTACAAAGTGAGTATATTTTTGCTTTTTGCTAACCATCCCGGCTCGGCCATGGAAACCCACTGGGTGACCTTGGGCAAGTCACACTCTCTCAGCCTCCGAGGATGGCAAGGACAAACTTCCTCTGAAGAAACTTGGCAAGAAAACCCTTTGGGGTCGCCCAAATTGGAAATGAAGGCACACAACAACAACAACAACAACAACAACAACAGGGGGGAAGAAAAGCAATTTTTTTGCTCAAAATCAAAACCATGAGGACTAGAAGCTTAAGTCCCTGATAGAGGAGCATCCATAGTTCCAGCAAATTAAATAATAAATAAATACAGATTTTGCATTTTTTACTTAAAACCATGAGGACTAGAAGCTTAGTTTCCTGATAGAGGAGCATCCATAGTTCCAGCAAACTAAATAATAAATAAATACAGATTTTGCATTTTTTACTTAAAACCATGAGGACTAGAAGCTTAGTTTCCTGATAGAGGAGCATCCATAGTTCCAGCAAACTAAATAATAAATAAATACAGATTTTGCATTTTTTACTTAAAACCATGAGGACTAGAAGCTTAGTTTCCTGATAGAGGAGCATCCATAGTTCCAGCAAACTAAATAATAAATAAATACAGATTTTGCATTTTTTACTTAAAACCATGAGGACTAGAAGCTTAGGTTCCTGATAGAGGAGCATCCATAGTTCCAGCAAACTAAATAATAAATAAATGCAGATTTTGCATTTTTTACTTAAAACCATGAGGACTAGAAGCTTAGTTTCCTGATCGAGGAGCATCCATAGTTCCAGCAAAATAAATAATAAATAAATACAGATTTTGCATTTTTTACTTAAAACCACGAGGACTAGAAGCTTAAGTCCCTGATAGAGGAGCATCCATAGTTCCAGCAAAATAAATAATAAATAAATACAGATTTTGCTTGCAAAAAAGGTCTCACTTTTGGACACTTGGTGGGTCCTTGGACATTATATGGCTGCGATGGACTGGCTGAAATATTTGGTAGAAATGAGATTTAAAATTCATGCGTTAAGTGGTTTGCGACACTGGAGCAAAGGAGGGAGTTGTGTATTTTGGAAGTGATAAAACGGCGGGTGTGGTTTGCACACCCGGAAGCGGCAAACAGAAATGGAAAGGGAAGATATATTAATATTAAAATATTGCAATGTATCAAGGAGGACGGAACAGTTTGCGGTATTATAAAAAAAACCATTTGCACGTTGCATTCGTTGTTGGATTTATGTTGGGTCATGTATAAATTTATATCTGACCGGAAAATGAAGTTTGCAAAAATATAGTTAAACACGAATGTATTCACAGCATAGGAAGTGAAGCTTGGAAAACGAATGCGGTTATATGATTTAGTAGAAGAAATGGTAAAATAATAGTAATTGTTTGATTGTTGGGTGTTTTTTTTTTTGTGGTTTTAATCAATGAACATTTTAAAATTAAAATTAAAAATTTAAATTTAAAAATTAAAAATTTAAATGTAAAATTAAAATTTAAAAATTTTAAAGGTAAAATTTAAATGTAAAATTAAAATTTTAAAATGTTAATTTAAAATTAAAATGTTAAAATGTTAATGTAAAATTAAATTTAAAATAAAAATTTAAAAATTTAAAAATTTAACTGCCACGGCGTTGTGGGATTTGTAGTTTGGTGGGATTTGTAGGCTTCTCTGTTGGAAACTGCAAATCCCAGAAGCATAAAGCCAGGGCAACTAAAGCGGTCTCCAACTGGATTATTTCTGCAGTGCAGATCAGACTAATCGAGTCATTGCCAATTGCTCTCAAGATGGGACAGCAAACTTTCTATTGTTAATGTTTAGTTACAATAAGTGCTTCTTACTTATTAGTTGCAATGTGCTTTTTGCTTTTTTAGTTGCAAAGTTTTACTGCTTGATTAGTTAGAAAGTGCTTCTTGCTTTTTAGTTACAAAGTAATTATGGCTTCTTATTAGTTGCAAAGTGCTTATTGTTTCCTAGTTAGAAAGTGCTGCTTGCTTATTAGTTACAAAGTAATTATGGCTTCTTATTAGTTGCAAAGTGCTTATTGTTTCCTAGTTAGAAAGTGCTTCTTGCTTGTTAGTTACAAAGTAATTATGGCTTCCTATTAGTTGCAAAGTGCTTATTGTTTCCTATTTAGAAAGTGCTTCTTGCTTTTTAGTTTTTAGTTAGTAATTATGGCTTCGTATTAGTTGCAAAGTGCTTATTGTTTCCTAGTTAGAAAGTGCTGCTTGCTTATTAGTTACAAAGTAATTATGGCTTCTTATTAGTTGCAAAGTGCTTATTGCTTATTAGTTACATTTCCATCCAGGTTTCCTCCAGCAAGGAATTGCTTCCCAAATCCTAGCATCCTGTAGGACGGAGCCATGGCAGTTAAAGTGGTATCAAAGTGCATTATTTCTACAGTGCAGATGCACCCAAAACAGGCCTTCACCTGAGATGGCACAGTCTCCGAACATTTAGGGTTTGGCTACTGCAGCATGCTTTACGCGGGGCTGCCCTTGAAGATGGCTCTGGAGCGCCAACTGGTACCTTTTTATGCAAAGTGCTGGGAGACAGGGCTATATTGACAGGGTCCCCAGCAAGTCACACTCTCTCAGCCTCAGAGGAAGGCAACGGCAACCTTTTCCAGCATTCCATCGCTAAAGCGGGGCCGAACTGCATTCTTCCTGCAGTGCAGATGCAACCAATTTCTTGGCTTCCCATTGGTCCTTGTCTAGCCTCCTTGGTTCTGAGTAGTCAAAGAAGTTGCACTCTGTGCATGCTCTGAGAAACTCACCAATAGGGAGGAATCCAGATTTTTTTTTTCAGGGACTGGGACTGGTTTAGTTTTCCATTTGCATCTGGATGATTTTGGAACAGATGTGAATTTTTTTTTGGGGGGGGAAGTCACTAAGTCATGGTTTTTCTTGGCATCCTGAGGTCCTCCCTCTTCTTGGCCGTCTGCATCCATTTTTGGGACCCTGCTTTTGGTACTGAAGCAATGTCTCGGGGGGATCCGTTCCTCCGTCCCGATGATCCTGGAGAGCCAGTGGCTCATCTTTGCAAGCTGGAGATCTAAAAGTGTTTATACACAAGGAGAGGGCGCTTGCATTCTTTCTTTCCTGTTCCCTCCTGACACGGCAAAGGCCTTATAAGGACCTCGGGAAATGATAAATATTTAGTCATAGCCGGGCTAAAAATGGCAAAGGGAGGCGGAAAAAAAAAAAGGAGGCGAAAGCCAGAGAGGGACTGGATCAGGCCATCTTGGAAGGCGCTAGAAAGAACTAGAATGCTGTGAAAACTAAAGTTTTGCAGATGGGTCTGCAAAGCAGCCTGGCTTCCCTTTCATGGGGGATATTGGATATGAAAACTCTCTCCTTCCTTGCTCAAGACTTTTTCCAAGTCCTCAGCCCCACCCTTCCTCCTGTGTCTTCTTGGCAGGATCTGGCCCGTCTTTGGCAGTGAGTGCCGAGTGCGAGGTTTGATGAGAAAGCCGGGCAGTTGGTTGCACAGGACATTTTGCTTTTTCCTGTTGATTTATTTTCTACAGACAGAGAGCTCTTGCCCCTCCTCTGAGACTAAGTGAAACTTAGATGCTTTGGTTTTGAGTTCCTGCATGGCAGAATGGGGTTGGACTGGATGGCCTTTGGGGGGGGTCTCGTCCAACTCTAGGATTCTAGGATTCTAGGATAGAAGTTGGCAGCATGAGCTTTCCTAGGCTTAAAGTCTACTTCTTCAGATGCATTTATTACTGAGCTTTAAGCCAGGCTGAGAATGGGGGCATCTACACTGCGGAAATAATGCACTTTGATGCCAGCTTTTAAGCGCGGTCTCATTCAGGCGTGACCCAAAAGGGAAAAGGGGATGGCAGTGTTGGAAAGGGATGAAATCCAGTAGATGCTGCCTCTTCTTTTCTTCCCTCCGCGGCCAGAGAGTAGAGATGCTCAGTGCCACCTTCGTCCTTGGTGCCAACGTTGGACTACATCTCCTATCGTCTTCTGCCTGCATGGAAATCATGGGAGGATAGTATAGCCCATCTGCAGGGTGTCGGGCTGCTGGGAGCCGCTCTAGTTTCTGGTTTTAGCATTGTGACGTTTTGCCTTTGCCTTCCTCTGAGGCTGAGAGAGTGTGACTTCGAACCCTACTCTCCAGAGTTGTGGTCCGACACTCGAACCATTATGCCATGCCGGCTCTCCAGCATGGAGGCAGTGGTTTGAGTGTTTGAAGTCACACCCTCTCAGCCTCAGAGGAAGGCAAAGGCTAAAAAAAAACCTTTGAACAAACCTTGCCACACTCAGCCATTAAACCCATTGGGTGACCTTGGGCAAGTCACACCCTCTCAGCCTCAGAGGAAGACAAAGGCAAAAAAACCCAAAACCCTTTTATGTTTTATTCTTTGCCCTGGCTCCGTCCGGATTTTCGGGAGAAAGTGAAGGTAACCGGTGCCAGGCTTGTGCAAGGATGAGACCAGGCCTGGCCGAAGGGATTGGGTTTCTTGACCATGGCCGGATTAAACCCAGCACCTGCCCTGGATTTATGGCTCCTTTTGGGGCTAAAATTAGCCTTTGGCCACTAGCCCAGAGGCACGGAAGATGCTTTGGGATGAAGGCGGGCATCGGAGCGCCGCCGAGGTTATCAACAACATCTCATTTAAAAATCACATTTAAAATATAATGTTTAGGAATTAGGGTGGAACGGGCAGGATGGAGTCCATGCGCTTTTTCCTTTTAATAATAATAATAATAATAATAATTTATTTATATCCTGCCTTTAGCCGAGGCTATCAAGGGGGCTTACAATTAAAATACAATCCCATACACTTATAATAGACGTATAACCCCACCTCCTTAAAAATAGATTAAATCATTATCAACATTAAAATTAACTTAAAACAAGACAACAACAACAACAATAATAATAATAATAATAATAATAATAATGTATATCCCGCCTTTAGCTGAGGCTATCAATGGGGCTTACAATTAAAATACAATCCCATACACTTATAATAGACATATAACCCCCCTCCTTAAAAATATATTAAATCATTATCAACATTAATATTAACTTAAAACAAGACTATAATAATAATAACAATAATAATAATAAATTTATATCCTGCCTTTAGCTGAGGCTATCAAGGCAGTTTACAATTAAAATACAATCCCATACAGTTATAATAGACATATAACCCCCTCCTTAAAAATATATTAATTCATTATCAACATTAAAATTAACTTAAAACAATAATAATAATAATAATAATAATAATAATAATAATAATTTATTTATATCCCGCCTTTAGCCGAGGCTATCAAGGGGGCTTACAATTAAAATACAATCCCATACAATTATAATAGACATATAACCCCCCCCCTTAAAAATATATTAAATCATTATCAATATTAAAAGTAACTTAAAACAAGACTTCTGCGAAAGCAGGAGAAGAATTGCATCTGAAGCTGCGGAGAGCTAGGATTTTTTTTTTTAGGGGGGTGTCTGCATTTTTGGGGAGACTTGCAGATTTTGCAAGGTTTTGCAAAGGGATTATTAGGCAGAGCAAAGGCCAAGCCCCGAAGGGCCGTATCTTTTGGGCCCAGCCTGGCGCTGATCCGGTTCAGAGCCGCACCCAGAGAGCCAGCGAAGGAAGGATAAGAGAAAGCTAAAATATCCTCTTCCCAGATAATAAAACCTTTTTTTGGTGCACGGCCCCCAGAACTTCTCTTTTGCAAAGCCTGGCCCAGGAAGGAAGGAAGGAAAATGAGGAAATAGTCCTCTCTGCTTCCCAGCCCTGCCCAGGTTTGTTTTTACCAGTCGGACACGAAATGAACACAGAACTGCCAATGATCACCACGACTCCTTTTCAAAATAATAATTTTTAATAATAATAATAATAATAATAATAATAATTCGCACCTCTCCCCACGGATCGAGGTTGGGAACAACAGCAGACCAACAAACTCAGTTAGAAACGCAAGTGTTAAAGCACACATTAATTTTAAAGAACACAACATCAGATAATAATAATTCTAATTATTATTATTATTATTATTATTATTCACCTCTCCCCACGGATCGAGGTGGGGAGCAACAACAGACCAACAAATGCAGTTAGAAACACAACTGTTAGTTAAAGCACACATTAATTTTAAAGGACACAACATCAGATAATAATAACTCTAATTCTAATTATTATTATTATTATTATTATTATTATTATTATTTTTCACCTCTCCCCCCGGATCGAGGTGGGGAACAACAGCAGACCAACAAATGCAGTTAGAAACACAACTGTTAGTTAAAGCACACATTAATTTTAAAGGACACAACATCAGATAATAATAACTCTAATTCTAATTATTATTATTATTATTATTATTATTATTATTTTTCACCTCTCCCCCCGGATCGAGGTGGGGAACAACAGCAGACCAACAAATGCAGTTAGAAACACAACTGTTAGTTAAAGCACACATTAATTTTAAAGAACACAACATCAGATAATAATCATTCTAATTATTATTATTATCATTATTATTATTCACTTCTCTCCACGGATCGAGGTTGGGAACAACAGCAGACCAACAAACTCAGTTAGAAACGCAAGTGTTAGTTAAAGCACACATTAATTTTAAAGAACACAATATCAGATGATAATAATAATAATAATAATAATAATAATAATAATTCATCTCTCCCCATGGATCAAGATGGGGAATGACAGCAGACCAACAATGCAGTTAGAAACACAACTGTTAGTTAAGGCACATATTAATTTTAAAGAACACAATATCAGATTATTATTAATTATTATTATTATTATTATTATTCACCTCTCCGCACGGATCGAGGTGGGGAGCAACAACAGACTAACAAACTTAGTTAAAGCACACATTAATTTTAAAGGACACAGCATCAGATAATAATAATAATAATAATAATAATAATAATAATAATAATTGTCATCATTATTCACCTCTCCAACAAATGCAGCAACAATAATAGAAATTTAGAAACACAGCATCAGTTAAAACACACATATAAATAGATGATGATGATGATGATGATGATGATGATGATGATGATATCTGGGACGGGGGCAGTTTGCAGAAACTGGAAGAAGTGTTGGTTAATTCTTATAAGCCATGGATCTGCTCCGAAATTGCAAATATCTCAGGTGTGCATAGGCAGGTTGCCTTTCTTTCTTTCTTTCTTTCTTTCTTTCTTTCTTTCTTTCTTTCTTTCTATTTTCTTTCTTTCTTTCTTTCTTTCTTTCTTTCTTTCTTCTGAATGGTTTCCTCTTCTTTCTTGACCCCAGGCAGCCGGACAAACTGGTTGTGGTCTGGACCCGGAGGAATCGGCGCATCTGCTCCAAGGTAGGCAGAACTATGTTATATTTCTTTAATTGTGCGGATTTAAATGGTTTCCAAAATGGCTTGGTTTCCTTCTGGCTCTTAAGAGAAAAGCGGTATATAAAATGGAAAATTCAAAAAGCGGTATATAAAATAGATAAACAGCGTCTCAGCCCAGGATGGGAATTGGGTCCCGATCTTTTCGGTCTATCCAAGGTTGCATTTCCTTCTTATCGGGAGTGAAAATCTGTTGGAGGTTTCTCACCCGACTTTGAGATCACTTTAATTGCCCTTGGGAATCTTGGGATTTATAGTTTTTTTTATAGAATTCTTAAAATGCTCCATTAAGCTTCATAGGATCCCAGATGGGTCAGGCTGGAAATGATTCAAAGATATAGCCGTGTTAGTCTGTAGAATCAGTCTGTAGAAAGATTTTGAAGCACCTTTGAGACTCACTGAAAGAAAGAAGTTGGCGGCATGAGTTTTCGTAGACTTAAATCTACTTCCTCAGATGCATTTGGCGGACCAACTTCTTTCTTTAGTTAAGTCTCAAAGGTGCTACAAGATCTCTCTTCACAACTACTGGTGAGACGCCGCATGTCTGAGGATGCTGGTTGACGCTTTGAATTATTTTGTTTTGGTCCTCCGCAGGCCCATGGATGGCAACCGGGGATCAAGAACCCATACCGGGGCACCGTGGTGTGGATGGTTCCAGAAAACGTGGACATCATGGTGACGCTTTATCGGGTATGGCAGTCATGGAATCCTAGAGTTGGAAGAGATCCCCAAGGGTCATCCAGTCCAACCCCATTCTGCCATGCAGGAACTCACAATCAAACCAGTCACGACATTGAGATTCCACACCTTGATATATAGAGATGAATCTACCAATATCCCAGCAAAACAGTGGCCTTGACTTGCCCAAGATTGCCTGGTGGGTTTCCATTTTTGAGCAGGGATTCGAACCTGGGCCTCCTAGTGTCCTATTCAGTTTGGACTGGCATCTTAGTGTAAAGCGGTTTTCTATGTCCCTCTTTAAGGCAGTCCTTGATTCGGTATCATGAGGACTGGAATCTTAGGCATTCGCATATACGTATGTTGTCTTTAAAAAATATAATTTTTTTTTGGACATTATTAATAAATATTATGACAATTGAAAAATGAGGACCGGGATTTTGATTTCCTTTGGCTCAATGGCTAGGCATTTTCTGTGCATGCTGGAGACCCTAGGATTTGATCTCCAGATGGTTTGGGGAAGGAGTCTTTTCCAGCCAAGATTTTGGGGAGACATAATAATAATAATAATAATAATAATAATAATAATAACAATAGCACTTTTTACTCCATCTGTGGACACTGGGCATCCATGTCTGGTCTACATCTTGCCCCTTAAGATGTTCATTTTGCAACATTACAGGAATTCAAAATAATAATAATAATAATAATAATAATAATAATTATTATTATTATTATTATTTGTACCCTGCCCCTCTGAGAACAATCGAGGCGGCTAACAACAATTAAAATCACATACAATATAAATCCCCCAAAGCCCCAAACCCACCCGCCCCTTAAAAAAGCATTAAACCAAAAACTATTAATACATCTTAGTTAAAATGATATGCCATAAAATAAAATAAAATGGCAGCTCTTGGAGAGGTGGGCAAATAGACTAAGCTGGCGTTCTTTGGAGTACCAGATCCACATTGGATCCCATGTTGGGTTTCGAACCCGATCCCTGGGCATTGAGATGCCAAAGCCCCCCAAGTAACGCGCGCCTTGTTTCTCTTTTCTTTAGGATCCCCATGTGGAGGAGTACGAAGACAAGGAGTGGACCTTCGTGATCGAAAATGTACGTCGTTGGAACAGACCGGGTTTTCCGGAGGGGGGTGGAATTGGTTTTGTGAAGCCCCAGACACAGAAACAGGGATTTTAGGATTTTTATTGGGGGACCCTTGAACCCTTCGGAAACGTTGGATGCATCTGGATATCTGGACCACTTTATGCCAGCGAAACTTTCCCCCAACTTTTAATCTAAGCCAGTGTTGGAAAGCTCCTGCTGCCAACTTCTTTCTTTTTGTTAATAATAATAATAATAATAATAATAATAATAATAATAATAATAATAATAATAATAGAATTCAGAGATATAGAGATCTTATGGCACCTTTGAGACTAAATGCATTGGAGGAAAGAGCCTTAAGTCTAGGAAAGCTCATGCTACCAACTTCTTTCTTTCAGTTAATAATAATAATAATAGAGTTCAAAGATACAGAGATCTTGTGGCACCTTTGAGTCTAAATGCATCTGAGGAAGTAGATTTAAGTCTAGGAAAGCTTGTACTGCCAACTTCTTTCTTTCAGTTAATAATAGTTATAATAATAGAATTCAAAGATATTGAGATCTTGTGGCACCTTTGAGACTAAATGCATCTGAGGAAGTAGATTTAAGTCTAGGAAAGCTTGTACTGCCAACTTCTTTCTTTCAGTTAATAATAGTTATAATAATAGAATTCAAAGATATAGAGATCTTGTGGCACCTTTGAGACTAAATGCATCTGAGGAAGTAGATTTAAGTCTAGGAAAGCTTGTACTGCCAACTTCTTTCTTTCAGTTAATAATAGTTATAATAATAGAATTCAAAGATATTGAGATCTTGTGGCACCTTTGAGACTAAATGCATTTGAGGAAGGAGTCTGAAGTCTAGGAAAGCTCATGCCGCCAACTTCTTTCTTTCAATTAATAATAATAATAATAATAGAATTCAAAGATATAAAGATCTTGTAACACCTTTGAGACTAAATGTATCTAAGGAAGGAGACTAAGTCTACAAAAGCTCCTGCTGCCAACTTCTTTCTTTCAGTTAATAATAATAATAATAGAATTCAAAGATATAAGGATCTTGTAGCACCTTTGAGACTAAATGCATCTGAGGAAGTCGTCTTAAATCTATGAAAACTCATACTGCCGACTTCTTTCTTTCATTTAATCTCAAAGATGCTACAAGATCTCTCTACATACTGATTCTACAGACTAACAGGGCTAGATCTTTGCATTCTGCCTTAGAATCATAGAATCATAGAATTACAAAGTTGGAAGAGACCCCAAGGGCCATCCAGTCCAACCCCATTCTGCCATGCAGGAACTCCCAATTAAAGCATCCCCGACAGATGGCTTAATATTGATTTTCCCAGCCTCAATGCCATGTTCTTCCCTCTGCATCAAATTTGTGAGCCAAAGCGGGTGAGTGTTGATGGTGGAGATGCTGCAGCGACTAACTCCTTTATCCTTTATCGTGCCAGGAATCGAAGGGGCAGCGGAAAGTCCTGGCGTCGGCCGACGTCAACCTCAAGCGCTTCGCCAGCCCGACGCCGACTCAAGTGGACCTGAAGCTGAAGCTCAAGCCCCGTTCGGTGAAGGTGGTGGCGGCCACGCTCCAGCTCACCCTCTCCTGCGTCTTCCTGCGAGAAGGGAAAGCCACGTAAGCGGTGGGAGATGGGCACCAGGCTGGTAATAATAATAATAATAATAATAATAATAATAATAATAATAATAATTGTATTTATATCCTGCCTCTCCCCAAAGGATCGAGGCGGATAACAATTATAAAATATAATAATAATGATAATAAGAATAAGAATAAGAATAGAATTTATTTATACCCTGCCTCTCCCTGAAGGATTGAGGTGGATGATGATGATGATGATAATAATAATAATAATAATAATAATAATAATTTATAGCCTGTCTCTCTCCAAAGGATCAAGGCAGATAACAATAATAAAATATAATAATAATAATAATAATAATAATAATAATAATAATAATTGTATTTATATCCTGCCTCTCCCCAAAGGATCGAGGCGGATAACAATTATAAAATATAATAATAATTATAATAATAAGAATAAGAATAATAAGAATAGAATTTATTTATACCCTGCCTCTCCCTAAAGGATTGAGGTGAATAATAATAATAATAATAATAATAATGTAATATAATTTATTTATACCCCGCCTCTCCTCGAAGGATTGAGGTGGATAACAATAATAAAATATCACAACAACAACAACAACAACAATAATAATAATAATAATAAATTTATAGCCTGCCTCTCCACAAAGGATTGAGGTGGATAGCAATCATACAATATTATTTATTTATTTATTTATTTATTTATAGCCCGCCTCTCCCCGAAGGATCGAGGCAGATAACAATCATAAAATGTAATAATAATAATAATAATAATAATAATTATTATTATTATTACCCACTTCTCCCTGAAGGATCGAGGCAGATAACAATCATAAAATATCACAATGACATTAATTAAACACAATTCCCTAACCCCCGATTAAAATGGAAAACGCGGCAGCCGCGGTGGTGAGGCAGCGCCTGTGAGAGGGGCGTGCAGAGCCTGAAGCGCCCAGCTCCCTTTCCCACCTGGAGCACCGGCAGCGCTGGGGGCGTGTCCCACCGTGGCCAGGGCAGGACTTAAAACTTATTAGAGTAATCAGCCATCAGGTCTGCAGAGGATTGCCTTGACTCGTCCTGCAGCGGTTAGATGACCATCTAGCCAGTTGATTTGTGGCAGCTGTGGGAGCTGGGAGGAATGCTGGTGGGAATGGAACTCCCGCCAGAGTCCACCTCCCCCCCGGCAACTTGCAGTGTATTGGAGACTACAGAAGACCCCTCATCCTGCCCTACAGTCCCCAGCGGATTATTAAGCTGGGAGGACTCGCTTATACAAGTCGGGCTCATATATATTAGAGGGCTTTATCTGTTCCCGCACTGTGTGTCGACTAAATATGGGAGCAGATATTCAGGTTGTATGGGGGCGGGGAAGATATGGCGGCAACAGTCTCAACAAATGTTGCAAAAGAAGAAGGGATCGATGTTTATTATCTATCCCTCCTTCAGTTGATTCTGTTGCCCATGATAGGTTGGAGAGCAAGCTCACCATTCCACTGACTCTCAACCTGCTCCTTTGTAATGCCAGGTCAGTCAAGAATAAGGCCCATATTGTCCACGATCTGCTAGTGGATGAGATGGCCGACCTGGCTTGTTTTACTGAGACCTGGCTGGGGGAAGCCAGCTCCGTAACCTGGGTGCAGGCTCTCCCGGCTGGGTACTCAGTTTATGAGCAGGTGAGAGAAAGTGGGCGGGGGGGCGGCATAGCCTTGGTCTATAAGAACACCTTGACCTTGATCAGGAAACCTATCCGGAAAACGACTCACATAGAGTGTATGTACCTTAGCCTGAAGACCAGGGATAGTTTGGGGATTCTGTTGGTATACCGGCCACCCCGTTGCTTAACAGACTCCCTGACCGAGCTGTCGGCCCTGGTTTCTGAGTTGCTGTTGGAGTCGCCCAGACTTTTGGTTCTGGGCGACTTCAACATCCCACTCGAAACCAGTTTACAAGACCTAACTGGCGCGGCTCGGGAGTTCATGGATACCATGACAAACATGGGCCTATCCCAGTTGGTCAACGGGCCCACACATTGTGCTGGTCATACACTCGATGCGGTCTTTAGTACGGAGCAGGAACATCCGTGGGCGGAGGTTATAAAAACCTCCGCATTGTCATGGACGGATCATTTTCTGATCAAGGTGGAACTAAAGGCTAGTGTTCGCCCTCCCGGGGGTGGCGGACCTATTAAAATGGTCCGCCCTCGAAGGCTAATGGAACCAATTGGTTTCCAGAAAGCCTTAGAGGGTTTAATGGTGAGTAATGCCGGCGATTCTGTCGAAGCCTTGGTTAATATATGGAACACCGATCTCACCAAGGCTATCGACACAATCGCTCCCAAGCGTCCTTTCCAACCCGCTTCAAATCGTAAACCATGGTACACCGAGGAACTTAGAACGATGAAGCGGGTTGGACAACGACTAGAGTGCGAATGGCGGAAGACTCGTCTCTTATCCGACAGAACTCGCCTTAGGAAGCATCTTGATTCCTATAGGGAGGCTTTACGTGCAGCGCAGAGATCTTTCTGTTCTGCACGTATTGCGTCTGCAGAGTCTCGCCCGGCAGAGCTGTTCAGGGTAGTGGGGGATCTGACGCGGATACCTTCTGCGCCGAACCCCCTACTTAACCCAACGACGGCCTGCTGTGAGGCATTTAACATCTACTTTGCAGATAAAATCTCTCGGATAAGAGCTGACTTGGACACCAGCATTTTCACAGAATCTGTAGATGAGGTGTCCAGTAACTCCGTTGATGGCACTTTACTGAATCAATTTCAATTTGTGAGTACCGAGGACGTGGACAAGTTGCTTGGAAGGACAAGGAAGACAACTTGCCCTCTGGATCCTTGTCCATCTTGGCTGGTCGTCCAGGGTGGGGACGCATTGAGAGTGTTCCTTCGGGACGCGATCAATGCGTCCCTCAGGGAAGGCAATATACCATCTTGTTTGAAAGAGGCGGCAGTTAGGCCACTCTTAAAAAAGCCTTCCCTGGATCCCCTGGACAGAAACAACTACAGACCAGTCTCCTTGCTGCCGTTTTTAAGCAAGGTTATTGAGAGAGCAGTTGCCTCCCAGCTCCAAGCTATCTTGGATGAAACCGATTATCTCGATCCATTTCAAACCGGCTTCAGGACGGGATTTGGGGTTGAGACTGCCATGGTAGCTCTGACCGATGACCTCCGCTTGAGCATCGATGGGGGAAGTGTGACCCTGCTGGTGCTCTTGGACCTCTCAGCGGCCTTTGATACTATAGATCATGCCATTCTCTTGGATCGGCTGAGAGAGTTGGGAATTGGGGGCACTGCTTTGCAGTGGTTCCGTTCCTTTCTCTCCGGCAGATCCCAGAGAGTGAGGCTCGGGGACAGTTGCTCCTCTAAAATAGAGCTTAATTGTGGTGTCCCTCAGGGCGCCATCCTGTCCCCGATGTTATTCAATATTTATATGAAGCCGCTGGGAGAGATCATCCGGAGGCATGGAGGACGGTGTCTTCAGTACGCTGACGACACCCAGATTTACTTCTCCATGACCAAATCATCGTCTCAGACTCCTGATGGCATCTCTCCTCTCAATGACTGTCTTGGAGCGGTAATGGATTGGATGAGGAAAAACAAATTGAAGTTGAATCCAGACAAAACGGAGGTGCTCACGGTTACAGGTCCGAATCCAGGTTCGGGATTACAGCCCCCAGTCCTGGATGGAGTCACACTCTCCTCCAAGGACCATGTGCGCAGTCTGGGGGTACTCCTTGACTCGTCGCTTCACATGACTAATCAGGTGAACGCGACAGTCAGGAGTGCCTGTTATCAGCTTCGGCTGATACGCCAGCTGCGCCCATTCCTGGATAGGAAAGACCTGGAAACCGTTGTGCACGCGCTGGTAACCTCACGTCTAGATTACTGCAATGCACTCTACATGGGGCTACCCTTGTGCCTAACCCGGAAACTTCAGTTAGTACAAAACATGGCAGCCAGATTAATTACTGGAACATCTAGGAGGGAGCACATATCTCCAGTGCTCAAATCCCTCCACTGGCTGCCAATTAGTTTCCGGGCACAGTACAAGGTGTTGGTTTTGACCTATAAAGCCCTACATGGCTTGGGTCCATCCTATCTTAGGGACCGCCTCTTCCCGTATGACCCCCCTCGTGCCCTCCGTTCAGCGGGGAAAAACTTGCTCCACCAACCGAAGACAAATCTCAGACAGACTTTTCATAGGGCATTCTCTGTCACTGCCCCTAAGCTGTGGAATGACCTGCCGGAGCAGGTCCGTCTTAGTACATCTCTGACTGCTTTCAAGAAAGCAGTCAAGACGGACCTTTTCCGGCGGGCCTTCCCAGAATAACCCCTTTGCAGGGATAATAGAGGTGGACTAAATTTGCCCCTCCCCCTTCTGACTGGCCAATCTGCTACATGCAGCTATTGTTGCTGTTGGTTATTTTAGTTTTAATGTTAATTTGACAATGTCTGATTTTAAAAAATCAATTAGTTTAATTCTATTTTAAGGGGTGGGTTTTGGGTGGGGGTTGTAGGAATTGGGAATGTTTTAACTGCTGTATTTTAACTTGCTGTAAGCCGCCCCGATTGCGCTGCAGAGGGGCGGGTTAAAAATAAAATATTATTATTATATTATTATTATAAAATACAATCCATTTACTAAAATCAGTCTAAAATTAACCCTCGTTAAAAAGAGGCATTGTGGGATGAGTAGAGCAGCCACAGTTATGGGACATAATAATAATAATAATAATAATAATAATAATAATAATAATAATAATATCTGTACCTAATTACTTTTTAAAAGGAACCTTATGATCCTTGACTCTTATGGCTTCTCCTATTTTTTGGGGGGCCCCTTTCTTATTTTATCCTCCAGGGATGAGGACATGCAAAGTCTGGCCAGCCTGATGAGCGTCAAACCCTCGGACATCGGGAACCTGGACGACTTTGCCGACAGCGAGGAAGAGGCGGCCGTGGACGAAGCCCCGAAATTGGCGCCGAAAGAAGATGGCGCAGCCGCAGAAGCCCCCCCGAAAGGTAAGGGAAAGCCCCCATGGAAGCCTATGACTTCATTATTATTATTATTATTATTGATTATTATTAATAATTAATTAATAATTAATATTGATTGATTGATTGATTGATTGATCGATCCCTGGTTGCATTCATATTTGCAGAGTGGTTATAATGTGGATTTTATCATTTTTATTTTATTTTATCTTTTTATTTATTATAAATTTTATTAACAAAGCGTACAGAATAAATGCAAGCGTAGACACAAGCCTACGTCCACACGCGAGCGTTTATGTTCTAGTTTTCGTAAAGTTACCGAATCGACTTTCCGACATGTAATTATTCGCCTTCTCTATCTCAGACTTATTAAATAGTTTTATGCCTGTCCCTTGGGCTACTGGGGGATGGGATTGTTTCTTTTATCTTGTAAGCCGCCTCGGTTGTATTTTACAGAGAGGCGGAATATAAATAAAATTTATTATTAATTTATTATTATTATTATTATTATTATTATTATTATTATGAAGTCGTAGGCTTTCATGGCCAGCATCCATAGTTTTTTGTGGGTTTTTCAGGCTGTTCGGGCTCTTCTAGAACATGGCCACACAGCCCTAATAATAATAATAATAATAATAATAATAATAATAATATCAGTGAAAACACACCAGCCCAAACAGACAAATAAGACGTGTACATACTAAAATAACCCTCATCTCAAAGGCATCCTTTAAATGCATCCTTTTAAAATTCGCAGTTTATGAACGTTCACAGTTTATGTAGGCTTTGCATGCATTTGGATGGCTGCACCTTTTTTGGCCGAGAGAGAGCAAATAGATGCAAACAGGTGCAAATTTGTGCCGGAAAGCGGGGACCATGAACCGTCAATGTGAACGTGTGAAACTTTGCACAGATTCGCATAGCACACTCACGGATAGATTTATACCGATCTCTCCACGCTCTGTGCAAATTCCCCCTTGGCATGTGCTTGAGCTTTCTAGCTTCCCAAATAATTGCATTTTTTGGGAGCAACATTTAACTCTGCATGGGCTTTAGAAGCATCACCTTGTGTTTCATCTTCATTCCTGGTTCATTCTTCCTTCCCCGCTTACACCTAACAATTCCTTCCACTTTGGAGTCACACTCTCTCCTCTCTTTTTCTCTACCCATCTGCCGTCCTGTGTTCAGGATTCCTCAAAAACGTCTTGACGGAAACTTTTCCAGGTAGGAGCCTTCCCGGGACATGTGTTCGAGGTTTCGTTCGCGCCATTGAGTCACCTTTTTTCCCCCCCAAGATGGAACCTCATGGTCCCTTAGTCAGTATAGACAATGGTGAGAAACGCTGGGAAATGTCATATTGAGGATGAGGGTGATGGAGTCTCCTCCTTTGGAGGTCTTGAAACAGAGGCTGGATGGCCGTCTCTCGGGGATGCTTTGATTGAGAGTTCCTGCATGGCAGAAGGAGGTTGGACTGGATAGCCCTTGGGGGTCTTTTCCAACTCTATGAGTCGATGAGTCTATGATTATAACACTGAGAGGGCATCATCGTTCCTTTCTCTGTCTTAAACCCATCTGAACCAGTGGCTGTCACCACATCTTGTGGCAGTGAGTTCCACCGTTTCTTCCCACTACTCAGCTTTTTTTGTGAATTGGGCTCTTGTGGTCAAAGATTCTTCCCTTTCCCTTCCTGTGTTCTCTTTCTTCTTGGACTTTTTTGGATCTTTTCATGTATTTTTTCCCCCTCTCTTTCCTTCTCCTCCTACCGTAGACGCTTCGCGGGATTTGAACACTCTGGCGGAAGAAGAGGAGGACGCGTCTTCCCAGTGCGCGAGTCAAGTCGGATCAGCAACGGCTGCCCATTCCAGACCCTTCAAGAAGGAAACCCTTCAAGGTATGTAAGTATGTGTAATATATATATATATATATATATATATATATATATATATAGTGTGTGTGTGTGTGTGCAATATATATATGTATATGTGTGTGTGTATATCTATATCTATATATATATATTTGCACTCTCTCTATATATATATAGTGTGTGTGTGTGTGTGTGTGCAAATATATATACATATATATATGTATATGTGTGTGTGTGTGTATATATATATTTGCACTCTCTCTCTCTCTCTCTGTCTATATATATATATATATATATATATATATTGTGTGTGTGTGTGTGTGTGTGCAATATATATATATATATATATATATATATATATATATTTGTTGTTACTGTTGTGTGCCTTCATAGCATTTCCAACTTAAGGTAGTTAAAATAGAAACAGGAGCAGAGCCACACATGCTGCCTTTAATTCCTGGGAAGGGAGATGGGATAGGATTGCAACTAACAAATGGCAAGAATGGCAATTGCAACGAAACGTTAGGAAGAAGCTCCTTGCAGTAAGAGCTCCTGAGCAGTGGAAACCAAGCGTCTTGGATGATGGGGGATCCTTCAAGGTTTTCAAGCAGAGGTTGGATGCCCACCTCTTAGGGGTATGCAAGCTATAGTTTCCTGCACTAGCAGAGGGTTGGACTACATGACCTTTGGGAATCCCTTCCAAGTGCACGATTCTGTGTAACAACTAAATATTTGGTTCCTTGTTTCTGCAGCCATTACAGAGGCCCCCAAGCCAGCAGCTGATGTGGTTGACGGTGGCGGCAAAGCCCTCCATCTTACGGCTCCTGGCGACTCTGTGGCGGCCCCCTTTGCAGTAAGTGGCGCAGAGTGCAGTGGGAATATGGGGCACAGAGGGGCAAGCACTGGATGGCAAGGAGAAGCCGTTGGCATCTCAAGAAAGCCGGGCACCACGTGGAACCACACGACGGGAACGTCTGCAGCATTGGCACAGGCGGGGGTCGGAGAGAAGGCAGAGGAAAAGGATCCTGCGCTGCTGCGGGGGCCGCCAACGTCTCCGGGCGCCGCGGAAGATCGGTGAGTGCCATTTTGTGGGGAGGGATGGAGGGGGCACCTTGTGAAAGGGGATGAAGAGGGAGGGTAGTTATGTGCAAGCTGAACCTTATAACCTTTGTGTGATGGTAGTGGTTTGAACGTTGGGTTGCAACTCTGGAGACCAGGAAATATATCCAGGGGTAGCCATATAGCAAAGTACAATAATGTCCAAAATTCACAAAGCAGGGATAGCTTTATAGTGCCAACCCAAATGCACAAAATATATGTTGCAAGCTTTCAGTGCTCCACTGGCTTCTTCTTCATCAAGCAAAGATGTTCTTGACCAACCAAAGTGCTGCAAGCTTTCAAAGCTCTGCTAGCTTCTTCATCAGGTAAAAATGTTCTCGGCTAACCCAAATGCACAAAAGGCGTGTTGCAAGCTTTCCAAGCTCCGCTGACTTCTTCATCAGGCCAAGGTTTTAAAAAAATCATACAGAAAGGGGGGGAATTAGGACGATGTTAGTCCTGAGCCTAGATTTTGAAAATGTTTCTGGTCTCAGTACAGGCGTTGCTGGAAGGGCATTCATGCAGGCTGGCCTCTCTGAAGAAGGCATGTTTGGGGGCAAGGAGAGCCAAGCGAAACCAACAGCTGCTAGTTTTGCTTCTCCTTTTTGTCAGCTGAGCATGTGCATTCCCGATATAGCTTCCTTCTCCTTCCTATCCCATCCACCATTGATCGGAAGAAGCGAGACCATGTTCCACTCGCACTCCCTCGCCTCCGGGGAGAAAAGAGAAGTTTGCTCATAGCAAGGGCAGCTTCGTTTCTCTAAGCTGTAAGATGCTCCTCATCGGAGGAATCGGAAGTGAGAGACGGCCGATGGGGAAATTCTTCTGTTTAGCAAGTTTAGCAGGGACCGGTAGGGATTTTGTTACCATATAGAGAGGCTTAAGACCTAGAGATTGCTAGAGAGAACATGTTAATCAAATCAGTGAATAATGAAATCCACAAAAAAATATCAAAGCTGCAAATATGGAGTGCTGGGTTGGGTTGGGCTGGGTTGGGTTGGGCTGAGTTGACCTTCAGGCTTCAGGACTTTTCTTTCTTTCTTTCCTTCCTCCAGGATTGCCGATATCTGGAAACCCAGGGAGCAGAACCCCCTGTGTGCACCACCGAGGAAGAGGAGTCCCATCAAGGGACCTGCTGGGCCCCCGGATGCATCCCTGTTCCCATCGTTCGCACCCGAAGCCCCCCCTGTGCCAAAACGCAGGCTGGAGAAGATGCCAATGACTCCAGAACACATGTGCCCTGTGGCCGAAGTGGCCCTACCTGTGAAGAATAGCCCTTACCCTACCACTGTGCCCATTGCCCCTAGTAGTCCTGGAAAAGATAGTTCAGGGGACAATGGTCTAACAGAAGCATCCCCCTCTCTCTCCCATGGCCCCGTGGTGATGTATTTTATGGAGGACGCATCCCTTGCCGAACATGAACCTGTTCTTATCACCAGTGAAGCAGGCTCTTCCTCGGACGCAGCTTTCCTGGCCTTGTCTCCGGTCGTGAGGCCAGTCCCCATTGTGCAGACCTTTGGAGAGGCGACCGCTGGTGGCCTCCATGATAAAGAAGCAGATGAGGCAGCGTTAGAAGTAGCTCCTGCGTTGGCGCATGGTAGCGCCCAGGTGTACCTGGCAGAAATGAAGCTTGGAGAAAGTGGCGAAAGGCTGGCATGGCCTTCTGGAGAGGGACTAGTAGGACCCCTGGTTGACCCGTCAAGGGACGGGATGGATGAGGATCAGTATTTGGCTAAAGAGGGGAAGTCTGGAAGTGAGGTGAGGTCCATGGTAGGGGAAACATCTCCTCTGGAGCACCAGGCTGAACCAGATAGGGAACAGGTTGAGGATGAAGCCAGACAGGAAACCTATGGAGCTGCTAATATGGAAGAAGGTTGGTCATCATCCCCGCCAGAAGCCCTATCTATGCAGGAGGAACGTGGAACTAAGGGCGAAGCCGACATGGAAAGTTGTGAGGCCTCTGAGCTGCCTGAAGGCACCATCCCACCAAAAGATCTCTCCATAGAAGCCCCAGAAGTAGAGCAAGAACAAGGGGTAGTAGGAAAGGAGGTAGCATACAGGAATAGCCTTCTCATTTTGGAAGAGCCCCTTGTTCCATCGCCTACTACAGAAAAGGGCAAAGAAGAGGGGGCAGAAGGGATCACGGTGGAGATGCCATCTCCTGCCCTCGCTGTCCCACCTAGACCGGAAGACCGGAAGGAAACAGCAGATGAAACAGCCACTTCTGAGAGCAATCTCCCAAATATCTTAGAAGCACAGATGGTTTTGGAATTGGAGAAAGGAGAGGCAGGCAACGGAGGGGGTGTGGATGGGTGGAAAAGTTTTGGAGATGATGTGGAGAAGGTGGCAGAAGAAGAACCTTCAGGAGGGGAGATGTTTGCTTCAGTGGATCGATGGGAGCAAGACAAAGAGGAAGAAGATAGAAAGATCTTTTTGGAAAGTGCTTTGGAGGCTACAGCAGGAGATGCATGTGAAGCAGATCAGGATGAGAGTCCCAAAGCTTTGGGTCAACCCTTATCAGAGAGTGGTACCCCCAGCCTGGCAGGGGCAGAGACTGGCCAAGAAGGGACAGACCGCAGCTGGTCTGACCACGATGCTGAAGGAAAAGAGGGATCTCAACTACCACCTGAAAACGAAGAGCCACTAAGAGCTTTGTCTGCAGCTCCCTCTTCACCGAGCCCCATATCACCCCAGGAGTCTGCCCTGCCCCGTCCAGCTCCCCGTACCCTCAAGGATCGGCATGACAGACCCTGCCAGGAAGCACCAATGCCCTGTGGTGGAGATGGGGCCGGTACCCAAGGGGATGCCCAGGTACAAATGGCTGTGCCAACCTCCTCCTCATCCCTGGCATCCTTGCAGCTTCTTCCCAGATCTCCCTCTAAATGTGCCACTAATTTTAGCTGGGTTGGTGGGTGCTTCCTGTTTTGGAGGGTGGCACAAATGGGTACGGTTGCGGTGGCAAGCTGAGAAATTGTAAACCTGCCTCCCACAAGCTTTATTCCTTCATTTCTATCTATTGGTGAGTTTTGAGTGGCAAATTTTGAATGCGCTCAAGAGTACTGTGGAGGTTTCGTCTTCTCACTTTGGTGGGATGCCCATGGAGTCCCGATATAGACTCTTCCTTCTGCACTTGGGATTTGGGATCTTACATTAGTTGTCTTCCCTTCCAGGCAAAATTTCCAAATTTTGGAAACCCCATAGCAGGGAGAGGGTTTGACTCAGTCTAATAGTATGTGTCACACTACTTGGGCCAGGGATCTTAACACAACCATGTGCAAATAGTGATGCTTGTATTACCATTTATTTATATAGTGCCATTGATGGATTTACTTTGCAGGTGCTGAGTTATGTACAAGTGCTCATGTTGTCCCTTTGGGGATATAATGCCCCAGGCTGTTGTTATTTTATTTGCTCTGTGTTTATTCTGTTTAGTTTTTTTGCCTGACAGCATATGGTTGGGCAAAGTCCAGATGTGGTTGGATTGCAATTCCCATCAGCCTTTGTCAGTAGAGTCAGTGATGAGGGATACTGGGAGATGCAGCCTAGCAACATCTGGAGGGCCACACTCTCCCTACTCCTAGCCTAAGGGATGGATAGTATGGTGGTTTTGTTGTCTTCTTTGCCAGAAAATGGTCAGAAATTATCTGCAGAGGGGGGTAGAGATAACAACAATAGGAATAAATATAGTAACAGACGTTACCAGCATAGGTCATACAATCTATGCTTCCTTTTAATGTTTTGAATGATCCTGGTTAAAGAATTTACATGGCAGTTCCTGCAGCTGGAAGTCTGTGTAGACCAAGCTGGAGAAACCTTTGTCCATCCAGATGTTTTGGCCTGCAACTCCTGCCTACCTCAACTGGCATGGGCAAGGGCAAGAGGATGTGAGCATCATCATCCAAAACATCTGGAAGGCCAAAGGATCCTTTCCCCTGGCCCAGAGAGTGGTAGAATCACAGAGTTGGAAGGGACCACAAAGGCCATATAGTCCATCCCACTGCTGTACAGTAATACACAACTAAAGCACTCCGGGGGAAAATAAGCTGTATCTCTCCTCTCAGCCAAGCCCATCATGACCTTCTTTGCCCCCTCCCCATGTTTTAGGTTGACTCCCCCACCAGCCCAGCACTTGTGAGCTCCAGCCGGTCCTTGCTGGAATGGTGTCAGGAGGTGACGGCCGGCTACCGGGGCGTCCGGGTCACCAACTTCACTACGTCTTGGCGCAGCGGCTTGGCATTCTGTGCCATCTTGCATCACTTCCATCCAGATAAGATGTGAGTTGGGAGCATGAGTGTGTCTGTGGGTGCAGAGCTGAGGCATAGCAGTAGACCACCGGGATCTGTGGCGATAGGACTCCCATTTCCAGTGTTGCCATTTAACAGGAACAGAGGTGTGATGTGCAAGGGATTGTGCAGACAAAGTATTCCCACGGAGGTGTGCTTTCTACAAGTCCAGATATTTTTATGCATTATATCGAATGCAGTAGTCAACTTCATGTCCAAGCGGTCACAAAATCCCTTTGCATTACAGCAAGGATTGCTCATAATAATACATGCTGCTGGGAAGACTAATATATATATATATATATATATATATATATATATATATAATTTATGAGGATTTCTGCTAAGCCCAGAGGGAAAAGAAGAGGGTAGGGAATGTTTATATCACACCTCTTTAAATTATTTTAAAAATGTGGTGCTGTAAGCCCTGGTTGCATTGTAAGCAGCCTGTGGAAAGTTTTGCAGAAGAGCAGAAGCTATGGAGAAGTGTTTCTCAAATTATGAAGTATGAGAGTGGGAAGCAGACCAAAACCAGTGAGAGGAGACCAGTTGTATCAGTGGGATTTACCTATGTGTGGATGTACCACCAACACTGGATTCATCTGATCATCTGTAGTTGGGACCAAGCAATAAAAACCAGGCTCATGATTTTCAGTCAGGTGGCGGCAGGGAGATGAATTTGGGAAGGAGAAAATGGCTGGATGGTTGATGGGGACAGAAAGCCAAAGATAAGGGGCCACAGATGTTTTGGTGGTGGGAGTGGGGTGGCGGATCATTAGAGGATCCAGGCCAAGCTCACTCATAGACTTTTTTATGTTTTGCTTCCCTCCTCCATTTGCATCTTCAGCAATTATGAAGGTCTGGATCCCCTCGATATCAAACAGAACAATAAACTGGTGAGTTGGTCTCTCCAAACTCCTCAGGGTGGAAGGTTGTCTAGGAAGGAACTGAAGCCTTTGTGGGTGGGAGAGTTGTGTCCTTTCCTAGACCCCAAATGCTCCAGGTGGCCTTAGTCCAAACTGTCTAAACTGTTCTGGAAATGTAAGTTTTTGGAAATGCGCAAGCAGTGGGTTCCAAGTGTTAGTGAAGGCAATGATTGGATCTGGGAAATCTCTGTTAGTTTCTTGGACAGACTCAGTGCTTGCACCTGTAAAATGGGTTGCATGACACCTTGAGTTGTGTCATATCTAAAAAGCCTTCCCTCCCCCTCCCCCTTGAAAAGCATTGTAGAGGGAAGAGGATCATGATTGCATCTGCACTGCAGAAATAATGCAGTTTGACAACTGCCATGGCTCACTGCTGTGGAATTCCAGGATTTGTTGTTTTGTGAGAGAGTTCTGGTGCTATGAACCCCCCCCCCATCCCAGGATTCCATAGCACTGAGCCACGGCAGTTAAAGCAGTGTCAAACTGCATTATTTCTGCAATGCACATGCAACCGATGTTGTCTTTCTCTTGGGGAAAAAAAAGAGTTACAGGCTGCTGAGTTTCTCTCCCATTTTTCTCTCTTCCTTTTGCAATCAGGCTTTTGATGGTTTTGCCGCACTGGGTATCTCTCGGGTCATGGATCCTGCCGACATGGTTTTCCTGACTGTGCCCGATCGGTTGATTGTCATGACGTATCTCTGCCAAATCCGGGCATTTTTCACCGGGCAGGAACTCAATGTAGTACAGCTTGCCAGCCATACTAGCCAGTCCACCTACAAAGTGGGCAAATTCGACACGGACTCCTCCAGCTCCCTTGATCCTGCTGCTTTCTACTCCCAGCACCTCCAAACTGCAGCCTCTCAGATGCAACAGCCTGAAAAGGTGGACGTTGAGGACTCTGGGGTAGCAAAGATCTTAACCACAGGAGGCCAAAAACTGGAGGGGGAGGACACTACTCCAAAGCACCCTTCTGAGGATGAGGAAAAGGCAAACCTTGCAGAGGATCCTGGCAATGAACCCATTACAGAGGACAAGGGAGGAAAAGACAGCAATATTGACTCTTTGCAAGCCACCTCTGAGGTGGCGGATAGGACAGAAACTGATAGAAACAGAGATCTTAATGGTGGTGATGCAAAACCAGTTGAAGAACCTGCATTGGGGTTCCTTGAATCTGTGGATTTTAAAGCAGAGGACACAAAGGCTTTGGCTGAGAGTACCCCCAAGGACTCTATGGTAGAGGCCCCAAAGCCAGCTGGGGATGCGTTTGTTAATGGCGCCATGGCCAACTCAGCCATGGAACATGGAGCAGGTGTTTCGGCTCAGGTGGATTCTGGGACCGAGACCTCAGGGACTTCTGGGAAACCAGTGGCTAATGGAACCGCAACCAGTCCAAGCATGGAGCCGAAAGGAGAGCTCTCTGGGGAGGCTGGAGTGGATGCCGTAAAGCCAGATGAGAAGGTTTTGGCAAATGGTGGCACAGCGGTCACTCAAGGCACAGACTCAGGGAATGGGAAGCCATTGGTCAGCAGCAATGAGAAGCTGGTTGCCCCACCACGGCTGAAGCGGATGGCCTCTCGGGGCAGCATCGAACGCCCTTTGCAGCGTGCCCTCTCTGTGGGCAACCAGGGTCCGGTGGCTCCACCGCGGCCCCATGCTGCCAAGTCCACCTTTGCTCATGTCCGTGATGCAGACTTGGTGAAGAAGCGGCGTTCGCGGCTCAAGAGTGAGTCTCAGTCAATGGACGAGGCGGACATAGCTGGCCCTTCGGAGGATCCTGCTAAAAGGCTGGCTGTGGTGAGTACCATGCCCAGGGCAGGCTTCCTAATGTGTGTTGCATGGCACATGGTTTTGTCACCGTACCTGTGGCATTGCTAATGCTTTTCCTTGGTGGGAAGCTGCAAACTCTGTCTTGGGAGATTTGATCTGGGGTCCAGCCTCATCGGTTCTTCACTCCGAGACTTTGCAAATGTTGTAAAGACATCACAGGCAACCTTGCAGATTTGGGTTTGGCTTCCAGGCACGCTTCAGTTCTGGCATGCCGCCTGCTTTAGGAATTATCTGCTGGGTTGGATAGACAAATTTTGGGAACTGGTTCAGCTGGGTGTGTGTGTTCTCTGCTTGGGACAAAGCTCAAAACCATGAATTCCATGGTTTGAACTTGGGTGTAGGTGTGCCGTAAGTGGCTTGGAGTTTTGTTTGTGCAGCCTCCAGTTCGTTCTAATACTCCCTCCCCACATTGTCTCTTGCATTTCGTGTGTTATGGTCTGTATTAGTGTTCCTGACTGATATGACTTCTTGCAGACTTTTGGGTAAGCCTTTAAAAAACACTTTATTGCTTAAAACAGGAGTGGTGATTAGGATGTTCACAGACACACACACACACACACACACCCCTGAAGCCTTGGGTGGCCCATGGAGTCACCAGAAAATATTTTTACACCTCCTCAAAATTGCATATCTAGCGTGCACTTCTCTAAAATAAGGTGCAGGGTTCCCTCATACTTTGTTTTAGCTTAAGTCTTCTGCAAAATGAATGAAAATATGTCTTTTGAAACCAGAAGTGATCTTGCGGTGGTTTCCAATTTCATTTGTAGGGGGTCTTAGAACCAGAAATGACCCGAAAGCTTTGCCATATTTTGCTTAAATGTGCCTCCGTTTACAGTTGTCTCTGTATACCGGTATATATAATATATCCCCTAGAAAGTTTAGGGCAAAGCACCCTGTGGTTGTCTCTTATCTTCCAGTGACAGGCTAACCTGGCAGTGATGGGGGGGGGGGGGTCACAACAATATTCTGAGCAGTATGGGTTGGCCAGATCTTCTAGATGCCATTTTCCAATTCCTGTAATGTTGCAAAATGCACATCTCAAGGGGCAAGATGGGGACCAAACATGGATGCCCAGTGCCCAGAGTGCCATCAGATGGAGTAAAAAGTGCAAGGGGAACCATAGTACTTGGTAGTAGTGGGCACTGCTTGATGTCCAAGCAGTTTTCCAAAGATGCCAGCTAGTCTCTGGAATCACAGTGCTGTCATTGTGTAGTGTGAAAGACCTTCCTTGGAGGTCTTTAAGCAGAGGCTGGATGGCCATCTGTCGGGGATGCTTTAATTGGGAGTTCCTGCATGGCAGAGGGTTGGACTGGATGGCCCTTGTGGTCTCTTCCAACTCTATAACTCTATGATTCTATGGTTCTATGAAAGGGCCCTAAGAAAAAACTTTCCCATAGATGATTTCTCTTTGCTGAGACCCACTTTGTCTCCTCTCCCTTTCCCACAGGACAATGGTTGTGAGGAGGGATCAAGACCCCGACAAGGAACAGCAAAGGTTCAGCAGCAGCCACCACCAGGTAAATCTCGATTTTTGCAAGTAGCCTTCCTGCCTGGTGGTTTCCTTAGCTCAGCTTGATGATCTCTGGCTTTCTCCATCACAGCCTCTCCAACTGCTGCCTCCCAAGAACCTCCCCAGGACTCCAGCCTCAAGAGCAGCACCAACGAAGAGGAGATTCCAGTAAGAAATGGGAAGAAATGGGGGTGCGGGGTGTTCTTTGGTGCTCCGCTTCAGGAAACAAAATGCTTGAAGGTGGCCCTGGCCATTAGTAACCCAGATAATCCAGATTAGTCCAATGTGCCACAAGCCCAGGAGCTAGGACTGGGTGCATAGCTAGTAAAGTCAAATGCACAACTTCGTCTGCGACAAATCAAACCACAAAAATAAATACATAAAAATCTGGGTCTGTAGCATATCAAGGGACTTTATTCTAGAAGGCCGAATAGAAAAATCTGTTGAGGCTACACAAGGCAAATTTGAACGTATTGAAATTTTATGTTCTGAAATGTTGTTTTGTTCTGTTTTGTTTAATTATGTCAATACTTTGATTCTCTTGTAATATTGACTTTTCAATGTTTATAACTATAGAATGATCGTTTTTATTTGTAAGACTCCTCGAATCCCAATAAGAATTATTATTGTTCTATTTGGGAGGAAAACAATTATCATAACCAAGGTAAGGGCATGTGTCAGGATGAATGGGAGGTTTTCTTTGCATCTCCCAGCATTTTCTGCCTCTTTCTCAGTCCTCCGTACAAGGAAGGGCTGTAAGTTTAGAGGCAAGGCATGGACATGCTTTGAATACAGAAGGTCCCGGACTTAATCCTTGACATTTTCCTTTGAAGGATCTCAGATAGCATTGCCGGAAAGGCCACAAGTAACTGATACTGGGTTATTAAGGGCCAGTGGTTTATCTCATAAGAAGGCAGCTTCTGTATTTTGTTCACATGTGTTTTGCTAGCCTTCCCGGTAAGAAAAAAGCCCCAGTCTTCCCAGAGTCTTTCTATCTTCTGGCTCATCTTCTCTGGAGTTGCCAGGTCAGGAGCATCCCATGCTTTGAGATTTCAGGGTCCAAATCCTGAGTCCTGGAGATGGTCCCTAGTGTTGTTTGAGATGGGTGGGCCAAGTGGGACCTCTGGAAAAACTGAAGAAGCCATTCCAAATGAATCCACAGCTACCGAATCCACAGCTCAGTGTACACACACACCTACACACACAATTACACACTTAACTTCTCAAGACATTGCCCATGCCCTGCAATTCCTTTCCCTGCTGTGAGAACTGGGGGGGGGGAAGCACCTAATCCTTGAGATGCCAAACCCTGTGATCTGGTAATCCTAATCTTCCACACTCACACCAGTGAGAAAAAGTTTTGATGTGAAGTTGAAGGCTTTCATGGCTGGCATCCATAGGTTTTTGTCGGTTTTTCAAGCTGTGAGGCTGTGTTTTAGAAGAATGTATTCCTGATGTTTTGCCTGCATCTGTGGATGGCATCTTCAGAGAATGCTGGCATGGAGGTGTGTGGTGTGTGTGTGTGTGTGTATATATATATATATATATATATATATATACACACACTGTGTGACCCTTGGTTGAGAGGATTATAGTATATATACCCCACACACCTCCATGTCACCATTCTCTGAAGATGTCAGCCACAGATGCAGGTGAAATGTCAGGAATACATTCTTCTAGAACATGGCCTCACAGCCCGAAAAACCCACCAAAACCTATAAAAAGTATTAATTTTGTAAGGGAAATAAATTGGAGTAAATTGAAAACCCACACCACTCTCCCTAAAGGCCCCGGATCCCACCTTGGAAGCTAAGCAGGCTGAGTCCTGGTTAGTGCTACTTGGATGGGAGACCACTGTTGTTGTAGGATGTATTTGAGAGGAAGGAACTGGAAGAACCACCTCTGAGAATTCCTTGCCTAAGAAAACCCTATGAAATGCATGGGGTTGTCCTAGGCTGATAGGTGACTTGAAGTCACATACACACACCACACACACACTGGGTGTGCATTTCCCCTTCACAACAGCCCTGATGGTAGAATGTTGTAGTCTCAATTTTAGTTTTGGTGGAGTTGGTGGTGGTGGTGATGGTGGGGAGAAGAATACACCTAAGGCTTATCAGTCAGAGGTGGAAATTTGTTCTCTCAGAGGACTAAAATTGCATTGGGGATTGGATTTTGGCATTGCGCAAGACCACCCCCCAAAGCCACCTCACGCTAGCTCCACCACCCTCCCATCTCTGTTGCTGACTCTAGCCCCTTCCATCTCAGGACAGGAATGCTCACTACGTTTCTCCCCCATAGAAATTCCAAGACACAAGCCAGTATGTGGTTGCCGAACTCCGGGCTTTGGAGAACGAACAGAGGCAGATCGACGGACGAGCGGCCGTGGTAGAGAAGGAGCTGCGGGGTCTGATGGAATCAGGTAAGAATTTGGGGATGGGCGCCTAGGGCTTGAGATGATCCCAGGTTCCAGACCCAGCCAAATGGAAGCTTTTGGGAGCCTAACTGGTTTTACAAAAAAACCCTCCATGTATATGGTTTTCTGTTATCTTAAACTATTTAAACCTGTCCTTTAATTTGTTGTTTGGTAGGTTTATTCACTTTTTAAAAACATTTTAATTGTTTATTGTTGTTCTTGTTAACTAGCGTCAAGTTGACTTTGGCTTATGCTGACCCCATAAAGGTTCAGATCTTGCAAACTCAGGGCAGACAAATAAAAACGATCATCCTTGATGGAGTCCATCCATTTGCAATGTGGACTTTGTCTTTTCCTATTGCCTTCTACCTTTCTATGCATGATTGTCCTTTCTAGGGAGCCATGTCTTCTCGTGATATGACCAAAGTACACCAGCCTCAGTTTAGACATCTTGGCTTCTAGGGAGAGTTCAGACTTGATTTGCTCTAAGAACTATCTGTTTGTCTTTTTAGCAATTCACGCTGAACTCTTCTCCAGCACCACATTTCAAATGAGTTGATTTTCTTCCCATCCGCTTTCTTCGCCATCCAGCGTTCACAACCATACATAGAAATGGGAAATATAATGGCATGGACAATTCTAGCTTTAGTATTCAGTGATACCAAAGAGGGGGCCCGGCATTACATGCTGGGAGAGGGAACATGAAAGCACCCATGGCACTCCTTCCATTTGTTTTGATTTAGGTACAGACAAGCTAAGAGAGGAGGAATTGATCCAGGAATGGTTTACTCTGGTGAATAAGAAGAATGCTTTGATTCGGCGGCAGGACCAGCTGCAGTTGCTGTAAGTGTAGGGTATGATGGGGTACAGCTGAGATGAAGAAGGGCTTTCTGTGCCAGTCTTATTTCCCACATTGCCAAGAGTCTAAGATGCCCAAAAGGCCACCACCTCCCCAACCTCCCTCTGGCTAATGCCCTATAGAATCATAGCATCCAAAGGTCATCTAGACTAATCCCCTGCCATGCAGAATACACATCTAAAGTACTCCTGAAAGATGCCCATCCAACCTCTGTTTAAAGATCTCCAAAGAAAGAGAGTCCATCACTTTCCAAGGCAATCTATTCCACCCTCAAATAGTAAAGAAGTTCTTCCCATTATTTGGGTGGAATCCTCCTTCCTTGTAATGTGAATCCATTGGTACATCTTCTAGTCTCTGGTCTGGAGCATCAGAGAATGAGATGGTTCCATCTTCTACCTGACATCTCTTCTGATATTTAATGATAGCTATCATGACATCTCTCAGTCCTTTCTTGCTCCAGACTGTACCTCTCTGGATGCTCCTGTCTCATTCCCACAAGGTGCCCCACTTATTTATTTCTTACATTTATATGCTGCCTGTCCTTTGAAGAGTGAGAGGTAGTGTCTGTAATGGTCTTCATCCCCATTTTATCCTCACAGCAAAACATGAGGTCCTTCAGATGAAGAAAGGATGTCTGGCCCCAAGGCGAGCCAGCGAACATCATGGCTCAGCTTCTAGACCAACGATTCCCAAGCTTTGGTCCTCCAGGTGTTCTGGACTTCATTTCCCATAAGCCACAGCCACCTTGGCCAACAACAGGCATTCTGGGAGCTAATCCAAAACATCTGGAGGACCAAAGTTTGGGAACCATTTGGGAATCTAGACCTAACCACAATGTTGCTCTGGTTCTCAAATTGGTGGCCATCTTCCCATTCCTGCAGTGGAGTCTCACCTTCCTTGGAATGGAAGTCAAATCACTGTCGAGTTGTGTTTGAGACATAGTGCTCCGGGTGCTTTGTTGTCTTCTAATTGCAACTTTTCCCTCCAGGATGGAAGAACAAGACCTGGAAAGGCGGTTTGAGCTTCTCAGCCGGGAACTGAGATCCATGATGGCCATCGAAGGTGAGACATGAGATCTGGAATGGAGAGGTGCCTTGGAGACCTGTGCCAATTCTCCCTTCATCTCCTGTGCAGCCACTCAGGGGGCTTTTGTCCTTCTTTTTGGCTTTTAACCCATAGCTTTGCAATTTGGAGATCTGCAATTTCAGACTCTGAATGTGGAAGAATTCAAAGATGTTAGTCTGTAGAATCAGTATGCAGAGAGATCTTGTAGCACCTTTGAGGCTAACTGAAATACATAAGTTGATAGCATGAGCTTTCCTAGTCTTAAGTCTACTTTCTCAGATACAAATTTGGTTACTCAGATTTGGTTTCTCCACCAAATGCATCTGAGGAAGTAGACTCAAGTCTAGGAAAGCTCATGCTGCCAACTTCTTTCTTTCAGCTAGTCCCAAAGGTGCTACAACATCTCTCGACATACAGGCTCTGAATGTGTTTTTATTTATTGACTTATTTATTTATTAACATGTTTCCATCCTGCCATGTGTCGTAAGGTCTTTAGCTAGTGTGAGGACTGCATTCTGTTTGTTTGATTATTATATTGCCCAATGGATATTTTTTTAAAAAAATAGATCTCTTAAGGCTGCATCTGCACTGCAGAAATAATCCAGTTTGACACCCCTTTAACTGTCATGGCTCAGTGCTATGCAATTCTGGGAATTGTAGTTTTGGGAGGCATTTAGCCTTCTCTGTCAGACACCTCTGGTGCTGCAATAAACATATCCCAGGATCTGATAGCATTGAGCCATGGCAGTTAAAGGGATGTCAAACTGGATTATTTCTGTACTGGGGATGCAGCTTAAATGCCTTTAATTCTGTAAGCTGTGTTTGTGTTCATGGATGCCGAGTCAAAGTTAATAAATCGAAAGCGAAACAAGGCACTCTGCCTGGGGAAACGGGTGGACCGTAGGGTCTTCTCATCAGTCAGAATTTCTATATATTTTGCCTTCCCTCCATCCTGCAGACTGGCTCAAGACAGAAGCCCAACAGCAGCGTGAGAAGCTCCTTCTGGAAGAACTGGTGTCACTGGTCAACCAGAGGGATGAACTGGTGAGAGACTTGGACATCAAGGAGAGGATGTGAGTAGCCTTTTCTACTTTCTTGTTGGTTAGATAGCGCCGGGAACATCAGGCTTTTGGAGAAATTAAACTGGAAAAGTTGGGGCTACTAGAGATATCCAAGATCTCTCCAAAGAGAGGCTTGGTACAAGTTGATCAGTTCTGCCAACTGAAATGCCAGTCTTCTCAGACACACACTGGGCCTTTGCAGACTGCCAGAAATAGTGCAAATTGAGTCCACTTTAACTGCCCTGACTCAGTGCTAGGGAATCATGGGAACTGTAGTTTATTGTGGCATCAGAGCTCTCTGGCAGAGAAGGCTCAATGTCTCAGAGGAAAATACAGTTCCCATGGATCCCTAGCACTGAGCCAGGACAGTTAAAATGGACTCGGTTTGCACTATTTCTAGCAATGTGCAAAGGCCCACCCTTCCTCACATGCTGATTTTGGGGGAAATAACTCTATTATAATTTTTGCCATGTCAACTGGATATTTTTATTATTTGGAGAGCCTGGAAACATCAACTCAGTATAGCTCAGTGGCTCTCTATTCTCATGGATTTTGCATCCATGGATTCAACCATATGTGGCTTTAAAATATACTGTCATTCCCGCCCCCCCCCCCCCCAAAAAAATAATTTCCAAAAAGCAAACCTTGATTTTTCCATTTTATGTAAGGGATAGCGCTTTACTAATGCTGTTTTGTTGTTGTTTGGGTACAGAATATCCAGAGTTAGGTGACTTGCGGGTAGAAGTTAGAAGGTGGTTTCCTCTGTTCTTCTTTACATTGGACCTTCATTGAGGACCCTGAGAAATGGGGTCATTAATGATAGCTGGGTGGTGGAACATATACTTTAGAGCAGTGATTCCCAAACCTTGGTCCTCCAGATGTTTTAGACTCCAGCTCCCAGAATTCCCGATAGTTGGCCAAGCTGGCTGGGGCTTCTGGGAGTTGAAGTCCCAAAACTGCAGGAGGACCAAAGTTTGAGCACCACTTGCTTCAGGGGCTCCCATTTGAAGCCTCAGAGAGTTGCTGCAAATATCGGAAGGAATAAACAGGCAATCTGATTGAGAACCAGACAGACATCTCTCAATAGATGGAAAGAAACGTGAAATGACAACCTGGCGATTTATTTTTCGGTACATAGAATTGATTGGGGTGTGTATTTTGTTTTGGTATAACATCCTCTCTTGTAAGCATAATAAAAAGTTAACATAGCTTCTTTTTTCTCCCTGCTTCCTTATCCTCCTTTCTTCCTTCCCTCGCTCTTGCTTTCTTTCCTTCCTTGCTCATCTTCGCCTTCCATCCCTCCATCTCTAGAGCCCTGGAAGAAGACCTCAGGCTCGAGAGGGGCTTGCAACAGAGACGCCGAAAGCTCAGCCGCAAGGACAAATGCCGTGTCAGCTGAGAAGGGTTTCGATGATGTCCATCTCCTCCGCTCCGTCACCAGGGCCCCGTCTTGCCCAAACTGGCAAAGGGCACCTAATGCCAGCACTTCGCCCCCCCCTTTCCTCAATCCAACCCCCAGCCTTCAAAAGGACACTCGCACGCCACAGAACTGCCTCTGTTGTTGGTGCACCTTATTACCCGCAATCCTCGGTGGCATACACAAGTCTGCCTTATGCTTGGGTATGTATTTCTTGGGTTGTTGCGGAGTTGGGTCTTCTCTTTCCCCTTCTGCAATATCTGAAGCCCTTCGCAAGACTCATTGCTGCACTGCAATATATCCATCCCGTCCGTCTGTCCGTTAGGTTTCGTGCAGAGAGTGGAAAGGATCAGAGAAGCGTCTGGCTGTGTTGCCAAAGCAAGATGCAAACTGATGACGTTACTTGCGGGCATCTCCAAGGCTTGTCTACATGGGCAAATTCCCCCAAATTCCCCCCAGGCTGGCTGCATCCTGGGACTTTATCACACGGGGGGGAGGACACAGGAGCGTAGCGCTATGCTCCCGTCAAATATCACGCAATAACGTGAAGATTTTCACATGGCGTTGCCGTTATCGTGCGATTATCCCGTGAATAAAAAGCGGCACGATTTTGCCGCTTTATTCACAGGATAATTGCATGATAATGGCGATGTTGTGTGAAAATCTTTGCATTATTGTGCAGTATTCCTGTCCTTGTGATAAAGTCCCTGCTTGCACATCACAGGGCAAAAACCCTGAATTGGGTGCAGACTGTCTTGCACCCAATTTGGGGCTTCCTCTCCCCTAACCTGCATTTAAATAACTCGCTTTTTGCTGCAGGATTTGAACTCTTTGCAACAACGGTGGTGGCTGCCTTCAATACGATGGCTACAAGGACAGAATGAGGTGCCCAGCATCAAATAACATGGCTGGGCACTCATTTTGACCTCAACATCGACACTGGGCAACCGCATGGGAAGGCAGCCACCCATCGTTCGCTGCAAGAGCCAAAAAGCAGCAGCAAAAGAGAGCAGGTAGGGGGAATTTGGAGCCAGAATATTCTGGGGGCATCCCAGAGTATTCTGGCAAGTGAAGACAGGGCCCCAGAAGACTCGAGCATACCCTCTAACATTTCAAAGATAAAAAACCGAGACTCCTGTGGCTAAGCAATATCTGCACCAGAAGACAAAAAGTTCTTAAGGAGGAAAAATGGTTGCAAAGGTTTGCTTTTTCCTGAATGTATTGGGAAGGATGAGATTAAACTCCCTTCTCTTCATCCCCCAACCCCACCCCCGGTTGTCTTAACTGGGTGCCAACTGATTTTTGCACTTTCGATCCCAGTTTGTAGCCATTGAAGCAAAGTGAGGACAAAAGGGGGGAAAGTGGGAGGAGGAGAGGGAAACCGGGGCATTTTAAAAGCAGCTGAAAAAGCGGGAAGGCAGAGGATTAATTGGGGAGTGTTGCTGCAAAACTGGGACAGTTTGGAGGGTATGCTCCAGTCATTGGGTCTCAGCAGAAGATGTCTTCATTTTGCGTCTGCCGATGAGGACATAACTGTTCTCCATCAGCAATGGGATGTCAGGGAAGAAGGGCGATCGCAAAATGGTGGCCAGTCCTGGAGGCATTGATAGGGGAGCCATAGCATCTAGAACTCTTATATGACTCAGATCCATGTAGGATCTTCAATATTATCTGCTTATCACGCCAAACAGGGGTCTTTTCCTTTTCATTTCAGTGTGGATGTGACCGAGTTGGGATGGAGAGTCCAGGACTTTTCTCTGATATCTCTTTCCCCATTTCCATCCCTTCCCCAGAGATGGCATTTTAAAGGGCAGTGCCCATGAACTTGTACTTAAATCTGGAGCGGGAGAGACACCCGCCTTTAAAAAACAAACCGCTCTCCAAATATTAGGAATTATTTATTTTTGCGTGTGCGTGTGTCTGCATGTGTGCTTATTATCGTTGTTCGAAACTCGGGTGCCGCCTCTCCCGTTTCGAACGACGCTTTCAAGGGCTCTCTCTTTCTCTCTCTCTCTCTATCTCCTTTTATTTCGTAGCGATCCATTTTTATTGCCCTTCATGGTACAAATGCCACAAAGTGCCTTGAAACACTCCCGCAGCCGGATGCAAGATTTTGTTCTTTAAGTTTGCACCCTTTCCTCCTCTAAAAAACAAACAAACCCCCAAACCCAGCCCTCTTCCTGGTTATTTGCACTAAATTTGTACCAGAGTTTGAAATAAATATCTCAAAAAGACACAAGGTGTGAGAAATTGGTGTGGGGTATATAAATACAAAACTTGGAATTTTTTGGGGAATCTGATTTGCAAAACAAGGGATCCTAGAACCTATTTAGAAGGTGAGGGGTTGTTCTTTTTTTGCCCATAAAATTATTATTATAAATTATTATAAGATTCCTGGAGGCTTTTTAGGAGAGACAATTTGGAAGTCTAAGGGGGAAAGGGGTAACTCTCCTAGGTTTAAAAAATGATGCACCCTAGGGAACGTTGGATTGCAACTCCCATGCTGGCTGGGGATGATGGTAAAGAGAGTTGTATTCTAAGATATTTGGAAGGTACTAGGTTGAGGAAGGCTCCTCTTGTTGGTTCAGAATCCTTTGAAAAGTTCAACATGGCACTCCCCAAAGACAAATATACAGGGATCATTTATGAAGCACACTTGATGCACTGCCAAAAGGAAGAGGTTCAAGGAAGACATGGATTTGCATTAAATGGGCATGTTCTTGTTTTTATGGCTAGAATGCTGTATACTTAGGCTGCATCTACACTGCAGAATTAATGCAGCGTGACGCTGCTTTCACTGTCACGGCTCCATCCTATGGAATCCTGGGATTTGTAGTTTGCCGTGGCTCTGACAGAGAAGGCGAAGTATCACACAAGACTGCAAATCCCAGGATTCTGTAGCATGTCCTCCATTTGGAGAATAAATTTATAAAGTCGGCCCTCCCTAGCCACGGATGCAACCATTGACGGATTGAAAATATTCTGTATAAATTGCAAAATGCAAACCTCGATTTTGCTATTTTATATAAGGGACACCATTTTACTGCACTATTGTAAAGAATGGGATTTGGGCATCCATGGCTTTTGGTCCTGGAACCAAACCCCAGCGGATGCCAAGGGCCCACTGCATTTCTATGAGCGTTTTTAGCTTTTCTTTGGTCACGTCCTCCATTTTTCTTGGATGCCCAACATTTTGCGGTGCCTCGTCTTCCTTTGCTGTTATGCCCCCTGGTCACCCAGGTCCAAAAGCCGGGGTCCGGTGACATACAGACAGTTTTGCCAGCCCTGTTTTCAAGAGAGATGGAGGAAAGCTGATTTTTCTCCGGATTCTACTTACCCTGGTAGCGGCTTCCCAAGTCCGTACCTTTCCTTGGAGACTGGCAAAAGTATATTGGCATGGCATCCTTTGGGGTGGCATGGATTGCCTGCTTCCCTCCATTCCTCAACTGGGCAAGGTCAAGTGGCAGGTTGTTCCACAGGTCCATTTTGGAGAGCATTTCCAGACACTTCGGTCAAGGCCAGCTGGTCCCTGCTCACGATTTCCATCCGGTCGTCGTCTTCCGGAGGTGAGGATCCAGACGCGGGAGCAAAAAACCGGACAAGCGCACGGACTTCTTGTAGCCGGTATGCCGTCTCCAGAGTCACAAGCATGGCTAGCAAGCCAACAAGTAAGTAGCCTAGAATTGGAGACCCAGAACATAAAAATCAATTTGTTGAAGGAGCAGATTTCCTTTCCTTTCTAAAAATCTTCTACCAAAGCTAGAAATAATGGTTTATGGAATGCTGCCTATAGCTGGGGGAAAAAAAGAAAATGGATTTTTTTTTGGGGGGGGGGGGATAGCAAAAAGTGTCTGACGGATGCTGGGAATTGTTTCAGTTTTTCAGTCTTTGGTTGTCCAGATGTTCTGGACTACAAGTCCCAGAAGTCCCAGCCAATATGGGAAATGGTTAGGAATCAAGGGAGATGGAAGTCTCAGTAAATTGGAGGCGTTAAGTTTGAAAATCCCTAACAAGATTTTCTTTTTGGCCTCATGGTCTAAGTATTAGACTCCAAGAGACCAAGGTTCAAATGTCCTCTCAGCCACTGGGTAGCCTTGGAAGGGGGGGGGGGGGCAAGTCACACTCTCTCAGCCTCAAAGGAAGGCAAAAGCAAACCCCCTCGGAACAAATCTTGCCAAGAAAACCCCATGATAGGTTCGCTTTAGGATTGCCATAAGTCGGAAACGGCTTGAAGGCACCCAACAACTATCTGAGTTTGAAGCGTGTAATAATCTGAGTGTCGGACTTAAGACTCTGGGGACCAGGGTTCAAATCCCTGATCATTTATGGAAATCCACTAGATCACTTGGATACGTTACGTTCTGTCTGATAAAGGCAATGGCAAACATCATCTGAAGAAGTCTTTCCAAGGAGACACAACACATAGATACACACACCAGATACATACTCTTCCTTGGACAAAGACTCAGGAGATCAGGGTTCAAATCCCTGATCATTGATGGAAACCCACTAGATCACCTGGATAAGTTACGGACTCACAGGTGATGCTGATCTCATACAACTCGTGGAGAGGGGACTCCAAAATCCCTTGGGGTACGTAGTCTCCCAAGCCGATGGTGCTGAGCGAGATGAAGCAGAAATACACCGACTCCAAGAAGGTCCAGTCGCCTTCTAGTGCCCAGAAGCAGATGGCCGGGATGAAGATGAAGAGGCCAAGGGTCGCCAGCGCCAGGGCCATGGCGTGCGCCAGCGCCACGTGGGCTAGCGGTAAGCCCAAGCGGGTGTGTATGTACTGGACAGGCCGGTCGCTCACGATGGGCAACAGATGATGGAGAAGCATGGCCAGGAACAAGAGAGTCAAAGGGATGCCCACCAAGGAGTACAGGATGCAGAAGATCTTGCCCCAAGGAGAGAGGGGCACCGTGTGCCCATAACCTATGGAAGGAAAAGAAACAGGTCATAGGGTGAGTTTAGACCTCGGAACCTGCATCGTATCATAGAATCCTAGAGTTGGAAGAGACCCCCAAAGGCTATCCGGTCCAACCCCATTCTGCCATGCAGGAACTCTCAATCAAAGCACCCCCCAACAAATGGCCATCCAGCCTCTACTTAAAATCCTCCAAAGGAGGGGACTCTACAGTTATCCAAGGCAGCATCTCCCACTGTCTTCCTAATGTTTTGGTGGAATCTCTTTTCTTGTAGTTTGAATCCATTGCTTTGTGTCCTATTCTCTGGAGCAGCAGAAAACAAGCTTGCTCCATCCTCAATATTCCCCTTCAAATATTTAAACAGGGCGACAGTATCACCTCTTAACCTTCTTTTCTCCATGCTAGACATCCCCAGCTCCCTACTTTGGTAATATAGGATCACAGAGTTGGAAGGGACCCCAAGGGTCATCCAATCCAACCCCCTTCTGCTATGCAGGAAGACACAATTCAAGCACTCCTGAAGGATGCCCATCTGACCTCTCCGAAGATAGATAGTCCACCAACCTTGCAGGCAGTCTCTTCCCCTGAACAACTTTCACAGTTTAAAAAGATCTCCCTAATATTTAAGTATATCGTTGGATAGTACAGTTAGGATGGCCTATTGCCATCGCATTTCCAATTTAATAAACAATTAAATGATTGTAATCGTTCATTTAGGTAGCGCCATCAATCTCCGCGCTGCGTTTTGCAGCATACTAAAACATTTATAACTACTTCAATACGAGAACACAGTACTCAAATACAATACTAAAAATGCAAGAGTAAGCTACAATGCAAACTTTAAAAAAAAAAATCCAGTATAAAACGAGAGCTCTGGGATTTGTAGTTTGGGGGTTGGTTTTGGTTTTTCTGTCCGAAGAGAGCTCTGTTGCTCCACCAAATTCATAGGATGGAACCAGGACAGTTAAAGCAGGATCAACTTGCATTAATTCTGCAATCTGGCCGCAGCCCGTGACTGTGCCAATGGGCAGGTAGGTATTTATTTGAAAAAGGCAAAAGGGCGCCTAATTCATGCCCTGCTATCTTAGGTGCGCCACCCAAAGAAGGTGGAGCGTTTCTCGATTTTGCCCTTCATTTATTTGCAAATGCTCCGAAAGAGACAGAGAAGAGAAAGCACTAAGGGCAACAGAACAAAACTAGCATTCATTTGCTATCAGCTGGACCTCTCCTATAATTGGGAAGAACAGAAGCTCAAGCGGGAAAAGCAACCACATTTTTGGAACGGTTAGGTTTTAGACTACAAATCTCCACTTTCAGCCAGTAGAAGAGCGGCTTTCCATGGTTTGCATGGCTTCGTTTATGTATTTACTTAGTTAACTTCCTTTCTAGTTGTTCTTGCACCAGGACTCACCCTCCACTCTGCTCTGCATCCACCTTCTGTCTAGAAGCAAGAAAGCTGGATTAAATGTTCCTTTTCCCACCTCCCTAAGGTGGAAAAAGGAACATTTAATCTAGTTTTCTTGCTTCTAGTAAGTAAACAAACGAGAAGTAAGTTACTTCTAGTAAGTTACTTGCTTCCCTAAGTACCTTATTTTCCTGCGTATAAGACTACTTTTTTACCTGCAAAATCTGTGGCTAAAGTGGGGGGGGGTCGTCTTATACGCCGGATATAAGGATGATGAGGATAGGGGTGCTAAAACTCTATATTTTGACTGGAAAAATGGGGGGGTCGTCTTATACGCCGGAAAATACAGTGAGTAAGAAAGAACCATCCTCTCATTTCACCTTCCTCCAGAAACAGCCCCTTATCTAACTCTTAATTTTCTTTTCTTTTAATAAAATAATTGTATTGTTGCAATTTAAAGATGCATCCAACGTCACAATCCAACTCCAACAACAAAAGACATCACATACCCATATAAAATACATGTACAATTTAACAAACAAGACAAACTAACACAAAATTACCTAAACAAACCTGAAAATATGAGGTCGAGTCTCTCTTATCCAAAAATGCTTGGGACCAGACGTGTTTTGCATTTCGGAGTGTTTCGGATTTTGGAATGTTTGCATATACATATACATATATACATATATATATATATATATATATATATACATATTTGCAAATCTAAATGTATCGCAACATTTGCAAGAAATACCTTGGAGATTTCGGAGTGTTTTGGATTTTGGAATGTTTGCATATATATATATATATATATATATATGTATTTGCAAATCTAAATGTATCTCAACATTTGCAAGAAATACCTCGGAGATGGGACCCAAATCGAAACATGAAATCCATTTATGCTTCGTAACCCCAGATACATATAGTCTGAAGCTAATTTTATGCACAACATTTTAAAGAGTTTTGTGCATGAAACAAAGTTTGCGTACGCTGAGCCATCGAAAGCAAAGGCGTCACCCTCTCAAACAACCCCCCCCAATTTTTTTTGGTATTTTGGAATATTTTGGAAGTCCAGATAAGGGAGACTCGATCTGCTATGTTCTGTTTTACGTTTGCATGCGTGTGCGTGTGTTTGAACGACAAGCGTGAGCAACTGAGGTTAGTCCTTTCCGCATAATGTTTAACGCGGAATGATAGCGCCGCGGCTGTCCATAATTTTATTTGGGCTGGGATGATCCTGAACTCGCAACCTTCTGTCTGAGGCAAGCAACCCTCAACACACCAAAGAGAGAATTAAGACGGATCAAGGCGATGTCTCGAAAGATAATGCAGAGTGTTGCGCCAAAAATGCAAGTTGCGGCTGTCTAGGACAATGAAAGCCTA